>CAWUFW010013724.1:0-456702 GCA_963921515.1 Calotriton arnoldi
CGCTACCATGGCGGTCGGTATGCTTTTCCGACCGCCATCGTAATCGGCCCCTTAATATTTATTTATTAGTATTTATAATTATTTTATTATTAATTAAATATTAATTGGTCATTTAATCATAATAATTATTTAATTGATAAGTATGTTAATTTTAACCCTCTGCTATCCAACACTTTCCCTACTGTTGCATTTACTGGAGTGGGAATAATAATGTTTACCCCTCTGCAATCCAACACTTGCCCTACTGTTCCACTCACTGGAGTGGGAATAGTAATTTTTACCCCTCCGCTATCCAACACTTTTCCTACTGTTGCACTCTCTGGAGTGGGAATAGTTATTTTTACCCCGACGCTATCCAACTCTTTCCCTACTCTTGCCATCTCTGGAGTGGGAATAGTAATTTGTACATCTCCGCTATCCAATACTTTCCCTACTGTTGCACTCACTGGAGTGGGAATAGTAATTTTTTCCCCTCCGCTATCCAAAACATTCCCTACTGTTGTACTCACTGGAGTGGGAATAGTAATTTATACCCCTCCGCTATCCCACACTTACGCTACTGTTGCACTCACTGGAGTGGGAATAGTAATTTTTCCCCCTTCGCAATCCAACACTTTCCCTACTGTTGCACAAACTGGAGTGGGAATAGTAATTTTTACCCCTCCGCTATCCAACACTTTCCCTACTGTTGCAGTCTCTGGAGTGGGAATAGTAATTTTTACCCCTATGCTATCCAACTCTTTCCCTACTCCTGCACTCACTGGAGTGGGAATAGTAATTTTTTCCCCTCCGCTATCCAAAACATTCCCTACTGTTGTACTCACTGGAGTGGGAATAGTCATTTATACCCCTCCGCTATCCCACACTTACGCTACTGTTGCACTCACTGGAGTGGGAATAGTAATTTTTCCCCCTCCGCAATCCAACACTTTCCCTAATGTTGCACTCACCGGAGTGGGAATAGTAATTTTTACCCCTCCGCTATCCAACACTTTCCCTACTGTGGCAGTCTCTGGAGTGGGAATAGTAATTTTTACCCCTACGCTATCCAACTCTTTCCCTACTCCTGCACTCACTGGAGTGGGAATAGTAATTTTTTGCCCTCCGCTATCCAACACTTTCCCTACTGTTGCACTCGCTGGAGTGGGAATAGTAATTTTTACCCCTCCGCTATCCAACACTTTCCCTACTGTTGCACTCTCTGGAGAGGGAATAGTAATTTTATCCCCTCCGCTATCCAATATTTTCTCTACTGTTTTAGTTAATGTAGTGTAAAATGTATTTTAAAAAGATTTTTAAAAAATTAATATTTTAATTTGTTATGTATGTTTTTTGTTTTTAATTTATATTATTGGTGTATGTGTATATATATGTATTTATAATTTTTAATATGTTTTTTAACAATTTATAAGTTATTAAAATAATTATTTATAAATAATATTAAGTAAGAATATATATTATATTTTATACATATATATGTTTAATTTATTTTTACATTATATGTATTACTTATAATTTTAAACATTTTTTAATAATTTTAACTATGTTTTTTTTAATTCTATGTATTATTTACTTTATTTTACATTATTTTTTTAACATAAAAAAAATGATATTTTTAACAACGATATTTTTAACAACGAGATTTGTTTTCCGATATTTTTGTACTTACCATTATGTAGATAGGACTTCGATATTCTGGACATCGATATTTTTGCGACGATATTTTTGTACCTCAATATTCTGACTGTCGATATTCTGTCAGTGATCCCTAAAATTAAACCAATCCCAGATACAATGGGGTTTCCTGGTGGGTTAGTCAATGATGTATGAATTTTGTGAATAGTATAGAAGTAGGGAGTGATTGGGTTAGTGTTGTTTAAGAACTCTTCCTCTTTTCGTGTTATCCAGTCATGTGCCAGAGCTTCCTCTATCATGCTGGTTATCTGTATTCTTAAGCGTTCCATCGGATCCTCCATCAGACGTTTGTAATTCCTTTCATCGTTCAGGGGTCTCAGGCATTCATTTCGGTAGGCAATTGCTGTTTGTAGCACTATTGCGCCACCCTTGTCAGCAGGTTTTATGACAAGGCTTTTGTCATTGGATAGTTCATAGATTGCTGTTTGTTCCTCCCTCATTGTATTGTGGAAGACCTTTATTGTTCTGGGGTTAATCTCGCCAATATCTTTCAAAACCGCCTTCTCAAAGGCTATGATTTCTACCGGTAACCCGGAGCTTGGAGGAGTGAAAGAAGATTTTGGTCTTAATCCAGTGTCCCTTCGGTTGTCATCCTGGGGTGGTTTGTTTGCAAAGAAAACCTTTAACTTGATCTTCCTGATGAACCTGTTGACTTCGCAACTTAACTTGAATTTATCTAGACTTGCTGTTGGGACAAAACCCAGACCTTTTTCCAAAATGTCAATTTGTGGTTTCGATGGGGTTTTTGTAGTTAGGTTCACCACTAAGCTGGGTGGTTGCTCGTGCATGGGTAGTTGGTTGAGTCCATGCTCCTGGTGGTCATACTGGGTTGTTCCGGTGGGTCAGTCCACTGTACCTGATGTCCCTTCTTCATTCTCCCCCTCTGTTGTCCTCGGCCCGCTCTAAAAAAGGCTTGGATGGTCTGGAATAGCCTGAATGTTGTGCTTGGGCAGATGCCCAGTAGTCCTGTTGGTGCTGGGGAAAAGGCAGGGGACAGTAGTAAAACGGTACAGGGAACGGGGTGGGCCATTATATGTCGGCCAACCTCTCCCTTGCCCATATGTCTGTCCCGCTCTCCTGCTGTAATTCCTCCTGTTCCGTTGGTACCCTCATCTGTTGGTATTAGAATCAGAGCTATCTGATCCTGAGCCTGAACCATCTGTGTCAGTGTTGTAACCTGGGTTCCTTCCAGAGGTGTTGTAGTCTTCCCTTATATAGGAGTACATCCGTTCATGTGAAAAAATGTTTTGCATCCTTTTTAAATTTCTGAAACTTATTTTCTTTCAGAGAGTCTTCAAATTCTCTCATTGTCTTGTTTAGTTACTCAAGTCTTTTTTTAAGTTCTGTCACCGACTGGTAAGATTTTAGCCGCACTTCTATGGTGTGTATTTCTTCCTTCATTTCTTGCAAGAGACGTGCTGCTGTTTTTATGATTAAAACAAGTCAGTCTTTGGTGCAGTGCCATGATATTAGGGACCAATCCCATTTGAAGGTCTTGTCATTCTGTAAAATGAAGGGTTCATTATGTACTACGAGACCCCGGGGTGCAGCATTCACTTGAAGGTACTCCGTCATCATTATGCCGTGTATCATCGTCTTGATCTGTGCTCGTTTCAGTTCTGTTAGCTTATCCCAACTTGTGCCGGCTGTACTTGTCTCTGAGGTAGCCATCCCATCGTATGGGGATACTGTAGCCAGAATCCTCTTCTGAGAAAGTCAAACCTGTGACTTCGGGATGGTTCAATGCTAATCGTGGTTTGTCTTGTATTATTTATTGAATAGTAAAGAGAAGAGATCTCCCGCAGGTGTGCACTGCCAGTACACAATCTAAAAAAAGGGGGAGGAAGAGGAAAAACAGAGTTAACCCTCCTCAATGATACTTTATGAACAAAAAAGGTACCCAGCTAGGAAAAAAACTAGAGATAAACACATCAGTTTAGACAAAAAATCCAATATTTATCTGAATAAAACAAGACCAAACTGATAAAAATCCAACATACACAAGTATAGATATCACTTTTCAAAGGTTAAGTAAGTTCAGTCCATAGGAATCTATGGATGCGGTTGCTTTAGCACAAAGTACCTTAAATGCGTCAAAATCAAAGACGAAAACAGGTGCAGGGGAGGTGAGACACCGGAAAAGCAAAGGGATGCGCCAGTTTCATACTACACGGAGGAGGTGATGCGTCAATTCCGTACTGGCAGAGGAGGTGATGCGTAGGTTCCTTACTACATAGAGGAGGGGATGCACCATTCCTTACTGCTAGGTAGGGTAGGTGATGCATCGATTCCTTGCTGACAGGGGAGGTGATGCATTGATTCCTTGCTGGTAGGGGAGGTGATGCGTCGATCTCAGGACATGCGTTCCTGGTTCCTTACAGCTAGGCGTATATTGATGGAGATACAGAATTGAAGTATGATGCATAGAAAATCCAGACCTGCTGTGTCGATGTGGTGGTGGTAAAGCAAGAGCTGCATCGATTTCACAACCACAAAGCAGGCGATTCATCGATTCTTCGTCCACACAGTAACGATGCGTCAATTTTTCAGCCGCATGGCAGAGCTGCTTCGAGAAAACGGCCTCTGAGAGTCGATGCATGGATTTTCCACCAGTTTGCACTTCCGAGGGCCCAGGAAGTGGAATTGGCACCACTTGGTAATTCAGGGCTCTCAGCAGAAGAGCCCAGGCACTCGTATAGTGAAGTCTTTGATGGCCCTGAGACTTCTTAACAGGAGGCAAGCACGCACAAGCCCTTGGAGAACCTTGGTAGCAGGATGTAGAAAGCAAAGTCCAGTTCTTTCACTCCCAGAACAGAAGCAGCAAGCAGCAGACCAGCACAACAAAGCAACAGATACAGTGTCAGTCCCTCCTACAGCATCCAGCTCTTCTTCCTGGCAGAAAGTCCTTTAATCCAGAAGTGTTCTTAAGTTATGATGTCACAGCTCCAGTACTTACACCAGTTTCTGTCTTTGAAGTAGGCAAACTTCAAAGGAAATGTAGTGCACAATACCCTGCCTTTCCCTGACCTGGCTCCAGACACACTACGGGGGTGGAGACAGCTCTGTGTGAGGACAGGCACAGCCCTATTCAGGTGTCAGTGACAACTTCTCCACCACTATAGCTCAAGAAGGCCTATCAGCCAGGTGATGGCTCATCAGCAAATGCAAGGCACATCTCAGCTCACTCCGTGTGACTGTCTAGATTGAATACGCAAGAGCCCAACTGTCATCCTAATCCAGACGTGGAATCTACAGACAGGTAGAGGCACAGAATGGATAAGTAAGAAAATGCACACTTTCTAAAAGTGGCATTTTCAAACACGCAATTTAAAACCAACTTCAACAAAAGACATATTTTTAAATTGTGAGTTCAGAGACCCCAAACTCCAAATCTCTATCTGCTCCCAATGGGAAATTACACTTAAAAGATATTTCAAGGCAATCCCCATGTTACCCAATGGGAGAGATAGTCCTTGCAATTGCGAAGAGAAAATTAGGAGTATTTCACTATTAGGACATGTAAAACACACCAGGGCGTGTCCTACCTTATAAATGCACTGCACCCTACCCAGTGGGCTGCCTTGGGCCTACCTTAGGGGTGACTTAAATGTAGTAAAAGGGAAGGGTTTGGGGACCTGGCAAGTGGGTGCACTAGCCAGGTCAAAATGGCAGTTTTAAAACTGCACTCACAGACACCTCAGTGGCAGGCCTGAGACATGTTTGCTGGGCTACTCATGTGCGTGGCATAATCAATGCTGCAGGCCTACCAGTAGCATTTGCTTACTGGGCACAACTGATGCACTTTACTAGGGACTTACTAGTAAATCAAATATGCCAATCATGGGTGAGCTCCAAGTGTCCAGAACGTTGCAGTAGTGATTAATCATGGATGAGCTCCAAGTGTCCAGAACATTGCTGTAGTGATCGCCCCCAGAGTTGGGTAAAGTATATGGAAAAGTAAAAGAGCTTATTTAACTCAAATAAAATTAGTAAAAATACAAAAATATTTTATGCTAAATAATAATGTAAATTAATATATATATTTATTTTAAATGTAGAGCAAAATAAAATTAATTGTAATTTAACTACATTTTAGTAGAGAATTATGTTACATTAATTTATAAATTCAAAATTTTCTAAATAAATATTACTAGTTTAAAATATTTTAAAAATTCAATTGTGTTTATTTATATTTTTTAACAACAAACTTTTCTATTTACTAGGAAGCCCTCTTTTTCCAGCCAGTCCCAATAGTCCCTCCTATATTTACTACTAAGGGCCTGATTCCGATGTCGTTCGGAAGGCCTCCGAATCGGATTTGGCTTTACCGGATCCGATTTGTAGCCCTTGTTTACGACCGAATCGTACACAGGTCCGGACAACCAAGTACGATGCGAAGATCGCGTAAGCGCCGACCGAATCGTTTCCGGACCCGAACTGCTCCGTACGTCTCGTTTGTAGACGAATCGTGCCGCGCAATGGAGCCGATTTCCGACCGAGCGAGTATGATGCACGATTCGGACAGCTGCTTCACCTCGGTCTCAGCGAGATGAAACGGCTGTCGGAAGCGTACTTCGGGGGGCCGTAGCAGGCCCCCCTTCACCCGGGGCCCTCCGAATCTGTCACGAGGGGTGCCCACAGCTCCCCCCGATCTACCATGCACAGTGTGGTGGGCACCATGGGGTGCCCGCCACAGGGTGTACGTTTTTCCCCACCCACCCCTTTTCTGCTATGGGAGCCTGTGTACGCCTCTGTACCCGGGCTCCCATAGAGTTCAATTGGAGTCCGAGCAAACCAAGTCCGTAAGCATACAGCAGCATTGTACGGATCCGAGTCGTACGGAGGGCTTTCCTAGCGAGATCAGATTCGGGCCCTAAGTAGTAAACGTAAACATGTGAGGATCTCCCTCATTACTAGGGGCCTGTTCATTCTGACGGGCTGGGTAATGTGAGCTACCGAGACCAGTGGAATTAAGAGGTCCTTGGAAACACCATGATCCAATCTTGTTTCCTTCTAAGCTTCTGGATGTTCAAAACAGCAGAAAACTCCAGGGAAACTGCACAGAGAAATGGGGGAATATAACCAGTGAATCATACCTGGAATTACCAATTCACCTACTAATTAAATGAAATGGAGCCTCAGAGTTCCACTTAGGCAATACATGCCAACCGGTCACCCCCAGAGTTACCCTGACCCCCAGTAATGTTACTTATGGGGGGGCAACCTACTTGGGTTGGGCACTCATAATGAAGCCCATCTCTGGCCTCTAGTGTAAATTAGGGCCTTATTATGACTACGGCAGTGTAACGGACCGCCGTACCACGGTGAGGGTACTGCCGCACTGACGGTCTGACCACCCTATTACGAGTTGGGCGGTCGGACTGCCATGGGACCACTGCTACCGCCAGGGATCCACAATCCCTGGTGGTCTTGCAGAGGTCTGAGGCCTGCAATATTCTGGCGGTGCTGCTTATTACGAGTTTCCTCACCACCACAGTTTTCATGGCGGTGAGTCCTCCATGAAAACTGTAGCAGTGAGGAAACTAAGGGGGCCTTATAGGGCCCCCTGGTGCCTCCGGGCCATGGGGATACATACAGGGGGGCACATGGTGTGCCCCTCCCAGTTCCTGCACAGCATGAACTTGGCAGTTCATGCCGTGCAGGAATTTGCTTTGGCTTTCCAATTGTGGTGCCTTTCTAAGGCTCACCGCCTGGGACCGTCAAAGCACCACCCGCCAGACCAGGAAAAAACTCCTAATCTGGCGGGCAGTGTCAGTACGGCTTTGGCGGTGTGGCAGCAGGGCGCTGGTGTGGCAGCCTAATGCCACACCGCCAAAGTCAGAATCTCCATTTTCATGTAACCAGGGCACCTCAACGGCGTCATAGTGCCATAATGGACAGTTCACTAGGTACCCATTTTGTGCCCTCTGCGTTTCAGCTATAAAATATCTAAGGCTGGGCAAAATTTTAATTACATCTGCATTTACGTGTAAATTCAGGACATTTTTTGGTTCATGAAGAACTTTCCTGAATTTGCCTGAGGTCGCATAGGTAAATTTTGAACATTAACTGCAGCCAGGTGCTTCACCCAACATGGCTTGGACTTGAAGCTGCAGCCATGCACCTTCTGCATTCCCCAATATTGTAAGTCCTAGATCGGGACTTTCGGGGAAACCCCTTGTTGGGATATCTGGCATCAGAGAAAAGCAGCTGCCAAAATGTTTCCCACTGTCACTCAGGTGTTGTAAGGGATCGTGAAAAAGAAGGGCACGGTGTTGCCAAAACAAGTATGAGCCTGCAGCACATGCATAAGGTAAGCTCAGGTCAGAAGCAGCTTCTTCATGCTGCGGGTGTGTGACTTTAGCATATACATTTGCATACACACTTTTGCTATTTTTTGTAACCAGTTGTGCTTGTTTTCCAGGGGATTCGTTATATGCCAAAGCTGGTTCATAATAATGAGTTCAAATTACAGCTCTCAATACAGTTGTTGATTTAAAATAAATGTTTTGATCACACCCTACTCTTTACAGGAACTCTTGATCATTGGCGAGTACAACACAATTAACTAGTCTTCTTATGGTTGTTTAGGTTTTTATGATATGAAAATCTCACCCACTTCACATGATAGTTTGCAATTATTTTTGTACTCTTTCTATAGGGACAAGTTGTTAGTACAGCCTGTGAAGCTCCTGCTATGGGAAAATGGTGTTAATACAGCCTTCTTAACAATTCTTCGACGGGCGAGTGGTGTTACTGCAGCCTGGTAACGCTTCTTTACTGCAGCCTTTTGAAGCTTCCTCTAGGGAAGAATGCTGCTACTGCAGACTTGTGATGAATTACCTGCACCATGCTGAGGGGGTGTGGCTTTAGTATATACATTTGCATACACTATTTTGCTATTTGAAGCAGTCATGCTTGTTTTCCATGGGATTAATTATTTGCCAAAGCTGGTTCAAAAAATGAGTACAAATTACAGATTTCAATATACTTTTTTAGTAGCTTGTGATCAGAACCTACTATTTATAGGAACTTCTATTCACTGGCAAGTACAACACAATGAAATTATGTTTTGGTGACAGGGAAGTGTCACAGGCTTCACACGAGGATTTGCTAATTTATTTGTACTCTTCTTTTAGGAACAATTGGTGTTAGTACAGCCTTGTGATGCTTCCTCTATGGGTAAATGGTGTTAATACAGCCTTATTGACACTTCTTCTAGGGACGAGTGGTGTTACTGCAGCCTTGTAACCCTTCTTTACTGCAGCCTTTTGATGTTTTCTCTAGGGGAGAATGCTGTTACTACAGCCTTGTGAAGAACGACCATGTGGCTTTAGTATATAAATTTGCATATACACTTTTGCTTGTTTTCCTTAGGATTAATTATTTGCCAAGCTGGTTCATAAAAATGAGCCTGAATTACAGATTTAAATACATTCCTTGATTTCTATTTATGTTTTTGATCACACCCTACTATTTATAGCAACTTTTACTCACTGGATAAATACAACATGATTAAATCGTTTATTTTGGTTGTTTAAGGTTTGCTGACATGAAAATCTCACACGCTTCACATGGGAGTTTGCCATTATTTTGGTGTTCTTCCTCTAGGGGCAGGTGGTGTTAGTGCAGTCTTGTGAAGCTTCTTCTAGGCGTGAGAGTGTTACTGCATCATTATTCCTTATTGACACTCTCTCTAGAGGATAGATGCGTTACTGTAGCCTTTTGAAGCTCCATCTAGGGGAGAATGACGAGATACAAGTGGTTGAAATGGCAATCACAATGCTGTGGTTGTGTGGCTTCAAACTACAAATCTGCATATACACTCTAGATACTCTTTTCCTTTTGAACTTCTTTATTTGATTTTACACCATAATATACATAATAACCCACCCCCTCACCTACAAACAGACACCTTCCCTTAAGATAGCGAATTCATTTATACGATATTTAGCTAGGAAAAAACCCAAAGAAGAACAAATAAACTTCAGAACAGACATCCCCCCCACGTCATCACGTCTGAGTATGCTCGCCATGCCTGATAATATTTTGTGATTCCCAGTTACTGAAGGAAAGCCAAGCTCTAGACATTTTTTCCAGTACCTTCTGACTTTTCCGGTAATAAATAGCCTTTGAAGATAATAAATTGAGACTAAGCGTGCAAACCATTGATGAAACACTGGGGGAGATGAGTCAAGCCAGGCAGTTGTCAAACAGATCGAATAAACAGCCATAGCGACAAACATAAAAGGTTCGACATTGGATAGGGCTGTCTCATCATGGACCCCTAATAGGATCCACCGAGGAGACAGAATAATATCTATCCCCAGTCTGTTAGCAAGGAAATCATTAATCCCTGATTTGAGACCAACTAGCGCAGGACAGGTTGCCAAAAGATGCACAAGATCCACACCATACTCCCTACATCTGGGACAACCCGCCCTGTAGTTCCCCCTAATTTGTCTGTCTTCCCAGGTGTAATATAAAGATTAAAACAGGTCTTAAAATGTTGGGCCTGTAGGTTAGCAGAGATGAAAAACATCTGAGCACCTGCCATTGACCTTGCCAGATCACTCGGTTGAGCATTGATCTTATCCACCCAGCCCTGAAAGTGTTTGGCCATGTCATCCTGCATTGTGTTATTTAGAAAACTATAGAGGACCCCTTTCCTGGTGTCGTCAGCCAAAATCAATTTGACAGTCTCTACCTTATTAAAGCCCATCATCCCACCACCTTTTGTCCTTAGAAAATCCCTTATTTGTAAATATTTGAAAAAGTCCCTATGGTGAAGCTTAAAATTTTGTTGCAGCATTTCAAGGGTCTTAAAGGAATTAAACGAAAATCTCCAAGTGTACAAAGTCCATGTGACCCCCATTTACCCATATAAACATCATGAAAAATTTCCGGCAACAGCGGGTTCTCCTGTATTGGGGTATATTAGTTAAATCTCCCCAGGCTAATTTTTTTGCTAGTTTTACCCCCGATACGAAAGGCCGCGGTTTAAACTTTAAAGCGGACTTTTTTGTAGTAGCCAAATTCAGTTTGCCGAAATAGGGAGTCCCTACTTTTATCATCCATAAGGAGCTCATATATAGAGGGGGTCATATCATCCAGTCCGGGGGGAGCTCCCTCCTTACCTAGGAGGGCTGCCAGTTGTTGCAGTCTGACAGCCCATTAGTGCAATTTGAGGTTGGGGACTGCTAGCCCTCCATGATCCTTTGGCAAAGTCATAAATCTGAGCGCACACTTGGGATTCGCAAATGCCCAAAGGAATCTGGTCAGCATCCCGTCAAGGAGTTGATACCAGTTATTACCAATATCTAGCAGGAAAGCCCGAAAGAGATACAGAATCTTGGGAAGGAAAATCATTTTGATCAGGTTACTCCTCCAAATCAGGGTCAGCCTCTGATTATTCCTTCTCCCGAAGTCCTGTTTGGCCTTCTTGATTAAAGGGGTAAGGTTAGCCTCCACGATCTTACCAACATCTGAACTAATAATTACACCAAGGTAGGCTGCCTCCTTAGTAACCCGCTCATCCAATAGGAGTTCCTCTTTATTGATGATAACTTGGGTTTTCTCCCTGTTCAACAGATACTCAGAAAATTGGCCAAATCTCTTAGCCTCCTTCTCGATCTCTAGAAGAGCACCACTAGGTTCAGAGGTAGCAATAGCCTAGTTGTCAGCATATGCCAAAATCTTAGTCTCCCCTCCTGGTAACTTTATCGGCTGGATTGCATGATTACAATGGATTTGTCTGATTAAGGGGTCGATGTAAAGCGCAAATAAAAGGGGGGGGGCAGGGACACCCTTGCCTTGTGACCCGTTCGATAACCACCTCTTCGGACATGCACCCCATAAGAGAAATCCTATCTCTAGGCTGATGATAAAGGGCTTTCACCGATCTAATAAATCCCCGGCTAATTTCTTTAAAGGACATTACTGTCCAAAGAAACAGCCAGGAGACCCTATCGAACGCCTTTTCAGCGTCCAATAAAATTAGAGCCATTGGATCTTGATTAATCCCTGCCGCATTGAAAAGGGTAATCGCCCGCCGGATGTGGTCGGTGGTGCCCCTGGCGATAAAACCATGCTGCACAGGGGATGTGAGCCAATTAATAACTGTCGATAAACGGGTGGCCAAGATTTTAGCATAGATCTTGGAATCGCTATTGATAAGTGTGATGGGTCGATATGAGCCCAACTCCCAAGAAGGTTTATTTATTTTTTTAAACCCCACTATCTTGGCCGTGGACCAACTATCGGGCGGGGCCGACCCTTTCTGGACCTTCTGGAATAGTTCTATTAAAAACCCGTTCAATGCCTCTGCAAATATCTTATAGAAATTCTGCAGGTATAAAGTCCATACCCGTAGCCTTTCCAGATTTTAAACTATCAACGGCAGCACCTATCTCTTCTATAGAGATGGGCAAATCTAACACCTCCCTATCTTCTGCCGTGAGAGTCTCTTCACCAAGTTTAGATAGATATTCCCCCATGGTTAAAGCACCCTTGTTAATCTCCTTGGAATATAGATGTTGTTAGAATTGCTGAAAGGCCGCTCTAATCCCATACTGATCAGATTTAATACCAAGCAGAGGTTCCCTTATTTCCGTTAACTGGCCCTTGACTAGAGACTGTCTTGTTCTGAAGGCTAGATGTTGCCCAATCTTTTCATTAAACTCATAAACCTTCTCACGCCATACCAGATACTTATCCGCCGCCTTCTTTAAGGATAGCTCAACGATCCTTGCCCTGGCAGTCGCTACTTCCAGAAGAGCAATATCGGAACCGTCCCCTGAAGAGATCAACTCAACAAATTTTAATTCCACCTTGATTAAGCCTGTGTACAGTCCCTCCGTTAGTACTTTTTCCGTTTTCTGGCGTTCTAGGCTATATCTTGTTGTTTCCCCCCGCAGATAGGCCTTAAAAGTGTCCCAAACAATGCTAATTGGGGCGCTGCCATAGTTATCAAGTATGAACTGAGGAATCCATGCCTGAATCTGGCTCACATATTGTGGATCTAGAAGGAGAACCCTTTCAAATGACCAAGAGCGGTCCGCTTTCGGGAACTGGGGCATTTTGATTTCCACAACAAGAGGATTGTGGTCCGACATAACCCTTGGAAATCTTGAAATACTCGAATGTGTGACCAGACCTTTGGAGACTAGAAAATAATCTAGTCTCACATGGACCTTATGGGGGGCGGAGAAGAATGTGAAACCAGGATCTGCCTTCATGGTTTCCCTCAATACATCAACCAGTCCATGAGTGTACTGTGGGTCGCTAAGAGCCCTAAACACTTTTGGTTTCCTGCCACAATACTTCCTACACCCTTGTGTGTAAGCGGTGCAGGGCATGTTAATGTTAAGATCACCATAGATTATTAGGGGTAGGGGCCAGGAGACCAGTACACTATTTAACCAATGAAACAGGGCGGGGTCATCCAGTACCGGGCCATATACAGAGCAGATCGTAAAGAAACTAGAACCAAAACTACACTAGTGGTAACCCATCGACCCAAACTATCTGAGCGGGACCGAGGAAAATCGCAAATCCCCTTTCTCGACAAAATAGCCAGCCCCTTGGTGCAGGTTCCCTGTGTGGTAGAGCAGACTAACTGAAACCCAAGGCCATCAAGTACATGTCTCCAGGAAGTCTCTATGTGTGTCTCTTGAATACATAAGATATCAGATTTCAAAATCTTTAAATCAAAAGCAATCCGTTGCTGCTTCCGGCTATCATTGAGCCCACAAATGTTTACAGAAACAATACAGATTTTACTCATTTAAGGAAGAAAAAAAGAAATGAAAGAGCAAGCTTGAGTGATAGACCTGATCAGGAGATATTACTTGAACATTAAATCTAATTCCTAACCTAAACTTAAACCTTTTGCTAAGCTTATAATTACAGCATAGTCTGTTTGGATCCCCGCACACCCCCTCTAGCCCTCCCTTCCCCACCATCCCGCCCTCCCCCTGCCTCAAACCCACACCCCCTCCCTCATCCCAAACCCCCAGTTGGAGCAGCGGGTCACCTAGGACCCTGATGATGGCTCCTGCAAAAAAGCCTGATCCACCCCCTTCATAGCTCCGGTGAAGAAAAAAAAAGGAAAGAGAAAGGAGAAGAAAAAAAAAGAAAAAAAGAAGGATGACAACAAAAATACCCCGAACAATCCAACAAAAAAAGAAAGAAACATTTCTCTGGTGTATCCTCTGTACGAAATCCAAAAGGGCAGTCTCGATGAGGTAAAAAGATGCTGTTGTAGAGCCGGCATTCCATCTTCAGCCAGACTTTAACCAGTGTGTCCCCCCTTAGAGGACCTTCAGGTCGATCGTGGCCAGTGCAGATTTCATCCAGGAATTCTTGTGCCTTTATTTCGGAGGTAAAGGAGCGTGTCCTACCATTAAAGACAACCTTCAGTCTGGCAGGGTTAAGGAGAAACACCTGGTGGCCAGAGCTCTGCAATGGTGAAAACATCTGTCGCAGGCGCCACCTCCTCTCCACCGTTGCATGGCAGAAGTCAGGCCTCACGAAAAAGGAATGGCCGTCAAATGAGCGCCTCAGATCGGGTCGTGCTTTTTCAAAAATAGCCTGTTGCAACAATTTTTTTTTTTAAATACCAAAATTGCTCTAGGCTTTTCCGATTGGCCCCTCTGCACGTTATCCCGTAAAGTGAGTGGGAATCTGTGTGCCCGTTGTATCTCAGCCTCCCAGTTCCAGTTAACCAGATGGGGGAAGGC
Organism: Calotriton arnoldi; assembly: GCA_963921515.1. Classification (NCBI taxonomy): domain Eukaryota; kingdom Metazoa; phylum Chordata; class Amphibia; order Caudata; family Salamandridae; genus Calotriton; species Calotriton arnoldi. The sequence goes on from CAWUFW010013724.1 coordinate 14,436, forward strand.
ACCACTAAGCAGATTAATAATAAAGGCCCTGACATCATTGCCTTCAACATTCTCCACTATACCCACAAAACGTAAATTATTCCGCCGTTGGCGGTTCTCAAAGTCCTCCAGCTTCAGAGAACATCTACCAGCTGAGAATCCTGGCTCTCTACTTGAGTTTAAAGTTTACATGTGGTCGCTTCTACAGCTACTGTCTGGGGTTTTCAAGGTTGCCAGCCTCTCGGCCATGTCTGAGCAGCATTTGTTTACTTTACAAATAGCCCCCTGAATTTGTTTTGCAGCCAAGTGGGCCTTGCGAGTCTCCACCCTAGCTTCACCTTGTAGCTCTTTTAGCGTAGAGTATATTAGACCCATAATGGGAGCTTCCGGGGAGGCTTGTGCAGCAGCGGCTTGGGCCCCAGTATCTTCATAGACCTGATGGGTCGCGGAATAATCCCACATCAGTTAAGAAGAAACAGCTGCGGCTATATGGTTAATGTCAGTGCATGAGGGGCCTTTGCTGGGAAAGCTGCTCCTAGTCTTCCTCCTTCTTGTAAGGCGCTTTTGAGTGCTTGGGGAAAAAAGGCCATCAGCCGTACTACTGTCAGAGCCTCCAGAGTCAGCACCTTCTTCGGAGAGATCCTCCGTGACGGCCGAGCCGTCAGACTCATCAGTAAGTGAAAAAAACGTATCACCCTGATTGGGGAACATAAATTCCTCAAATCCAAACTGTCTCGTGACAAATACGGTGCAGGGACGGGTATTTTTGACAAAAGTACTGTGTCACCGGGTGGAGCCGGGGAGGGTGGATAGGGGTGATAGTATTGTCTGTTATTTGATGGTCCTTGACAATCCTTCCCCCTTCCGCTCCTAAATCCACTACTGTCACTTGCTCCCCCGCCTGTCTGCGAGTCCTTTCCCCTGTGATAGAATTGGGTATGGATCCCTCCTCAATCCCAATATCAACAGTATTGTCTCTAGCCTCGGTACTCACAGACAGGCAGACAGCCGTATGCGGGGTCTGATGTCCTCCTCCTCCTCCTGCTCCTGCCCCTTCTTCGGTGTGGCCAGTGCGCCGGGTAGTAGAGCTGAAGATAGAGGGAATAATAGGCTGTTTTAGATCAGCCGGTGCGAGTCTGCCATCTGTGACCCAGATATCTTTTGCTGACCTTGAGGTCTCTACCAGGTTAGTAGACGAGGCGTTAGTTTTCACTTTTCCTCTGCCCTCCACCTCGTTCTCGTCCCCTTTTTTCCTTGCTTCCGTGACTTGACGAGTTGTGGAGGGGGGAGGCAGGGGCACCTCCCTCCACTCCTTCTCCTTCTCATTAGCCAATTCAGTGCGCGGCGGCAATGTAGGATCAAGAGCTGAGACAATGCTCCGTGGCTGGAGCCCAACCAGCCTCATTAGCAGTAATGTAATCGCTCTCCGCGTTCTCCTCGATCGCGCAAAGAGCCCCACCAACATTCACAATCTGCCACAGGGAGTCTGTAGCATATCCGATAGCACTCAGGAATACCACTGCATGATCATTCCTCTCCTGCCATCAAAGAAGAAACCACATCACTGGAGCAATCATGGGTGAATACAGCGGCGTTCTACGCAGCTGCCATCTTGCTCCCTCCGAACACTCTAGATACTCTAATGACTTGTGCTCATTTTCAGTAGGATAAATAAATATACCAATGCTGGTTTATAGTGAGGAATGAACATTGCAATTTACAATAAATGTCAATTATGTACATAGTTGATCTAACCCTACTATACATAGAAACTACCAGTATTGGGAAGTCCTAAGTTTCTAACAGCTTCTATTTTTGGGGAACTATTTTTTTAGGTGTATTTATGCATGTACAAGGGGAAAATGCAGCCAGTCAAATCATCCAATAGCTGAAGTGAGCTGGTTTGTTGATCTATACCTTTGCTGGAGCATGGCTTCAAAAATCTGACTTGGAGGTTTGTGTCATGCATGTACCACGCTGCGTGGTGCAAACGTGGTGCAAGCCTCTAATAAATGAAGCTCTCAATGTGCATTTTCTGTACAGTCCCTGATTTTTTCCTCTAGTAAGTAAGACCATTTTCTTTGTGGATCATTAGGTAGCTTTGTTTGTTCTGCTGGCTCTTTCCTCCTTTCTGATGTTTAAGATGAGTTTCTCATCTTTCTGTTTTCAGCAACACTATCATCATCTTCAATCAAGATTCCCTAAGATTTCCAAAGGAGTTTTTTCCCATTTATGTGTTTTTCCTCAAAACTGTGACCTCAAAAGGAGACCCTTGTCAGCAGTCACATTATTCTGTCCATGTGTTACTTTGGCTACTGGGAGGAGTCACCTTTACTTGGGCATCTAGAAGGGCACTCACAGACTGTCCTAGCTTGCAGTCCTTGACAATTCCACCCATTGGTCACCAGCATGGACACGTCATCCCAAGAGATGAGGCACCAGTCATCAGTCTAGATGCTAGGATGCCCACCTAACATCATGACTTAAATTTTCTTTACATTCTACTTCAGTGAATTGAATCTATTAGAAGATGCTATCAATGGCAAATAGGCATGTAACTTGGAGATTTTCGTGTTATTATTGGCATCCAGTTGATGAATACTGTGTGTGTCATCAGAACAGAAACAAAAGCTACAGCCAAAAGAATGCGTTTAAGAGGCCAAGTGACCGCTTTTAGGTTGGGGCACTTTAACTGACTCCTGTGGAACTCTATAAGTCAGAGCTCTATAGGAAGATTGATATGGAGAGAAAGGAAGGAAGGATGGGAGGAAGGAAGGTCGGAAGGAAAGAAGGCAAGAAGGAAAGAAGGGATGGAAGGAAGGAAAGAAGGCAAAAAGGAAGGAAGGGAGGAAGGGAGGTAGGAAGGAATGAAGGAACTTATTCGGCACTGCATTATCCTATCAAGGCATTGTGGAGCAGGAGAAAGGGAAATTACATGTGACCTTCCACTGTAAAAAGGCATAAACCATTTCAAGGCATAATTCATTACTCCTGAGATCTCCAGTCTTATGGTATGATCAAGAAGATATCTGATAAGATGCACAGGCCAGTGGAAGGGAATCATGTGTAGAGATCATTTCAGGGAAGTGAGATGGCCAGAGGTCAGGAGGACAGTGCAACACAGCTGGTGAGAACTTAACATTTCATCTCAAGAGGTACACAAAGATTTTTATTATTATTCCCATATTTTAGGACAGTGTCATGTTGGCTGCATCCAGTCACGCTGATCCACTCATCATTGGTGCCATTCCCTAGCCCATACGGTTCTGGTGTTATGAGTATTAAAGAATTGAGGTGACCCTGACCCTAATTCCAGTCCTGGTGATTTCATTGGGTGGCTCTAGTCCTGTGATGCACTTGTTAACTAAACGTTCTGACCAACACTGACCTGTTTTGAGATGCAGGTCAGGAAAGTTGGTAGCCCTGAAGCTCAAACTTAGGGGCCCATTACGATGACGGGCGGACAAAGTCCGCCCGCCACCGTAGCGGTGAATGGGACCGTCCGCCATAGGAGCGGCGGTCCCGCCGCAAGTATTAGGATGCCACCGCCATGGTGGCGGTGGCATCCCCTATTCCCAACATTGTGGTGGGCGGTGTTCACAGCACCGCCCACCACAATGCTGGGAATGCACGTCGTGCATTAGCATGCACAAGGTGACAGGCACCGCGCGGTGCCTGCCACCTTGTCCATGCCAATGCAGGGGGTACCATAGGTACCCCCATGTGCACCCCCCACCCCCCCCAACACTCTGGGGGCCCACAATGGGCCCCCAATCACGAAGACCATATGCCTTTCCATGGCGGCGTTGCCGCCATGGAAAGGCTGCTCTCCGCATCCATCCTAATATGGATGGCGGTGTCTTGCAGACACCGCCACCATATTACTGCCCTTTTCCGCCCGGTCACCTGTGTGACCAGCGGAAAACCGGCGGACGGTCTTTTTCGTCCGCGGGGCTGCCCCCGCCATCGTAATGTGGCGGGGGGAAATGGCATGCGGGCGGAGGGGAATGGCGGGCGGATCGCCACCGCCATACGGGCGGTGGCGATCCGCCAGTCATCGTAATGACCCCCTTAGAGTGGTAGCCTAATAAAAGTCCTTACTTATGTTGTATAGGATGAGTAATTGAAGGATTTATGTTCAAAGTTAAAATGCATCTATACTTTCATACAAGCGATATTTTATGTCTGTTATAATGTATATCATCATTTACAACTGTTTACATTATTAATCCAGTCATGCTGATTAAAGAGCTGGATATAAAATCCATGTTAAGTTGTTAAGTTGATATTAGAACTAAGAAAAGCATAAATTGCACGCCATGCTGAGGTAGAACAGAATGAAGTTTGGTATGTTTTCATGTTGAGGTCAGTGTTTTGTCAATGAGGACAAGTTGTCAGGATAGCCCCCTCTCTTGTACATCCATCCCTCACACAAGTATTCTGACACCAGCTGACATTGCTTACAAAAAGTGAGTTTGGTGTTTGCTTCCTGACTCCATTTATCATCCTACACACCGTGCCTGTGTTTTTCTTATGTTGGTCACACCCAAAATAACACTGGCGATGAGGAGGATTGGACCCAGCCTGCTTCCTCAGCCATGGGTTTGATGGGGGATGCTTTGTGACACAGAACAGCTACTCCAGCCTTCTGAGGTCGCCTCACAAAGTGGCGCTGTTCCACAAAGAGAGACTAAGATGGCCACATCCTCGGCTCCATTGACACCAGTACAAAAACCATCAAAGGAGCTCACCTGCTTCCTGCATACCTGATTCTACTCCAACCCCCCAGAGGAGAAAGTCTTCTTCTGTGGCACTACTCTACACAACCACACTGCAAGCACAAAAAAGGTTTGTCTGGACCATTTAGGGAAAGGAGCTAAGTGACGCAGAGAAGCCACCCTGCCTCCCTTGCATCATTAATCGCCACAGGGATGACCCCCATGAACCCTTGTTGAGTCGAGGAAATGTGAAGCCACCTGCTACCTGTAAGGAACTGTCTGGTGTCTTCCCCACCTCCTGAGAAAGCATAAGCTGTTCCCAGGGAGGGACTGGAGGTGGGATTGAGGAGGGATCACTTTTACTCCCTGAACAGACAGGGCTCAGAACAGGTTATCACACCGCAGAACAGAACTTGCCCTGTGGCTTACAGCATTGACATCGACTAAATAAATTGACAAGTTGTGTTGCTATTTTGTTGATTTCTGTGTTACCGTAAGTACGTTTAAATAGTTTACAAGTGCTCTCCTCTGGTGGAAGCTATTAGTTTGGTATATTTCCAGGTCTTTTCTCCATGTTGACAGATTGTGTTCTGACTTCTCACCTAAATCAAGGCTTGCTCCATCCCTGCTTCTTCTGTGTATAGCTGATCTTCTATTTCACCTCTGATGGCTGGACATTTTCTCACAAAACGTCAGTGGCAAAAGGCTGAGCTCCCCACTGTACCCTGATCACTTGATGATGATCGACTACGAGCCAATTGCTCTGCAAATGCATCCATGAGCAGTTGGGACATAGTATCCTTTAAATGATTGTCAGCGGGTCGAAAATAATAGGCTGTACTCCTATAGGGGGTATTGAGGGTTTTATTGAGCGTAGTCCCTTTTTCACTCTGCCCGCCAGGATAGGGAATAGTCAGTAGGCTGTGGCCCGGTGATAGATGGTCAGGTCACCCGGGTTTCCGTCCTTTCCTCTCTGCTCCTCGCGGGGTCCCTCGGGTTTCCTTAGCCTCCTGGCTTGGCCTCGGCACTGGATACTCGTGACAGCCAATATAAAGGGGGACACAGAAAAGGGGTGTGAGCAACGTGTACTATGCTTTGATTGAGGGAAGGGGTAGTGAGGGAGCACCTCCACACCAGTGACGAAGACCGTAGCATAAAAAGGGGGTGACTCGTGGTTGTGAGGGAATAGGGTTTGCTCCTAGGTCTTAGGTACAGGGTGGTGTCTTGTTTACGGCCGGCTTCTCCCGCCTCCCTACCCAGCCCGCAAACTGTTTGCGTACCTGTGTCAGCCACGCTCCTCCTGAAGCGTGGCTGGGCGAAGAGCGGTCCCCGCAGACCCTCGGTCCTCCTGACGTCTTCGGGTTCCGGTCTGTCTCTCCCCCGCCTGATGATGTCTGCGTCCTCCTTCGCTCTCCGTCCTCTTCCTCTCGCTCTCTACCTCTGTCCTCCACGGTAACTCCTTTCTCCAGCTCCTCTCGTCCTCCGGTGAACCAGCACACTCCCTTTCCCGATCCGTCGTCTCTTGTGGTGGCGCTGTAGGCTACGTCAGTAGAAGGGGCGGTGTCACGGTCCTGGCTGGGCCAGTTAAAGGCATAGCAGCCCGCACCTTCCTCGTACCCGTCTTCCTCCGGAGTTGCCGTCATCCACTCGTCATACTGCGAGGGAAGAGAAGGTGAGCAGTCAGGATGTACCTCCCACCAAGCCGTAGTCCGTGACAATGCAACCCCCGGACCACCCGCCCCGCGACACACCTCCTCCCCTGGAATCTCCCGATCGGGGAGAGGAAATGTCCTGGACAGGTAATCGGCGCTGCCGTTCTCCACACCCCTGCGGTGTTTCACTATAAAGCGATATGGCTGGAGAGACAGGAACCAACGGAGCACTCGGGGGTTCAGGGAGTAATTGCGGCTCATCCATTGTAGGGGCGCATGATCAGTGTAAAGGGTGAATGGGTGACCCTCCAGGTAGTAGCGCAGACTATCAATGGCCCACTTCACTGCCAGACACTCCCTCTCAATGGTGGGATACCTCCTTTCCCGGGGAAACAACTTCCTACTAATAAACACAATCGGGTGGTCAGCCCCGTCCACGGAGAGCTGGGACAGTACCGCCCCAATCCCGTGATCGGAGGCGTCGGTATGTAGAATGAAGGGCTTCGAGAAGTCAGGGGAGATCAATACTGGCGAGGAGGTTATAGCACGTTTCAGGGAGTGGAAGGCTTCCAACATCGGACCCGTGGGATGGAGTAGGACTTGGGGCTTCACATCTTTGCAAAGGGTATCGGTTAGGGGAGCCGCCGTCTCAGAAAACAGAGGAATAAAGCGCCTGTAATATCCTATTAACCCCAGGAAGGCTCTCATCTCTCGTTTGGTGGTCGGAAACGGTGTCTGGGAGATGGCACGAACCTTTTCCTCTTGGGGTGCGATCACACCGTGTCCTAGCACATACCCCAAGTATTTCACCTTTTGGTAACCTGCTCTGGACTTTCGGGCGTTTATATGTAGCCCTGCGTCTTGTAGGGCTTTGAGGATCACCTGGAGGTGTTGTAAGTGCGTATTCCAGTCAGGGCTGAACACCACTATATCGTCGAGGTAGGCTGAAGAAAACTCATGAAAACCCTGCAAAACCGTGTTCATTAGTCTTTGAAATGTTGCAGGTGCCCCGTGTAACCCAAAAGGGAGCACCGTGAACTCATAGAGTCCGTCCGGGGTAGAGAAGGCGGTCTTTCTCTGATCTTCCTCACGCAAAGGGACCTGCCAGTACCCTTTGGTTAGATCGAGGGTGGTTATATAACTTGCGTCGCCCAGCTTCTCGATCAGTTCATCGATGCGGGGGATGGGGTAGGCATCAAAAGCGGAGATTTCGTTGAGGCATCGGAAGTCCATACAAAAACGCATGCTTCCGTCCGGCTTGGGAACCATCACAATAGGGGACGACCAGTCGCTTCTCGATGGTTGGATGACACCAAGTTCCAACATGTCCTGTACCTCCCTCTGTATAGCTCTTCTCCTGGCTGCCGGAACCCTATATGGTCGTTTGTGTATAGTTTTTCCTGGTGGGGTATCGATCCGATGTTCGGCTAGATGTGTTTTCCCTGGTTTATCGGAAAAGATAACCTCAAACCGGGCAAGAGTCGACAGGAGCGAGGTCCTGTCTTCGGGGCATAAGTCCTCGTTCACGACCAGATGTTCCAGCGTGCTCTTGTTATCTGTCGGGGTCGAAAGGGTGAGGTGTGCGTTTGAGGGCAACGGGCCTATCCACTTCTTAAGCAGATTTATGTGATACGTTTGACTACGACGCGCTGATAAGCGTAATCTATACGTAGTGTTCCCAAGTACCTTCACGACTTTATAAGGCCCTTTCCATTCCGCTTGAAACTTCTTTGTGGTCGTCGGTAGGAGGACCAAAGCCCAATCCCCCAGACACAGCCTTCTCCACTTCTTCCCCTTGTCGTATATGGCTTTCTGGCGTTGTTGTTTCTCCTCCAAATGGGAGTACGCAAGGTCACGTAGTTTCCCTATCCGGGCTTTGAGATGTTGTGTGTACTCCAGCATGTTTCGGGTGTCCACTGCGTCTTCTTTCTCCCACGCGTCTCTCGTCATCTCCAGTAGGCTTCGAGGTTGCCGTCCGTAAAGCATCTCGAACGACGAGCAACCAAGAGAACTCTGTCTTTGACCCCGTATGACATACAAGGCTAGCGGTAACAGCTGATCCCACTCCTTCCCGCTTGTGCCTAACATCTTCTTTAAGGTGGTCTTCAGCGTCCCGTTGTATCGTTCAACGAGACCGTCGGTCTGGGGGTGATATACCGAGGTCTTGATGTGTCGTAGACCCAAAGACTGACAGACCTCCTTCATCAAGCGGGAGACGAACGGGGTGCCTTGATCGGTTAAAATTTCTTTGGGGAATCCAACTCGGGAAAAGAGTTCTAGGAAGGAGTCTGAGATGTTGCGGGTGGTGGGAGTACGCAGTGGAAAGGCCTCCGGGTATCTGGTAGCATAATCCACTATTACCAGGGCGTACTGGTTTCCCCTCTTCGTGCGGGGAAGGGGCCCAATCAGGTCCATTCCCACCCTCTCAAAAGGGAGACCTATAATCGGTAAAGGTTGTAAGGGGACCGCTGGGGGTCTGTGGGTGTTCGCTTTCTGGCATACTTCACAAGACTGACAGTATACTTTTGTGTCTTTATACACCCCGGGCCAATAAAAGTGCCTGAGTATGTTTTGTGTAGTTTTTCTGCTCCTATGTGCCCTGCCATGAGGTGAGAATGGGAGAAAAACAAAAGCTGCTCACGAAAAGACTGGGGGACCAGGAGTTGGGGAGGGTCGCTTTGGGAACCCTGTCTATATAGTAGTCCCTCCTGGATAAGGAATCGAGGGTATGTAGAGACCCCCGGATCTTTGGTGGCGTGTGCTTGTTCCCAGGCGTTAAACAGTGTTGTATCGTTTGCCTGAGCGAATCTGAAGCTCCTATCCTGTAGCCATGGTTCCGGGGTCGTTAAGGCCGAGAGGTGACTGTCGGGGAGTCTCCCTGACCCTATCTTCCTGTCCCGCCCCCTCACCACCTTGAGAAAGAGATCTAGGAACCCGGGATTATCTGTTCCTATGATCAGTTCTTCAGGAAGGCTATTCAATACCCCCACTTTGATAGGGTATGTTTCTCCGTTATCAGGGGTAATACTTATGGTTGCCAGCGGATAGGGTCTTATATCCCCGTGTACGCACCTGATATGTACGGTGGTGTCTGGCAGGACCTGGCTTGGATGTATCAGGGCCCCCTGGACCACTGATTGCCTGCACCCGGAGTCTAAGAGGGCCCTTGTGTGTCTCCCATTCACCCAGACACTTACATGGAAAGCGCTCCCCAGCTCCGCGGTGTACAGGACGGATCTAGGGATATACCCCACTTCCATCGGTTCTTCTGTGGACTTCCTTCTGGGGCAGAAACGGGCGATATGTCCCCAGTCCCCACATTCGTAGCACTGTGGTCCTTTGAAGCTCGGTGGGTTAGGTCTTAGACCACGGGGTCTCATCCCTTCTGGTATGGTTTTGATTTTACGGTCATATTTAGGTTTTTCTATGTCCCCTCCCGGCAGCCTGGGTTGTGCACGAGAGTAGGTGGTAGCCATCTCTATGGCTTGCTCCACCGTGAGATGTGTATGTTGTCGCAACCATTTCTGTGTGCCGAAGGGGAGGGCCTCTAGGTACTGCTCCAGATATATCCTATCCATAATCTCTTCCTTTGTGCTGTGCGTCGGTTTTAGCCATTTATCAGCCGCCATCTTCAGCCGGAAGAACAAGGTTTTTGGGTTCTCTCCGGGGGCACCCTTTTCCTTTCGGAAGCGAACCCGGTATGCCTCTGCGTCAAGTCCCAAATGGTCCAATATTATGTTCTTGACCTCCGCGTATGGTGTGTCTCCTCCAGCGTTAGCGACCTGGTACGCGGCCTGTGCTTCCCCGGTCAGGAGGGGGCTAGGAAGAACGGCCACCTCTCAGTGGGCCATCCACATGCCCGTGCAGCCCTCTCAAAATTCAGTAGGAAGGCATCCGGATCCTCACCGGGCATGTACTTCTGCAGGGAGAGGCCTGACGGTGCGGGGGCTGCCCCTCGAGGAGTGCCCGTAGGAGACCTCTCAGTCGCCATCTTCTGGAGCCCCTCTATCTGGGCCGTGATGGTATCCTGGAATACGCTCCGGTCGGCCTCGGCCGACTTCATCTGACGTTCTACAGCCCATTCGAGACGTTCCTGGCCTTTTACCAGGTGCTGGATAAGGATGTCCATCTCTGTTGTGCAGATGGGTTGGTTTATGCCTGCATTCTCCACCAGTGTCAGCGGGTCGAAAATAATAGGCTGTACTCCTATAGGGGTATTGAGGGTTTTATTGAGCGTAGTCCCTTTTTCACTCTGCCCGCCAGGATAGGGAATAGTCAGTAGGCTGTGGCCCGGTGATAGATGGTCAGGTCACCCGGGTTTCCGTCCTTTCCTCTCTGCTCCTCGCGGGGTCCCTCGGGTTTCCTTAGCCTCCTGGCTTGGCCTCGGCACTGGATACTCGTGACAGCCAATATAAAGGGGGACACAGAAAAAGGGGTGTGAGCAACGTGTACTATGCTTTGATTGAGGGAAGGGGTAGTGAGGGAGCACCTCCACACCAGTGACGAAGACCGTAGCATAAAAAGGGGGGTGACTCGTGGTTGTGAGGGAATAGGGTTTGCTCCTAGGTCTTAGGTACAGGGTGGTGTCTTGTTTACGGCCGGCTTCTCCCGCCTCCCTACCCAGCCCGCAAACTGTTTGCGTACCTGTGTCAGCCACGCTCCTCCTGAAGCGTGGCTGGGCGAAGAGCGGTCCCCGCAGACCCTCGGTCCTCCTGACGTCTTCGGGTTCCGGTCTGTCTCTCCCCCGCCTGATGATGTCTGCGTCCTCCTTCGCTCTCCGTCCTCTTCCTCTCGCTCTCTACCTCTGTCCTCCACGGTAACTCCTTTCTCCAGCTCCTCTCGTCCTCCGGTGAACCAGCACACTCCCTTTCCCGATCCGTCGTCTCTTGTGGTGGCGCTGTAGGCTACGTCAGTAGAAGGGGCGGTGTCACGGTCCTGGCTGGGCCAGTTAAAGGCATAGCAGCCCGCACCTTCCTCGTACCCGTCTTCCTCCGGAGTTGCCGTCATCCACTCGTCATACTGCGAGGGAAGAGAAGGTGAGCAGTCAGGATGTACCTCCCACCAAGCCGTAGTCCGTGACAATGCAACCCCCGGACCACCCGCCCCGCGACAATGATATAGTAGCAAACATTGATAAAATGGAAATTCTGGTAATTGGGAGGAGAATAATTATAGCAGGGTCGCGATGGTAGTATAACTAAATGTTACAAACAATGGACAAATATGTCAAATTAAGGTTGTCTTGAATACTGCTTTGAGCTGGAATGCACACAGGAACAATAGTAGCTAGTTACGGCTTTACAGCCTCTAAAAAGGTTCATCTATTCTGACTGGTGTTATAGAAAATATTTTTCAGCAGCCCTTACCCAAGCATACTTGGATAAAATTGCCCCTTTTATTTTGTATGCACCAGAATTACTGGGTGGGTAAAGCCATTTCCTCCAATTGGAGAATAAGCGCCTCGTATGGTAGTTTGGCCCTCCACATTGCACAATTCACTATGGTCCAGGGTTTGCATCTCGAAATGGGGCTTACTTTGGCCCAGTTATGACTAAAGGGAAAGAATTGTGCATGTAAGAAGAATTGGGGATGGAGGAGTAATCTTTGTGTCCTCCTGGGTGATGTCTAGAGAGGGTGGGGAGATCATGTCTCATTTGAGGCATTTTTAGCTGGTTTATCATAAATGGGTAGATTTATCCCTGGGTCGAAGAAAAAAAGGATTTGAGATACAGGGGACATGATTTAAATGTTTCAAATGAACTACTCCCGTGTAAAATCTAAAACAAGTCATGCCACTGATCCAGCGGATTTAAACTCTGTGATACTGAGCCCTATTATCTCTTTTCCAATTCTAATTTACCCCTCGACTGAATCATTAACTCTGATTTACTTATTGGCTAACTTGGTCCTCCGATGGACCTTTTTGTGTCTCACTGAAGAGAAAGAGAGTTAGCATCATTTGTCCGATCAATGAATTAACATTGGAGCCGATTGGCTACAAATGAGGAACAGGAATCTATAGCCAATTTTAAGGTATTTTTACAAGTTAGAGATTGGATTCAGCCAGTCAGTCACAATTCTTAATTCGGTCAGTTCACGACCACAAAATAACAGAGAATTCTCATACCATAATTCCAAAACTGCATAATTAAAAGCACATGAAAACAAATACTGATCATAATACACAAATAGAACTTTTAAAAGAGACCTATAGAAATCGTAAAAAGAGCTTTAGAACAAAATATATCTGAATCAATTTCTGATAAAATGATAAATAGATATATGCATGAAATCCTGCTACAAGTTATTAATATTTCAAGCCCCATTAGCATATTTCTTTCTTACTTTTAAAGCAGATAAAATGTAACAAAACCGAAAAACATAAAACAGGTGAATTCAGATGATGTAAAAAATCTAACCCTTCTTGATGTTTGCTAAAATCCATCGCACGTAACATGGGGAATACAAAGCTGGATCTTAAAGTGCTATATAACGTGCAAAAAAGCATAAAGAGCTTTTTGATTGAATGGACACTCCATCACATTGGCAATATGGCAAGGAAGAAAACCAGGTGCCTGTTTGGGAAAGACAACTAAAAATTGAATCACGGTTAATTTCAAACGGCGAGCTAAAATCTTAATTTCGGTTTCTCAATCCAAAAAAGGTATGGTTCTCTGCCAGGGGTAGTTGAAAGGGGTACATATTGGGCAATGAAAACCATATCAAGGGACTCTATAATTCTCTCATTTTCCTTCCATGCGGAAAATCTAGGTTTTACCACCTCCTTGTCATGACTATTAATGATACATGGGGTGTCAAAAAATTGACTCAAACTTAGGTCACCAACAGAGTTCTAAATGTATGACAGCCAGGGGATGGCTGACATATTGCTTAAATTAAGACAGTCCCCTATTACCTTGCGTGAGAAACACATCTCGGGGGTAGACCACATTTTGATCCAAAGTAAAATGGTAGCCAAACATACACCATCCTCAAGGGAGCCTATGCCCAGTTCATGGTGTCTGCAAAGAACCCAAATGTGCATATCCCCACCCCCCTACCCCATATATTCCGAAAGAAAGGCATTTGCTCTTATATAACGTTAACATCTCGTTAAGAGGTTTATGGCATAGCTTTTTGACAAAGTAAAAAAAAAAAAACGCAGAAGATACCATCTTTTGTGATCTTTGGGTGACAAACTGGTTCAAGGTCAGGCTTGCATCCAACAAAATACACAGATAGTTAAAATTTGAAATCTTTGTGATACGGGACCTCGCGATATGGAAACTTTTTGAGCAGGGGTCTCCAACTGGTCGATCGCGAGCTACTGGTAGCTCGTCTGACATCCTGTGAGTAGCTCACGCTAGCATCGTGATTGTGTAGCCCTTTATTGTTTTTTTTATATTTGTAGGCCTTGTTTTAATACCTGTTTCCCCCCTCATCAAAAACACCTGCTCATTATTGGTTTAACTGAGTTTAGGTGGGGCGGGTTGAAGAGCATGACGTTGTTCCTTATCCGGTGTGGAGCTGCGGGTGTGTCGGAGCAGAGCAAAGCGCCACCTGCCCTTTACAGCCTGCCAACCAGGCCCGGTTCTAGCGGGTGGGCCGGGTGGGCCAGGCCCACCCAAACATGAACCTTGGCCCTCGCAGTGAATCTGCCACCGATGTACAACAACAATAAAAAATGTTCAGATAACTGGTGATTTATGATCCTGCTGGAGACCAATCATTTGTCTGTTGGTAGTTTTTAAATGTAGATAAACTGAATTTTATGTGGATAGCTCAGTGGGTTACTGCCTTTGTCACAGAGATCCGTGTGTTACTTGCAGTTCAAAAGTTACAATCCTAAAATAGACTTGACCTATGAACTGTCATCAAAGAGCTGCATACAAACTTCGCTTTTTTGTGTTGTGATATAGTTAGAACTTCTCCAGTCTTTCATTATTCTAATGTTGCTAAAAAGAGTTTGTTTGGGCAGTCATACATTTTTATCAGTAAAGCCAACCCCCAACCAATGGAGTACTCTTTGAATCCTGAGTTTGTGCTTCTCCAGACCAAACCCTCGTAAAATATATAGCCCACCAGTATGGATGACATTTGATTCCTATACCTTGTAATCCTCATTGACTTATGTGACATTCCCCGTAGACTGATTTATTGTCTCTGTATAATGTGTGCGTGATGTAAGGTACTGTGACACCCTACTCTGATATGAGTAGCGATATACAACAAATGAAATGCATATGAGAGAGGGGCAACGGAGAGATGAGGGGCACTAGTGGAGGGTGGCAGTGAGGGAATCCGAGGAGGAGGTCATGGGGTGGGGGTGGAGCTACGGAGAGATGAGGGGCACTAGTGGAGGGTGGCGGTGAGGGAATCTGAGGAGGAGGTCATGGGGTGGAGCTACAGAGAGATGAGGGGCACTAGTGGAGGGTGGCAGTGAGGGAATCCGAGGAGGAGGTCATGGGGTGGGGGGGGAACTACAGAGAGATGAGGGGCGCTAGTGGAGGGTGGCAGTGAGGGAATCCGAGGAGGAGGTCATGGGGTGGAGCTACAGAGAGATGAGGGACACTAGTGGAGGGTGGCAGTGAGGGAAGCCGAGGAGGAGGTCATGGGGTGGGGGGGGGGGGAGCTACAGAGAGATGAGGGGCACTAGTGGAAGGTGGCAGTGAGGGAAGTCAAGGAGGAGGTCATGGGGTGGGGGGCAGCTACGGAGAGATGAGCGACACTGGTGGAGGGTGGTAGTGAGGGAGCCTGAGGAGGAGGTCATGAGGGGGAGGGGCTACGGAGAGATGAAGGGCACTGTTGGAGGGTGGTAGTAAAGGTATCTACGGAGAAAGAGGTCATTGGTGGGGCCCCAAAAAAGACTTTTGTACCAGCACTAAAGCCGGCCCTGTCATGGCCTTTCTGTTTTCGTTTATTTAATTAACAGTCGGGTGATTAGGACAACTGTGGAGCATACTTTAAAGTGTGTGCTAATTACATTTACTGCTATATTCAATGTTTCAAGTTTAAAGGTGATTTTACTAATGTTTTTTACCGGGAATAATGAAAGTGGAACCGGATTGTGGCTGATATGGGGCTGGGGCCCAAGGTCAGCTGTGAGATAAGATGCACTGAAGAGGGGTGGTAGAAAAGTGGATAATCAAGCCTGTAAAGGAGTGCGCTGCAGAGTCAGGGGTGAGGTGGAGGTAGTAATGAAGAGGGATTCTCCCTGAAGGCTCGCACAGAGGGTGCCCGAGTAGTGTCACTTTCCTGGTCTTCCCATCAAAGGGACATTACATGGAAAAAAAACACTTTTTGAGAGTGATAACATTTAGAAAGAGATTTGGAAAAGAGTGCGTTTTACTGGGCCTTGTAAGACTAAGGAGAAATAAAGGAGGGCCCAGAAGCAGGCCTGGCTAGACATATAAGCGACAAATCGGGCCCGCAGTGGCCCACCCAAATAAAAGTTCCTGGAGCCGGGCCTGGTGCCAACGCACATTTCGGCAGCGCGCAGAGCACATCAATAGGTATGCCCTTTCCTTGCCTCGAGGGAGATGTCCCAGTGCACATGGAGCATCAATGAACAATGTGCCTAGAGCGGGTTATCCTTCTCATGTGGACCTGGAAATACACTTTAATGAGATCTGGCTTGGCAAGTGTCCAACAGGGCACTTTAATTTTAAATTGTGAAGGCAGCAAGTGCCAGCCACCTATGGGCCCCTGATATGTCTTACTATATATTTCCAGTTTTCAGGAATGCCTTCACTCTGTACACATGAATCGCAGCCGGGGAGGGGGGTGGTATGGTTTCTCTATGCCTTACCGCTTCAGGGTCCAGTTCTCTAAAGTGAAGGCAGTCTCCTCTAGTACCACCTGACCAGTAAACCCATCTTACATCAGTTGATCACAAGCTAGAAAAGACTTTGGGGGTCTATGTAGTGGCCTCCTATCATCGACAGAATCGCTCTGCCCAAAGGCACACATCTTACCTGCCGAAGTGTGTCCAGTGTACCAGCAGCAGTCAGATGCCATGCCCACCTGGTCCACCATGGGTCCCACCGCTACTGCCTTCCCCTCTCTCTGGCACACACCATATAATCCTAGCCCCACATACAGCGCACGCGGTGCTTCCTCATTCTCGCTTCGCCTCTGAATAGGCTTCTTCCCTTTTGAGTGGCAGGCCACCCTATCCCGATGACAGCTATCATCAGACCAACCCAGCATGGCGGGGATTCAGCTTGCTCAAGCGAAAAAAATCCTGGTTTGATGAGAGATTCTTTGGGGGCACCCCTTGGTTGAGCACAGTTTTAATGGACGCCCCTAACCTCTAAGCTGCTTGCTGCATCTAGTCCAGGGCTGAATTACCTCCCCAATCATTGGATGCCCACCACAGCCAATCCATCCGCGCATTCTGGAACAAAGCCTCGGAACACTGAGAACTCCTAATTAACATGAGACAAACTTAGTTTTCTTCACATGCCGACCGTGTGGTATGTACAAACACTACACATGATCTGCCACAACAATGCACATGAGCTCTGCTAGAGCGCCAGCTCAGCTGCACTATTGCTCCAGGAGAGCAGCGCCAATGCTACATCTGAGCTGCGCCAACACTGCACCTGTGCTGCATTACCGTTCCAGGTGAGATGCGCCTAAAGTGAATTTCTGCTGCGGCAACACGCTGGGGGATTTTGGCAACACTGTTTATTTATTTTAGGGAAGAAGTACACAATTATACCCTACCAAGACATAGATGGGGATGGGGCCTCTCCTTGCATGATGTTGCCTTCTCTGCCCATGCTGGTCTGCCAAGTGATGCCCACTGACGACTGATCTGATTCTGTTAACATCTCCAGCATTGACGTCCCTGTGAAGAACCACCAAGCATGGCAGTGCTAATGGAGGACGTACGTAAGCACCCTGCGTGTCTTGCACAGCCTGTGTACGCACTGTTAGGACAAAGATTGTGGAGGGGCGGTGTGGGAACAACAGATGTGGGGGTACTGTAAGTCTGCAGGCAGGAGAGAGTGTGAAAACATGCAATGATAGTGTCCCTTTTCCACGACCAACAAAGATTGGAAGTGCTCAGAGTATACTAACCCACCATTCTAAGCGCAATGTAGACTCTGGGTTGCTGGCAGGGCCCACCAGAGGGCAGTGCACCGCCCTGCCAGGGCGGCGAGAAGCCACCAGCACTTTAATGTGAGGGGGAGTGATTGGGTCTTAAACCCCGTATTCTCTCAGTATTTATAGCTGTACCTCAGATAACCCCTCACAGAGCTTTGGCTGATGCAAGAGTTGCACTCACCCTGTTGAAAAATTCCACCAGAAAACCAGAGCTCCTTCAGGCACAGCCCTGCCAGCTAACCCTCTATGTGTATAGGATTTATGGCCCAAGGCTCTTGACAACAAATTATATCAAAGTTCTGTATGAAAAGTATTCAATGCTCGATACTTAATTTTTGTCGTATCCCAGCAATATTCCATGATAACAACTGAAAGCCAGGGGAGACTTAGCTGCTAGTTGGACCCTTGACTGTCTCACAAACGCATGAGAATGGGCAGGAGAGTCAGGGGTTAGTGTTAGCTGGCATGAAGAGTCAGAAGATGAAGGGCCCGCTAAGCTGAGAGTCTGCAACTGTCAGTCAATATCAGATAAACTTTGTAGAGGAGCGAAATGATTACTGGCCAGCACTGGGGCAGAAGGAGCCATAACATGATGATTATTGTTCCAGCTAGGTCCATGCCAGCTATTGGTCGCTGCTACCAAAAGGGGTGGACGGTAGAAGAAGCATATTAGTAAGGCATGAACTTTGAGTTGTTGGCGAGGTAGGTTAGCTAGGCGAGTCAGCAAAAAAAGGATGATCTCAGGGTCTTTAAAGTACAGGACCACGCAATCCCCACTCAAGTTTTTGGGGGAGGAGTCCACCACCCTCACCTTGCGAGCCATGATCATTTTATTTACCAGGTCAAACTGACTATACCAATGGGCTGCTTTACTCATAAGACTTTGGGTGTCCTCCTGGCCATTACAGGGCTTCCAGGATTATCACATATGGCGTACATTTCCGGGGCACATGAAGATCATCAAACTGTCGTCTATGTGCAGCCGGAGATGGAGGAGAGTGCCGAATCTGAGTGGTGGACTGTGAAGGTGCTGGGGTTAATTGGCAGGTAGATCCTTGCCAGAGCAATGGAGTGACAGTTTGTGATCTTGTCATAGATGGGGACAATCGTCCTACAAGGGTACTTCCATTTTTGCAGAGAGGTGCTTGAGAATGTAAGGTGACAGCATCCAGAGCCCCGACGGCATCTTGTGAAATCTTATTGTGGGCCTCAGTCAAAGATTGGATTTTGTCGGTCAAGGATTTGAAAAAGGCCTACCATGGCCTGTTGAAAGAACTCCTGTAGGGCCTCTACTCCTGCCACAAGTGGATGGCTCCATGCCTGGAAATCCATGAATATTTTTGCCAGGATAGTTGGATCGGTACAATTATTCCTTTGTGTACGATGGACCCGGAATCAATGGGGCCCCAATGCTATTTGTTTTTGGTAGAGCTTGATTACAGAGGCCCATTTTTTGTGGTGCGCCAGATTTCCCTTCTCTGCGTATCTTTTTGGGGGGCAGTGGGCTATTTTCAATAACAAAGTTAAAATCAGTAGATCCAACGTCTAAAATACTAGCATTGTCATGCGCTATACATGGGTTTTTGGCTTTGACCCTTTTCCGTTTCTTCGCTTTCACTGGTGCAGGGTGTATAGGCAACCCAGTCTTGGGGTTCTTACTTGAATCAGATAGGGGCCCGAAAGATTGAGCTGCAGGTAGTAGGGGGGATCAGTGATCTGTTTCTGAACCACTTCAATGCGGTTTTCCACAAGGTTCAGTTCAGTGGAAATGGAGGTAGTCAGAAATAGAAGGGGTGGCGCCCAGGCTCTTGTCCCCCCCATCCCCTTTTTCCCAAATAAACACTTCTTCCCCATATTTGAAGATTTAACAACAGCTCACTCAGCTCTATCAGGGGAAAAGAAAAAGAAGGTAGCAGTATATCGAATACTGTTCCACTGTGCTACCATGCCACTTACAAAGTGTTGAGTAACCTGGAGTGTGGCAAAATATAAGTCCAGGCACTGAACTTGCCAGTGATCCTCCATCCTAGGTTTGCCCTCTGCTGGGAATCAATACCCTCATTCTTTTCACACGTAGAGGAGCAGAACCAAGAGCCGGCACCCAACCTGATCTGGCCGTGGATGGGCGCAGATGGGCCCACCCTTGGCCCAGGCTTTGCCCACATCGTTCTGCGCCACGGGAGAGTGATGGTGCTATATGTGCTAAGGATGGCTGCTCTGCACTGCAGCAGCTGTGAGGCCTGTCGGTGTATTGATCCCTGGGACAGCGAGTCACACCAGGGTGATGCGGGTATTCGTACTGGTAGCCGCAATTGAGTGTCCTGCGCTGCGGGACAGTGACAATGCTATACGGGTAGAGCGCCGGTGCTATATGCACTGAGGATGGCTCCTCCCCCCTGCAGCAGCTGTGAGGCCTGATGGTGTATTGATCCCTGGGACAGCAAGTCCCATCAGGGAGATGCCCTTAATCGTACCGGTAGCCACAATTGCGATTAGATTCAAATATATCAGTCTTAATATCAAACTGTATAGATACAGTATTGCAACAGGGAGGCCTAGCCTCCTAAAGAAATGTAAGCGAACAAGAATCAAGCAAACTAGCAGCTCTGTAGCCACTATTCAAACTAACAACATTAATATCTGATGCTTTGAATATAATCTAGCTTGGTCTTTCCGAGGCATTAGCAATTCAGATCTCTCAGAGACAAACTAAGACACATAACCCTTCACAGCACAAACCTACAAAAGACAATAGGGATTAGGCAAAAGAGTAGAAGTATTATCAGTAACATTGCGGAAGCTTGGTTAGGAGTCTTCAGAGTATCAGGAAAGTGTTGGTCTAAACCACACAAAAAGGGGGAATTTAATATAGCATGGGAAATGAATGGGCCAAGGGATCTGGGGCTTTCGGAAAGGTTAGGGAAATTGGTTCAAGTAGAAGTCCATGGAAGTTCTACAGAGAATCTGCAGAACTAGTTCAGCAAAAGAAGTTCAGCATACGATCTGCAAGAAAATCCAAAATCATCTGCCCATCACCTCGCGTCTGTGATCAATCGCATCTCCTCTCCTCTGTCCAGGGCAGTCAGTGTTCATCTGGGAAAAAGCGGGGGGACAAGGGCCTGGACGCTACCCCTTCTATTACTGCCTACCTTACCAATGTGATGGGCGCCATTTCCACTGAACTGAATCTCGTGGAAAACCGCATTGAAGTGGTCCAGGGCAGCCAATATTATATTTCACAAGGTACATTGTTAACTCCTATTTTGCTACATCATCAATAGTAGGCCATTGTTTTTGTTTCAAAAGTCCACATAGTTTCCATATAGTATATTCTGCAACAGTGGAAAAAGGTCCCACACTAGACATGAGAACTCCATCTCTGTCCCACACTCATGGGTAAAGACAAGAGTCCATTCTTAGTCCACAGAGTTCTCATGTGCTCGTTGTCAAATTCCATTCCCAGGCGTGTATCTAATACTTGTTACAAGAAATGTATCAATTCAACTAACAGTTGGTGAGAACTCTTGCAACATAAGTAAGTCAGCAAAATGCAAGAACAAAATGCATTCTCATGGTAACAGACTTTAGGCCTTTAATATAAAACAGCTAACTTTAAAGTATTAAATCTATAGTATACTCTTATATATGTGTGTGCACATTTAAAACACCTATGCGACATAAAATTGCTTGTTTCACACAATGAGCAATGAAACTGCATAACAGTGAGTATTTGTAGAAGTACAATCATAAGTATATATGTGTAACATAAATGCATAAATTAATAAACTTTTATCGTTCAACCTCATTTAGTATAAGGCACAAACAAGGATCATTTAAAGTTAAGAACAACATTTCTAGCAGTTACATAGACAGAATTGCACTTGTTTATTCATCAGGTGTAAAGCTTTAATAATAAAACACATTGACAACTGTTTACGAATTAATTCTTTTTCAAACTATTCTCTTTAACCCCTTCACTGCTAGGCCTTTCCCCCCGTGTGCTAAACCTTTTTTTGGCTATTTGGGGTAGTTCGCGCTTAGGCCCCTGTAACTTTTTGGTATCCACGCCAAATTTGCGTCCTTGTCTTCCAACATCACGAGGATTCTAAAGGTACCCAGGGTTTGTGGATTTCCATGGAGGGGACCCAGAAATTAGCCAAAATACAGCTAAATTTCGTTTTTGTTTTGGAAAAATGGGAAACAAGTGTTGCTAATGAAATCATCTGGTTTTTTCCCTGCAGATGGTATCAACAAAGGGTTTGTGGGGCTGAAATCACCATTTTCCCAGCTTTCAGGGACTGACAGACGTTTGTCAGAAAACCAACATTTTTTACACAGTTTTGTCATTTTACTGGGACTTAGCCTATTTTTGCTATTTTTTGTGCTTTCAACCTTCTTCCAGTTAATGGTAGAAGTGGGTACAAAAGCAATAATGGATCCTGGAAAGCTATACATTTTAGAAAAGTAGACAAAATTCTGAATTCAGCAAGGGGTCATTTGTGTAGATCCTTCAAGGTTTCTTTATAGAAACTAACTGTTGAAAATAGGAAAAATTAAAAATGAGTTGAAAAAAACAGCCATTTGCCTCAACTTTTTCACCTGCAACTTCTAATTATGACAGATGTTTGAAAGCAATATACCGTCACATCCGATGGACCTTTCTGGTTGTGGGGATATATAGGACTTGTGAAATTTGCGTCAGCCCGGTGATCCTACAACTTTCCCACACAGAAATTTGAGAAAAATTTGATTTTTTCATCAAAATTTGAGGTTTGCAGGGGACTCTGGGTAGGAAAACGTTGGGGGATCCACGCAAGCCATACCTCACTAGACTCCCGAGGGTGTCTACTTTTCAGAAATGTGGGGGTTTGGTAGGTTTCCCAAGATGACCGCAAGCCCTGGGCCAGAAAACCAGGCCCCCCCTGCAAAACCAGGTAGTTTTATGATAGGTAATTTTGAAGACTCCACAGTACGATTTGGGCCATTTCCTGTTGCAGCCACTATGCTTACCCACACAAGTGAGGTACCATTTTTATCAGGAGACCTGGGGAATGCTAGGTGGTAGGAAATTTGTGTCAGCCCGGTGATCCCACAACTTTCCCACACAGAAAAGTGAGGAAAAATTTGATTTTTTTCACCTAAATTTGAGGTTTGCAGGGGATTCTCAGTAGGGAATCGTTGGGGGATCCACACAAGCCATACCTCACTGGACTCCCAAGGGTGTCTAGTTTTCACAAATGTGTGGGTTTGGTAGGTTTCCCTAGATGGCTGCTGAGCCCGGGGCCAATGACCCAGGAGCCCCCCCTTGCAAAACCTGGTTGTTTTGTGATAGGTAAAGCCTCCACAATATGTTTAGGGCCCTTGCCTGTTGCGGGCACTAGGCCTACGCACACAAGTGAGGTACCATTTTTCTCGGAAGACTTTCGGGAACGCTGGGTGGGTGGAATTTTGTGGATCCACGCAGATTCCAGAACTTTCCATCACAGAAATGTGAGGAAAATGTTTTTTTTTTACTAAGTTTGAGGTTTGCAAGGGATTCTGGGTAACAGAACCTGGTGAGAGTCAGACAGGTCACCCCATCCTGGACACCCCTCGGTGTCTAGTTTTCAAAAATGTATAGGTTTGCTAGGTTTCCCTAGGTGCCGGCAGAGCTAGGGTTCAAGATCCACAGCTAGGGATTTTGCGAAAAAGGGGTCAGTTTTCACTGTAAAAATGTGGTGTGTCCATGTTGCGTTTTGGGACATTTCCTGTCGCGGGCATTAGCCCTACCCACACAAGTGAGGTAACATTTTTCTCAGAAGACTTTGGGGAATGCAGGGTAGGTGGAATTTTGTGGATCCACACAGATTCCAGAACTTTCCATCACAGAAATGTGAGGAAAATGTTTTTTTCTTTTACAAAGTTTGAGGTTTGCAAAGGATTCTGGGTATCAGAACCTGGTGAGAGTCAGACAAGTCACCCCATCCTGGATTCCCCTGGGTGTCTAGTTTTCAAAAATGTATAGGTTTGCTAGGTTTCCCTAGGTGCCGGTAGAGCTAGGGTTCAAAATCTACAGCTAGGCACTTTGCTAAAAAAGGGTCAGTTTTCACTGTAAAAATGTGGAGTGTCCACATTGCGTTTTGGGCAGTTTCCTGTCGCGGGCACTAGGCCTACCCACACAAGTGAGGTACCATTTATATCTGAAGACTTTGGGGAATGCGGGGTGGGTGGAATTTTGTTGATCCACACAGATTCCAGAACTTTCCAACACAGAAATGTGAGGAAACTGTTTTTTTTTACAAAGTTTGGGGTTTGCAAGGTATTCTGGGTAACAGAACCTGGTGAGAGCCACACAAGTCACCCCATCCTGGATTCCTCTGGGTGCCTAGTTTTCAAAAATGGTTAGGTTTGCTAAGTTTCCCTAGGTGCCGGCAGAGCTAGGGTTCAAAATCTACAGCTAGGCACTTTGCCAAAAAAGGGATCATTTTCACTGTAGAAATGTGGTGTCCACGTTGCGTTTTGGGCCGTTTCCTGTCGCGGGCACTAAGCCTCCCCACACAAGTAAGGTACCATTTTTCTTGGAAGTCTTTGGGAAATGAGGTGTGGGTGGAATTTTGTGGATCCACGCAGATTCCAGAACTTTCCATCACAGAAATGTGAGGAAAATGTTTGTTTTTTTACAAAGTTTGAGGTTTGCAAGGGATTCTGGGTAACAGAACCTGGTGAGAGTCAGACAAGTCACCCCATCCTGGATTCCCCTGGGGTGTCTAGTTTTCAAAAATGTATAGGTTTGCTAGGTTTCCCTAGGTGCCGGCAGAGCTAGGGTTCAAAATCCACAGCTAAGCACTTTGCAAAAAAGGGGTCAGTTTTCACTGTAAAAATGTGGTGTGTCCACGTTGCGTTTTGGGACACTTCCTGTCACGGGTACTAGGCCTACCCACACAAGTGAGGTACCATTTTTATCTGAAGACTTTGGGGAATGCGGGGTGGGTGGAATTGTGTGGATCCATGCAGATTCCAGAACTTTCCATCACAGAAATGTGAGGAAACTGTGTTATTTTTTACAAAGTTTGGGGTTTGCAAGGTATTCTGGGTAACATAACCTGGTGAGAGCCACACAAGTCACCCCATCCTGGATTCCTCTGGGTGCCTAGTTTTCAAAAATGGTTAGGTTTGCTAAGTTTCCCTAGGTGCCGGCAGAGCTAGGGTTCAAAATCTACAGCTAGGCACTTTGCCAAAAAAGGGATCATTTTCACTGTAGAAATGTGGTGTCCACGTTGCGTTTTGGGCCGTTTCCTGTCGCAGGCACTAAGCCTCCCCACACAAGTAAGGTACCATTTTTCTTGGAAGTCTTTGGGAAATGAGGTGTGGGTGGAATTTTGTGGATCCACGCAGATTCCAGAACTTTCCATCACAGAAATGTGAGGAAAATGTTTTTTTTTTTACAAAGTTTGAGGTTTGCAAGGGATTCTGGGTAACAGAACCTGGTGAGAGTCAGACAAGTCACCCCATCCTGGATTCCCCTGGGGTGTCTAGTTTTCAAAAATGTATAGGTTTGCTAGGTTTCCCTAGGTGCCGGCAGAGCTAGGGTTCAAAATCCACAGCTAAGCACTTTGCAAAAAAGGGGTCAGTTTTCACTGTAAAAATGTGGTGTGTCCACGTTGCGTTTTGGGACACTTCCTATCACGGGTACAAGGTCTACCCACACAAGTGAGGTACCATTTTTATCGGAAGACTTTGGGAAATGCGTGGTGGGTGGAATTTTGTGAATCCACGCAGATCCCAGAACTTTCCATCACAGAAATGTGAGGAAAATGTTTTTTTTTTTAACTAAGTTTGAGGTTTGCAAGGGATTCTGGGTAACAGAACCTGGTGAGAGTCACACAAGTCACCACATCCTGGATTCCCCTTGGTGTCTAGTTTTCAAAAATGTACAGGTTTGCTAGGTTTCCCTATGTGCCGGCTGCGCTAAGGCCCAAAATCCACAGGTAGGCACATTGCTAAAACCAAGTCCGTGCCTAGTGGGCTTTCTGCCGCCCTGGGGGGAGAATCGGGGGGGGGGGGGTTTGCCCAGATATGCCCCCAAGGGGGGCAGAAAGACTGTGGCAATTTTTTTGGGGCGTGGGGGCATTGCTATGCCCATTCTGGGCAGCTCCCACCCCCAAGCATAAAAAAGCCAGCGTAATCGCTGGCGCCTAGTGGGCTCTCTACTGCCCCCTGGGGGTGGGCAGATCAGGGGCTACTGCCCACGTCTGTCTCCTGGGGGGCTGAAAGACTGTGGCATTTTTGGGGGGGTGGTGGGGGCATTGGCATGCTCATTCTGGGCAGCCCACACCCCTAAAATTAAACAAGCATTTGCAATGCAATAGGTCTCGCATTTACGTGAGTTTAAGCTATTGGCATTGTATATGACAATGCATTTTATTTATGTTTCAAAAACCAAAAGATAAATAAAAGGCATTGTCATTTACAATGCCAATAGCTGAAACTCACGTAAATGCGAGACCTGTTGCATTGCAAATGCTGTATGCTTAAAAAAGATGAAAAAAGAAAAAACAAGCATGGGCTAAGCTAATAGATCTTATCTATGCAAGAGCCATTGGCTTTGCCAATGTGTTTTTAGCCATGTTGTACACCAGCGTGCTTGCTGTCTAGCATGGATAAAAGTTAGCGGAGTGGAGGGGCAAAGAGTGGAGGGGCGCACATTGTCATTACAGAAAACACATTTTCAAATTAATTGACTGTTGCCTTTGCAAAGACATGCAGTTTTACTGATAAAACTATACAATGCAGAAACGATAATGTGTGGAAAGGGCATCACCTAGTGTATTCATTTCTTTTGATCGTATTAAAATACTTGTTTTCAACACACTTCAGAATTACAAAAAAGGTCATTCATTAGTGCCGTCCTAATTCTGATATATTCTGAAATAGTTGCACAGTTCATTTACAGACATTTAAATTTTCTTGTGTGCTCGAAAAAAGCCTTTCATTTCAGACCCACAGACTGTCAGATAAATCCTCTCACTTTGAAGTGAGAGAAAGAAAAGTAAACACCAAGTTCGCTCAGAAGCCAGAGCCTGGCATTTGACCTCGGTCTTTGAATGCAAAGCAAATATGACAAGATAAGAACATTTAAAGACCTGTTTACAGAAAGCAATCCCTCATGGAAGAATACAGTAAACAGGCAAGGCTCCACAGGAGGGACTAACTCAAATTGGACAGTCTAAAGCAAATAAAGCCAGCAAACAGAAAGCAAGCAACTGTGAGTTATGAATCACAAAGTCAATGGTAAGCAATGGGCGGAATGTATTCCCAGGGATGATTTCAGAATGTGCCCATAAAGTCTTCAGCAAACCAGACGGCTTCGACCTAAAAAGGAGCAATGACATGGCACCTGATATCTGTTGCATCATTATGTAGGTTTGCACAACATGCAGCCATCATTTTTCTTTTGCTTTTTTAAATGACTGATCTAAGATGGCACTATGATCAGTAAATCAAAAAATAAATAAAATGTGAACGAACGCACTTTTGATATAGCAGTACGACCAGAAGCAAATGGCAGCTTCCAGGACCTCCAAAAAAAAAAAAAAAAACACGACAAAAATATAAACTTGAAATACCTGCATTGGCCAGAGGAGTGGGTGAGGAGGAGTAATGGGAGGGGGATTAAAAAAAAAAGCCTGGTTGGGGGAAGAGGGGAGTAACAGCTCATAAGGAGAGAGTTAGAGAATAAGGGTAGGATATGCACATGAGCAAGAGCAGCACAAAAGGGAGACAGCTACAGAGAACGTGAATGGGGGACAGCAGGTGTTTGGGGGAGCGAATCAGTAAATTCAAGAGAGCTATATAACATATGCACTCATGTAGTGCAGAAGGAGAAAAAAAAAGTTTCCTAAATGTGATAAATGTGAGCAGTGGTAGTTTAGAAGTTAGCCGATCAGAAAGATGGCAGAGAGACTATGCTCCAGGAGAGGAACAAACAAAGGAAGGGGAAGGCAAGCCATTTAATAAGAAACAAGCATACAAAAGTGATGATACAACCAATAGTAAACAATAGGCAAGCTCCATACCCAATGTAGGTTTTTAGTAAGCCCACAAGAGGCATTTCGCAACCAGACAGCTTGGAGAGGTGTGGTGCAGCGGCCAGGGCAGCTGACTTTGGAGCACAGGGTTCATGGTTCGATCCCCGGCTCCGGCGGCAGCTTAGCTCAGCACCATGTGACTCTGGGCAATAGCTCACTTAATTTCCACTACGGCCCCCAGCGCCTTGAGACCCGTAAGGGTGAGTAGCTGCGCTATATAAAAACGGACTTACATTTTACAGCTTGCACTATTTAGTAGGTGAGACCTAAAAAGTAAGTCCCTGAAAGTAAGCAGTGGAAAAACACAAATCATACCATCAGAAGATAGTAAAGAAGAACTGTTTCAGAGCTGTGAAAGCCACTGAATAATTAGTAAGGGAACGAGGTAGACAAAGCCATGCAACCAAGAGCAAAGGGCGTATATATTTCAATGTATGAGACAATAGGTCTAAGACAAATAACATCTAAAGCTATCTGTAGGCCAGACCTAATAAAAGGCCTTCAGGATGTCTCAAAGAGATATTAGATGGTAAAAGGGCAACAAAACTTCTGCTGCACCAGCTAACGTAATTAACATATTTCAACGTTCTAATATTTTGATTTCAGCCGTTCATGGTTAAATTAAATTTCATGTTAAGAGAATCGACACAATAAGACTCCAATTAACAATCCTTGTTAAAAGCCATGGCTGGTGGGATCCACTCACAAGAATTATGACATTAGAAAAACAGAAAAATATGATTTACGAGAGTTTTGTTAACACTCCCATTTCAAGCCAAGGTTGAAAAAAACTTGGCAACGCATAGCATGTACTGGCAGGGCTGAATAGCCACTTCATAGCCAAAGGAGAGAACATTTAAGTAAGTTACTTAAGCTTGAAAGGGCAAACTAGTTAAGTCAGAACAAGAAATAAACCGTCACATTACATCTCCGATGACAGGCGTGGGGATCACATATCGCACTGTACGCGCACACTGCGCCACGTGCAACAAAAACTAAACACAGGCAGAGGGGGCCGGGTAGGACCACCCACAGTCACTGCTTCAAATACAACTGAACTTATCTCCATCTCGACAGAATGCACAACCTACACGCCTCACACACACGTCTCCCTTCCCACAAGCCACTGTTGCCAGCACCGCATAACGAGGGAAAGTCGTGTACTGATATACACATGAAAATATATACAGTACACATTCTTTAGGCATTCAAAACAAGAAAGAGCGGTACCATTAACAGAAGTGTAAGCAGCTTCATACGACAGTAATCATACCTGGGAGGGGCGGGGTCATTCCAGAGAAGAGGATGGGGGTCCTTATTATAGACTGCCCACGTACACTTACCTCTGTGCAGTATTGGAATCGTAAACCAAAGGACACGGATCATAGTGTGTCGTAGGACGCGAATTTATAGCTCCACGTTAAGGCCAAGCGTTACTTTCTGCAGTTACACTCGTTACAAAAAAACACGCATCCGTGTCATCAGGGTGGCCACCTTACTCGCCCTGGACAGCCAGTCAAAAGCCAAGCTTTGAAGGACAACATAATGCACGCTGGGAAATGTAGTCTGTTTCCTTCCCCTGAGCCAATAAGAGAACCCACCTGATAAGCCTAAAACAGGAGACAGGATATGCAGTGCAGTGCAGTGGAGGGAGGTGCGGACCTTTCTTACGGGAGGTGGATCACGATGCGAGTTACTTTAATTAACCTGCTAAGGCCTGACAGCAACAACCATGCTGGCGTTTATTTCGCATGTTAAAATGCTTTCCTCAAGTAAACTACATTTAAAGTGGTTAAACTGAAAGCTGAGCTCATCTTTGGCGTTTTTTAAATAAAACTTAATCTAAGAAAGTAATCTGCACATGCACAAACCTGAATCTCGGGGCAGAATGACCTTTGAAAAGTGAATAGTCAGTCACTCGGGTTCCCGGAGAAGACAGACACTGCCAAGGAAAACAGCCCTGCGGCGCTGGCGAGCTGGCATACTACATGCAGAATGTAGTATTTGCACTGCATCCTTCACAGCCTCTGACTTGTTCCTGTAGAATGTTCATATTGTTATGATGCATTAGAATGTTCCCTGACTCCCTGATGTCAGTTGAGAGCTGAGGCTGAGCGGGTAGGAACCTGCTCCTGGTGGGGTTCATTGGATCCATCTTGTTCACTTCATATTCATTCTCCTCAAATGTACTTACCTGGAATAAACCTGATTATCTACCACTCGGACTGAATACTTGATTCATTACCCAGCACTACACAGAACAGAAGACCGCTACACACAGGTGTGTAACATCACATGAAACCGAGTCTCACCTGCACTGCTTCAGATCGGTAACTTGTAAAGTGCGTGTTCCGGTCCGTACTGTAGGTGGCAGCCCAGGAGGGGCTGTGTCTTTTTACAAGTAACACAAACCATGCCGTAAACCACAAGAGTTTATAGCAGACAAACAGTGCGGCAGTCGACGGTAAGCGGAGTCCTCCCGGGAGATGTGCGTGTTCAGAGCCAGTTCCAGCAGCCGAGGCCCGTCCCGTCGAGTTGCCTCCCCGGACCAGAGGCTGGCCCTGGCCCCCCACGTCGCTCTGTTAAGTGTTGTGGGCCCTGGCTGTCCCTTTCCAAGCCCAGCCCTCTCTCCCACGGCAGTTCAAGGTCCGCAGCGCTGGGAGCTGCAGCGCTGCATGGCCTGACTACGGGATGGGAGGGACCTCGACTTGTCAGCCTGAATCAGCATTCCACGTTGCCTAGCAATTACTCCGAGAACCCGATCGGCCTGCGGTTTAAGGAAACCGTCAAGTGTAAAAAAGTTAAATACTTTCCAAGATCTTATTGCCAGAAAGAATAAAGAATATAAAAAATTAATTTAAAAAAAAACTTCACCAGAGGGGGAGGTGTGTGTTGCAGCTAATGAGAACTTAATAGGATCCACGTGTACCACTACCCCAATTTCTGAGGGCCATCATGCGTCACGAAAAACTACACACAAAAGGAGCAGACAGCGCGTCTCGCACAGGTACGAGAAGGTAATGCCAGTGCTAGCTTTTTACTCCCATAACTTTGTTTTCTGGCACTGGACATGCAGTTCGCATCGCCCGTTGTCAGCAGATAGAAAGTGATGCATGATAAAAAAAAGTCAGGAATGGCTGCACACTTCACACCCGACAGACCAGCAACGCAGTGTAACACCCGTGCCCTACCCGAGCTCCGAAGGCACTCGGGCCGAGTTGAGAGGTTTCGCCTGCTAGTGAAAAAATGGAAAAATACATTCTGTGGGCCAGCTGCGAGCGTTGGTGACCGTAGAGCTTGCGAGGAGCAGGAAACGAAACCAGTGGTGCGCGCGCACCACAGAGGAGCGGGGGGGGAAAGGGAGCGCGGCAGCCAGGCGAACGCGCGCTGCTGCGTGTGCTAGACACCGGTGGGAATGGGCGCGGCAAAGGCAGGACATGCGCCCGCCTTTGCCCAATTGCGTGCTGTCTTTCTTATAAAGACGCACGCAAAGCCCAATAGCCGGGGGAAAAACGAAAAGCACACGCACGAGCGTGTGCGATTCCTAGGTCAGCTTCTAAACCCCCTACATGAGGTCTCTCGCTGCGCGAGCAGTGCTGCGCACTGCAACTCTAGGTGGAGACCTAAAAAAGAATATTCCCTGATGCCTATTGGGCTTTCTGTCCCCACCCCCGGGAGGCAGATAAGGGTCTTTTGCCCCTATCTGGCTCCTGTGGGGGGCAGAAAGACTGTGGCAATTTATTTTGGGGTGGGGGCATTGGCATGCCCATTCTGGGCAGCCCCCACCCCTACAAATATAAAAAAAATCCCTGGTGCCTTGTGGGCTTTCTGCTCCCCCCCCCCAGGGGCAGATCAGGGGCTACTGCCCCTATCTGCCTCCTGGGGGGGGCAGAAAGACTGTGGCATTTTTTTTGGGGTGGGGGCATTGGCATGCCCATTCTGGGCAGCCGCCACCCCCAAGCATAAAAGAGCCAGCGTAATCGCTGGCGCCTAGTGGGCTCTCTGCCGCCCCCTGGGGGGGCAGATCAGGGGCTACTGCCCACGTCTGTCTCCTGGGGGGGCTGACAGACTGTGGCATTTTTTGGGGGGTGGTGGGGGCATTGGCATGCCCATTCTGGGCAGCCCACACCCCTAAAATTAAAAAAAGAATATTCCCTGATGCCTATTGGGCTTTCTGTCGCCACCCCCCCACCCCCGGGAGGCAGATAAGGGGCTTTTGCCCCTATCTGGCTCCTGTGGGGGGCAGAAAGACTGTGGCAATTTTTTTTGGGGTGGGGGCATTGGCATGCCCATTCTGGGCAGCCCCCACACCTACGTATAAAAAAAAATCCTGGTGCATAGTGGGCTTTCTGTCCCTCCCGGGGGCAGATCAGGGACTATTGCTCCCATATAACTCCTGGGGGGGGGGGTCAGAAAGTCTGTTGACTTCTTTGGGGGGGTAGGGTGGGGGCATTGGGATGCCCATTCTGGGCAGCCCCAACCCCTGGCCTATAAAAAAATCATCCCTGGCATCTAGGGTGCTTTCTGCCCCCCAGGGAGGTAGTTTGGGGGCTACTGCCCCCATATGCTTCCCAGGGGAGGCAGAAAGACTGTCTGTGGAAGAATCTATGTGGGGAGCAAAGGCCCTTGCCCAAAGGGCCGCTCCCCCCTCCCTGGTGCTAGAGGGTGGATCACTGCTTGGGGATCGCCCTCCTGGGGTGATCCCCAAGCAGGGATCCATTAGGGAAGGGTACCATTGGAAAGGGGAGATTCTCCCCTTTCCAACAATACCTCTCCCATGTGTTTCGGTGCTCGGGGGGCTGAGATAGCCCCACAAGCACCGAAACTGTGAAACTGAAACTAAGTTTCAGTTTAGTTTTCGTTGTAATGACGACAGCGTGCCATGCGCGCAATCGTCATTACAATTAAAACCCTTAACAGGCCTCGGAAGGTTGGGGAAGCTCATCCCCACCTCCCAATTCAATATAAAGGAAAATCCCTCTGCTGTCTGCAGCAGAGGGATTTTCCGTGCCTGTACTCATGGCGGAATGGTTCCGTCATGAGCACAGGAGCACTGGTGCTCATGACGGAACCATTCCGTCATGAGCACCCAAAGGGTTAAAGCCTTAGCATACATTCTAAGTGAGTAATTATAGCATGCTAAAATTAAGACTCTGCATCAGCAGTATCAGGTGTAACCCGTGTAAGAATCATACAGACATGTAACTCTCATGTGCAAAATGCTGGTTCATTCGGTGTGTCATGAATTGGTCAAATTTGCATTTTTGTGACTTGTAAAGAGTGGACAACTGAGAACTTTCCAGGTCCAGTGCGACCAAACTATCAAGACGGGCGAAAACTTCTTAAGTGGAGTTTGAGATTTGTTCTCACAAGCTTTCGCCCAAAATATTTGGGGGCTTATTTATGAGCCCCTGCGTCACTTTTGAGCCGCTGTTCCGTCACTTTTTGTAATGCAGCAGCATAAAATATGCGCCATGTTGCGCCATATTTACGAAGTGACGCATCTAGGCAGATGCATCACTTCGTAAACCCCTGCGCTACATCATAGCTGCATCAGGTATAATGTATGCAGGGTGGGCGCTCCCCGCAAGAAAGGGTCATAGGAGTGGCGCAGTGAAATCTTTAAGATTCACTGCGCCACTTCTAGGACGCCAATGCATCAAAACCTTATGCCTGCCTCATGGTAAGCGTAAGGGTGACGCAGGCCCTTTCACATGGGGCTTGCCCCATGTGAAAGGACACATTCAGTGTTTAATTTGTAAAAACATAAGTGCCAGGGCCCTCGTCAGGAGACCGCCACAGCTTGCACCACCCATAGCCCCTGCCAGCGCTACCAATAGCAGTACCTACACAACTCCTAACCATCACACTGCTATGAGTGTGACAATTCATACTGTTTGAGGCCCCCAATGTTATAAGAATGGTTGGGTGGCAGGTATTAGTAGTTTGCAATGTATACTGAATTAGTAAGCAGCTGTTTTTCTGCTCATCTTTAAATTACAAAAAAACAGCAGCACCATATGGCAGCTGTCAAGTGCCGGTGTTGCTGGTGCCGAGCACCGGAAACCACCGGCTCAAATTAAGCACTGGACACATTGCTGGACTTGCGTCTGTTTTCAGAAACAACCCAGCAATGTGCCACTTTTGCGCCAACAGATACATCAGTACTGACATATCTGTCATTCGTTGCGACATGTTGCGTCATACAGTAAGTATGATCCATCCATCATGTCGCAAGGAGGGCGCACTGAGAAGTGTCACTTCGCTGCTTTCACGCAGCGATGCGACACTTCTCATAAATGAGGCCCCTGGTTTTGCAACCATAACTTATTAGTTAAAGCGTTTTGATTTTGCAAATCCATTTTTGGTGAAATTAGGGAAAAAAGTACGTTCCATTTTAATAAGAAATGGGGTTGCAAATAGAAGGGTTACCAGGAATCTAGGGGCATATCATCAAGCCGGCGATAAGAAATTATCGCCGCTTTAGCGTCTGTTTTCAGACGAAAAGCGGCGATAATTTTATCGCTGTATTAGCAAGGCCACGCTATCGCGTGAATCCTTGCCCTATCGCCCTTTTCCATAACGCCACCTTTGCATCTCTAATGAGATGCAAAGTGGGCGTTCCGTCCCAAAATAACTGGAGAAATGTCGTTAACCGACATTTCTCCAATTATCAAGGGAATCCCCAACAAGCATAGCGATGAGAAAAGTAGCGCTAACCTTGGTTAACGCTACTTTCCTTACGCATGCTTTTAGTTTGACTTAGCCATGATATCCAATGGAAGGTGGATATCATGGTTAAGTATGCCCAGCCCTATCAACAAGCTATCGCCAAATGTCGATGCGATTATCGCTGGATTTCCAGCGATAATCGGACATTTGGCAGCTTAGCGCCAGGAATTTTATCGATTCTGAGATAAGCGTTGCTAATAGCACGCTATCTCAGCGATAAAATTCATCGATCGCTGGCGATAAATATCCTAGCGCTAAGTGCGCTTAGCGATATTTATCGCCGGTTGTTGATAATATGCCCCTTACTTTTTAATCTAGAAATTTAGGAGATTGTATGTTTGTAATATGTATTCACTTGGAAAATGTAATGATGGATTACTTTCTGACGTGGTTGCGTGTTATATTGTTTACTATGGCTTCGTTGAATGAGCTGTTGGTTAATAAATCCATGTATTTATTATAAATGTTTCTTGCCCTATCAGAATAAGCAAGTGTAAGTGTCCGGTTATATAAATGAAGCACCCTTTTTTCTATGCTACGTGTTTAGAGCCAGGGAACTGTTTTATTTTACTTCTGCAATTGTTTTTATTTCCATGTTAAAATGTTTTCCCCTTTCATAGCTTCATTCATTTCCACGGACCTCTGTGATGAATGTGGTAATTGGAGCACTTTATCAGATTACCAGCAGCACTTAAACCCAGGTCTTGAATGGTGGTTCTGTACCCAGGACCCAGATTTGGCACACCACCGCAAATCAAAACCAAAAGTACATTCACAGGGGCTGTAAACATTTGCACTTGAGCAACATAGCCACTTGAAGTGTTGCCCTCAACCACTGAGCTGTAGAAATCAAAGGGTGCCCAGTGACTTTATATTTCCTTGATCCATTGCATAGCGGACAGTACCTTTGCATTCTCACCTATATCTCGGCTCTTCCTTGTACCACGTTATCCCTACTGTAGGATTTGGGTTCTATGACTAGGAGCAGCACGTGCGTGTGTCAGTCAGAGGTGCAGCTTCTAAAAACGGAGCCGGCTCGGATGCACCAGGGAAGGGCCGCCCTGAAGCTGCCTGCATCCTTCCGGCTGTCAGATCATGCACAGCGGATGAGCCAGGCTGTGGCTTCCCCAGAGAGGCGGATTATCAGCAGCCAGTTTCCTGTCAATGTACAAACGAAAATGACCTACTTCCTGTGGCTGTAGTCAGAGTCTTGAACCGAGCTGGAAACGGTACAGTTAGAGATTGATGGGCTCAGGTGAAAACATGCTGGCACAATCGTTTTACTTGTAACACTCAAGCAAACTATTGTGTCGAGGTTCAATGTGGCCTCTACTTAAAATTCAGCTGGATTCCGGCATATGTACATCAGGGCCATGGATAAATGTCGACGACGTCTCGTGGGTGAGTTACTTTTCTTGGGCCCTTGACACCTGGGTTCAGTGTTGACCCTCAGGGTTGGATTGGGATACAAAATAGGCCTGTGCACACTAACAAAAAAAGGCCCAGATTTGCAGATTGCGCCTTTTCTCCAAACACTGCTTCAGTGTTTTAAGTATTCTCTAAATGAGGCATGTTTTCTTATTTTCACTGAGATAAAAACAAAGGCAAATGTTGGCAGGACTCTCTGTGCAGGGATTAGTTCACAATGGTGAACCACACCTGAATATAAGTGAGGCCACTTCTGCTCAGGTCCCCTGCCCATGCTCAATCTTCATACTTTAATGGACCGGCCTAGCAGGAGACTGGGAATTACACCTTTGCCCCATTGGTGAAAAGGAGGTAATAGAGGCTCATCTGCCCCTGGAAAGGCCACTCGGGCTCCCACTGGGCTAACAGCACAGACACAGCCCAAATCGGACACCAATGAAGCCCAAAAAAGCGGCTGTGGTATTTCAGCCAGAGACAGACACCATATGTGGGATAGGAAGATTTATTAGTCAATCTTCTCTTAAGCAAAACGATAACATAAAGCAAGGTCAGTCCATTTGGTCTCTAGGTTCCTTATCGTCAGGATTATGTAGAAGGCTCCCAATGGATTATCCTCCGCATCCGGCAGGTTGAGGTCAGGTTACCGTAGGGGAAAACAAAGAAAAGAGAAACAGTCGTCACTTTGGGAGCCTGTACGACTCGTATGCAAAGGGGGAAGGAGTGAGGGAAGAACACCCGTACCGTCACCAACGCCGTACGAAACGATTGTGTGATACCAAAAAAAAAGAAGGAAACAAAAGCGTTCGCCTTGGGTGTTAAGGGCTCAGGGTTCTCCTCCCTCCCCTGGGTTTTGGGCACTTGCGGGAGACCCCTTTCGGAACCAAGCACGCACTCGATCACGTACCTCTGGTAGCCACGCTCCTCCGTGAGCGTGGCTGGCAGTCTCGTGGTACCGGATCGGGTCCGGCTCCCGTTCGTGGTTCCTTCCTCGATGGCTGTGCTGAGGCTTCGGAGTCCCCTGCTCTTCGTAGCGCGGTGGGGCTTGGTCAGCGTCTTCCCTCTGTTCCGTGATTCCTCTCCGGCTCCTTCTGGACTCGCAGCTTCCGTGATCCCAATACGTGTCAACCTCCTCGGATTCCGTATTGGTTAAGAAAGGCCCCTCCACGTCATCAGGTGATCCTATTGGTGCATGTGAACCTGTCACGTGTGACGTCTGCTCCTCCCGGGTGTGGGACGCTGAAGATTTAAAGGGACCGCTACAATCCTGGTTAAGTGTATCCCAGGGCGACTGCAAGAAAAGCACAGGAGAGACATAAGGAGGTAACTGGTCATCCTCCTCTTCTTGCATTGAGTCCCGGGAGGGCACATCATGACACATCCCTCCCCTAGACAGGTCCCGCTCGGGGATCTGAGGAACACGGGACAAAAAGTCAGCATTTGCGTTGCAACTACCCTTTCGATGTCGAATCTCAAAGGAGAGGGGTTGAAGGGAGAGGAACCACCTAAGAACCCTGGCATTGTTCCCC
Organism: Calotriton arnoldi; assembly: GCA_963921515.1. Taxonomy (NCBI): domain Eukaryota; kingdom Metazoa; phylum Chordata; class Amphibia; order Caudata; family Salamandridae; genus Calotriton; species Calotriton arnoldi. Next base: position 51,650 of record CAWUFW010013724.1, read on the forward strand.
TTGTTGCGACACAACCATTGGAGGGGTGCATGGTCAGTATATAAAAGAAGTCCCTTCCAGGTAGTATCTCATTTTCTCAATCGCCCACTTGACCGCTAGGCACTCCTTCTCAATAGTTGGATAGTTTTTCTCACGTGGGAACAATTTGCGACTGATGAAGGCAACTGGTCGCTCAACCCCGTCCCCTGTCTCTTGAGAAAGTACCGCACCCAGACCCGTGTCGGAGGCATCAGTCTGGAGAATGAATGGACGATTGAAATCAGGGGATATCAACACAAGAGCAGAGGTGATGGTTCTTTTCAGTTCACAGAAAGCCTGGAGGGCCTGGGAGGGGGGTAATAGGAGGTCTTTTTCTCTAATTCCCTTCCGGGGCAGGTCGGTTAAGGGTGCGGCTATCTGGGAATAATGTGGGATAAACCTGCGATAGTATCCGAGTAACCCCAGGAATGCCCGGATCCCTTTCTTTGTTGTGGGAAACGGGGTATTGGTGATGGCCTCGACTTTCTCCTGTTGGGGTTCTATCAGTCCGTTCCCTAAGAGATAGCCTAGATATCGGACTTTTGGATATGCGACTCTGGATTTTTTTGAGTTAATGTGTAATCCAGCAGTATGGAGGGCCTGTAGAACGTTCTGGCAGTGTAACAGATGTTGTTCCCAGTTAGGGCTAAAAATAATGATGTCATCAAGGTACGCGGATGTGTACCCCTGATGTTCTCTTAGGACGACGTCCATGAGGCGCTGAAAAGTGGCGGGTGCCATGCAGGCCAAATGGCAGTACCGTAAACTCATAGAGGCCGGAAGGTGTAGAGAAAGCTGTTTTGTGTTGGTCCTGTCGGGAAAGGGGTACTTGCCAATAACCTTTGGTCAAATCTATGGTTGTAATGTACCTGGCTTCTCCCAATCTCTCAACTAGTTCGTCTACTCGTGGTAGGGGGTAGGAATCAAACTGGGTGATTGAATTCACTGCCCTAAAGTCAATACAGAATCTTATGGTGCCTTCGGGTTTCGGGACCAAGACAATAGGCGAGGACCATTCGCTTTTTGAGGGTTTTATAATGCCGGAAGCAAGCATGTGTTGTACCTCACTTTCAACAGCTGCTCGTCGGGCAGCCGGAATCCTATACGGTCGTTGTCGTATGACCTTCCCGGGCACGGAAGGGATGGAATGCTCGACTAGGGAGGTCTGCCCGGGGTTGTCAGAGAAGATGTCAGAGTAGGAGGAAAGCAAGGTGTCCAGGGTCTCCCTTTTGTCTCTTTGTAGGTCCTTATTTACGTCGAGAAGTGGCAGAGTGGATTCAGTTGTTATCGTAACTAGGTTAGGTGTAGGGAGCGGGCCCAGCCATTTCTTTAACAGATTTATGTGGAAGATCTGGGTTTTAGTCTTAGAGAGGCGGAGTTTGTATGTAGTGAGACCCAGTTTTTCTATTATTTCATATGGTCCCTTCCATTCGGACCGGCCTTTGGGGAGAGAAGTGGGTAATAGAACCAGGACCCAATCGTGTATTTGTAGATGTCGCCAATTTTTCCTTTGTCATAGAACACCTGCTGCTTCCGTTGAGCTTTCTCCAGGTTGCTATGTGCGAACTCCCGTAATTTAGACAACCTTGTCCTCAGTCCTCTGGAGTAGTCAAGCAATGCCTGGGTTTCCTCCGGGGTCTCTTTTTCCCAGGCTTCCTTGGTCATCTCGAGGAGAGTACGAGGCTGTCTTCCATACTGGAGTTCGAATGGAGAACAACCCAGACTGCTCTGTTTTTGGCAGCGGATGACAAACAGTGCCAGAGGCAGTAACGCATCCCAATCAGCTCCTTCGGCTGTCATCATTTTTTTCAGGGTTAGTTTTATCGTGCCATTATACCGTTCACATAATCCGTCTGTTTGAGGGTGGTAAACAGATGTTCTTATTTGTGAAATGTCCAAAGTCTTACATACCTGACCCATCAAACGTGATACGAATGGCGTACCCTGATCTGTGAGTATCTCGCGGGGAAAACCTACCCGCGAGAAGAGCTCCATCAGTTTCTCACATATAGTCACAGTGTTTGGTGTTCGTAGGGAAAAAGCCTCAGGGTACCGGGTGGCATAGTCGATAACGACAAGTGCATAGAGATTGCCTTTTCAGGATTTAGGCAAAGGACCGATAAGGTCCATGCCTATGCGATCAAACGGTTTCCCGATGATCGGTAAAGGTTGCAAAGGGGCGGCGGGTGGGCGATAGGGGTTTTTCCGCTGGCATACTTCACATTCTTGACAATATTTGGTTATTTGTGCGTGTATACCAGGCCAATAAAAATGTTCCAGGATAGTCTGACTGGTTTTCTGCGCGCCTGTATGGCCGGCTAGGAGATGGGTGTGCGCAAAAAACATGACCTGCTCCCTAAAGCTTTGGGGAACCAATAGTTGGGCGGGACCCGTCGGGCAGCCTTTTCTGTATAGCAGTTTGTTTTCTGTTAAGAACGCTGGGTAGGTAGTAGTAGGAAGGGTTGCCTGTTGCCATGCTACCTGGAGTGTAGGGTCGTTTTTTTGGGCATAATGGAAGTTTTTATCCCCTTGCCATGGAGCCTGGGTAAGAAGAACAGAGGTTTTATGGGCGTGAGTTTTAACCTTCATACTAAGGTATTTCATGAACTCGGGATGGTCTATTCCTAATATGAGCTTCTCGGGTAAATTCAGTAGGACTCCTACAATAGCCCGGAGATCCCTCCCGTCGGGCATTCTGGTTTTTATGGAAGCTGCTGGATAGATTTTAACGTCCCCATGTACACATCTAATGGGTATTTGACGGTGGATTATGACATTCTCGGGTTTGACCAAGGAACCCTGGATGACAGATTGTCTACACCCGGAGTCCAAGAGAGCCCTTACATGCACCTCATCAATGACCAAACTTACATAAAAGCCTGTGCCCATTTCTTCAGTGTACATGACATGTCGTGGGAGGTAGCTAACGTCCATGGGTTCGTCAGTGTTCCGTTTCTGGGGGCAGAAGTGGGCTATTTGCCCCCATGCCCCACATTCAAAACACTGCGGTCCTTTTGCAGCAGGAGTAGCGGGTTTTGATGGACGTGTTCTAGCGTCTTCTACCGGGGTTCTGTTGATGACTCTCTTGTCTTGTTTACCAGTTGCAGGGCGAGGCTTGTTTTCTCCATCCCATATGGAGGTCCTTGGTTGTGCCCTAGAATAAGTAGTGGCCATTTCTACAGTTTGTTCCACAGAAAGGCCGGTGTGCTGTTTTAGCCATCGCTGGGTTGGGTATGGCAGGGCCTCCAAAAACTGCTCGAGGTAAATAAATGACATTATTTCCTCCTTGGTATGCTCCTGAGGTTTAAGCCATTTGTCCGCGGCTGTCTTCAGCCTATGAAAGAGTGTTTTAGGCGTATCTCCGGGGTTACCCTTTTCCTTCCTAAAACGCACCCGGTAGGCTTCGACATCAAGCCCCAGGTGGTCCAAGATGACCTCTTTTATTATAGCATAGCTAGCAGTGCCAGTAGGATTGGCCGCTTGATAGGCGGCCTGGGCCTCACCCGATAATAGGGGGGCCAAAAAAAAAGGCCACTTGCCTTCAGGCCAGCCTGATGCTCGAGCAGCACGTTCGAAGTTCAGAAGGAAAGAATCTGGGTCATCCCCGGCGACATATTTATGCAGGACGATGTTCGGAAAGGGGGATGGAGACCCTTGACGTGGGGTTGTCTCTTTGGTAAACTCATCTTGTCGGTCGGATAGTTTGTATAGGCCTTCTATTTGCTGATTCATGGAGGTGCTAAATAGTTCTCTATCCGCTTGCGCTGAGGACATGTGTCTCTCGAGTGCCCACTCCAACTTTGTCTGGCCGGCAACAAGTTGTTGAAGAAGGTTCTCCATTTTGTCTTACAATGGACAGGGAATCCCACTTCTGACACCATGTGTGGTATTTCAGCCAGAGACAGACACCATATGTGGGCTAGGAAGATTTATTAGTCAATCTTCTCTTAAGCAAAACGATAACATAAAGCAAGGTCAGTCCATTTGGTCTCTAGGTTCCTTATCGTCAGGATTATGTAGAAGGCTCCCAATGGATTATCCTCCGCATCCGGCAGGTTGAGGTCAGGTTACCGTAGGGGAAAACAAAGAAAAGAGAAACAGTCGTCACTCTGGGAGCCTGTACGACTCATATGCAAAGGGGGAAGGAGTGAGGGAAGAACACCCGTACCGTCACCAACGCCGTACGAAACGATTGTGTGATACCAAAAAAAAAGAAGGAAACAAAAGCGTTCGCCTTGGGTGTTAAGGGCTCAGGGTTCTCCTCCCTCCCCTGGGTTTTGGGCACTTGCGGGAGACCCTTTCGGAACCAAGCACGCACTCGATCACGTACCTCTGGTAGCCACGCTCCTCCATGAGCGTGGCTGGCAGTCTCGTGGTACCAGATCGGGTCCGGCTCCCGTTCGTGGTTCCTTCCTCGATGGCTGTGCTGAGGCTTCGGAGTCCCCTGCTCTTCGTAGCGCGGCGGCGCTTGGTCAGCGTCTTCCCTCTGTTCCGTGATTCCTCTCCGGCTCCTTCTGGACTCGCAGCTTCCGTGATCCCAATACGCGTCAACCTCCTCGGATTCCGTATTGGTTAAGAAAGGCCCCTCCACGTCATCAGGTGATCCTATTGGTGCATGTGAACCTGTCACGTGTGACGTCTGCTCCTCCCGGGTGTGGGACGCTGAAGATTTAAAGGGACCGCTACAATCCTGGTTAAGTGTATCCCAGGGCGACTGCAAGAAAAGCACAAGAGAGACATAAGGAGGTAACTGGTCATCCTCCTCTTCTTGCATTGAGTCCCGGGAGGGCACATCATGACAGCGGCCCACAGCTGCAACTTGATACCTGCCCATCGCCCAATGCCCGAGTGCCTGCTTTACTAATCCGACCTGTTGACCCTTCTCCAATAGGAACAGTTCAGCCCAAACTGCCAGGGCAGGTCCGGATGCATAACGGACACCCCTGCAGCCCTGTGGTGCAGGGCGGCCCCTAGTCTTCTATACATAAGGGAGGGGGGCTCAGCTTGTCAGCTCGAGTACAGGGGCAATGGCCAGGGCCCCCCTCATCATCCCTTGCAGGGGGCCCCCTAAGGTTTCCTTACGCCGCTGGGCAGGACGTCTCCACATGAAAACTCAAGCAACCCCAGACTGGTATGAAGCCTTTCAGTGAGGTAGCTAGAGTTCCACGGCCCAGTGAGCACAATAATCACAGCTGGGCATTCCTGTCACTCTTAGAGGATCAACTCCAGCCAGTACTAAATTTGTAAAAAAAAACATAAGTGCTAGGGCCCTTGTCAGAAGGTCACTGCAGCTTGCACCAGCCATTGCTCCTGCCAGCGCTGCCAATGATATGACCTACACAACTACTAACCATCACACTACTACAAGTGTGACAAGCCAGACTATTCAAGGCCCCCAAAGCTATTAGAGTGGCTTGGGTGGCAGGTATTACTCATTTTTTATGTATGTTAAAATATTAAACAACTGTTGTCGTGCTCATTTTTAAATTAGTCAACCAGCGCCACCATGTGGTAGATTTCAACAAGTGCTGGTGTTGTCAATTAAGTGCTGGTGCCGAGCACCGGATACCACTGGCTCAAATTTAGCACTAACTGCAGCAAACAACAAAGTGATGGAAGGAATTCTTAAATTAATCTCAGCCACTGGCAATCACTAAGGGCCACAGTCCAAGCCCTAACTTTTCCTCCCACTGCCATCCTAGACAAAGAACGGTTATTAGCAAAGCATGACAGGTATGCCTCGATGTAGGTGCAATGGTCACTGTGCCATAGGACTCAAGCTGCACCCTACTGACTAAGCCCAAGTAGACTGAAAGCAGTCTGGTGTTGCTTTTGTTCCTGTTTAGAGGGGACCTAGCTTGGCAGTTCATGCTGAATTGTTTGTATTGAAGCAGGATCAAATCTGATTTGCATTATTAATTCCTGTATGAGGTGGCAAGCTGGGTAAAATAAGTATGGGCTAGAATGCTACCCTGAATAATTACCAGTGGCTGGGATTATTTAAAGTGCTCCACTTACCACGTCATCATTTCCATCAGTGATCCTTGCACCTAGATCTGTGCTATATGAAATACCTTCAAAAGAAAATGTTTATATTTGGAATAAATAGAGGTGGTTTGTTCCATGGTGAAACATGGAAAATGTTAGCGAAGCTGATAACTCTGAAAGTCTAGTGCAGCAGGGGAAGGGCCGGGCAGTCTACCATGTGTGTGACTTTGGCCCAATTATATTAGCCTTCCAGTTACTTCTCTAATGCAGTAAAAAAATGTTCCCATCCCACGACTCTTGGGGCACTGATGGTAGTCTCCTCTTCTTCCTCTCAGTATAAAGTTGCCTTCTCGCAAAAACACATTCTGACAATTACCAAACCAAAATCTGTAGTGGGTTAAAATGACTTCACATTAGGACGGGTCAGAGCATATGGACAAGACTAACACAGATTTGCAGTAGGAAGTGTGTTGTAACTTAATGCATCCTCCCCAGCCTTCCAAGTCCCTGCTGCTCAGCCAGGGTGTGAGGTCACATGAAATGTTGAGAATGTTTGTGCTTGAAGAAGGATCAGTTGAAGATATGGACTGAGCAGCAAGGAGGCTGCTCCTGGTGGGGCTTATTTAACAACTTACTTACCATCTTACCAGTTGCTTGGAATTGACTGTAACTGAGTCTTAATAAACCTTCTTCTACAACCTACACTAAAGCTACTGGACTTACTTCCAGTACAACAAAGACCAATATGAGTCTACAAGAAACTGCTGTTATGGGTGAAATAAAACAGAGAACAAAGTAGGAGGTGAGAATTATTTAGCAAATTATGCCCAATAGTGCCTTGCATGTTTTTCATGACTGATACAGAAATGTCTTGTAATGGACAGAGGTGGAGAATTCTATGCTTAATTTGTGTTGGATGTTGCTGGCGTGGGCACTAGCAGTGGGGACCACACCTTAATTTTAATCATCACATTTTGACCCAGATCAAGACAGAAAAATGCACAGAAAGTAGAAAGAAGGAGGGATGGAAAGATTGGAAAACAGTAAAAAACAAAAAAGCAGAAAAGAAAAAAGGGTATGCAATACTGCAATAAGGAGACAGGAAGTGTAGGGTGGTGGAAGAAAGAAGCATGAGTTGGTATCAAGACTAGGCAGCCTTGGTGTTCGCAACCCTTACATTCAGCAGTTCAAATCTCTGAACATTTCTTTTCTTTTCTTTTTTACAAATTAAGCACTGTATGCAGGCAAACTAAGGTGGTTACCAGGATGTCAAGTTAAGTAGGTCCCTAAATTCAAAGAATATAATAAAATGTAAAAATAAAAACACACTAAAAAACCATGTAAACAAATGACTTGCTGTTGAGAGCATGGTACAGCTAGCACAGCAGTTTCTAGCAGCTAGTCTCAGCTAGCCTTCTATATAGTAAATCTTCTGATTTGTGGAGGAAGTGCTAAATCGGTGGCTGAGACTGCCAGCAAAATTTCCTCCACCAAAACAGAGAAAGTGTGCCAGCAGATTCTCCTCTGAGTTTAAAAATTCACCTACAAAGTGTAGGATGTCCCTTTACTGTCCAGCTCTTATACAGGTCCATACTCTCTTTGAACTGTGTAGCTGGTGTACATCCAGAAAGTACTCCTAATGACTGTTGTAGATACTCAGTAACTTATTCTTCAGAAATAGCTTGTTCTTTTTTTTTTATCAGCAAGGGTCTACAGCTAACATTAGAAAGTATACATTGGGCATAGCGTCAAGTGGAGTAGCAGTATGTTAATTACAGAAAGCAAAGTGTATCAACGGCAGTACTCATTGCCCTGTTCGTGTCCTCACACCTCTGACATAAAACCTCTCTCTTCCCTGCCCTCCCATGAGTGTTCCCGCAGAAGAATAAAAGCACATGCAGAAAGCAACAATGACCATAGTGTGTCACATGGACCATAGTGCGGCCAGTAGTGGCTGGTGTCAGGGTAGAGAGGCGGGGTGGGGGAAGGGGAACAACAGAGGACAACAAAATAAATAAATACAAATAATTACTTACCTGGCCACATCGCCGCTCTTCCTATCTTCAGGCTCCACTGCAGGCAGCACAGGCTCCCAGACTCCCCTGTGGCCAATCCGGTTGCTGCTCTCATAGCATGACAGCAGCATTAGACTGAGCCCCTTGATTTGGGCTCCCAGGAAGAATTGGAGCCTGTGCCTGCTGTCTCCAACCCGGCAATGCAGCTCGTGTTGGAGACAGCTTTAGTGCACATGACGGTTTGACCTGATACTGCTGGCCAAACCGTCATGCACATTGATAGCAGTGCCCACCACTACCCTGTGACTGCCCCCCGATGGCTCCACCCCAAACCTCGGCTCTGAGAGCAAAAATAAAAAGATAATAAACACGTTTTAATATCCTTTTATGTTTTACCTTTTTTGAGGCTGCTGACGGGGGGGGGCGACGCTCCTCCGCCATAGCAGAGGAGCTGCCGCTGAGTGCAGCAGAAAGTGTAAGTGACCTAAGACTTCTGTGTGGTGGTGGGGAATACCAGAAAGTAACAAAGAGAGTGATCTGGGTGGGCCATCGATACACGCCCATGTTGTGAGCCCAGGAGAGGGGGTTTCATGCAGCCTAAACTGGGCAACTCGGGGTGGGGGAAGATACGTGGGCCTTCACCAAGAGAGATGCTGCTTACTGTCGCCGCTTGTCATCTTTTCCACCACTTTATTAGGGTCAGTACGTTTGCATCCCAGTATTTAGTAACGAGGAACGGCCTAGTGGTAATTGTGGCTATGGTATGCGTGACCTCAGCCCAAAAATCATGTAAAGACCATATCATGTGGCATAGGTCACCAGGTCCACCTGGCATTTAGGACAGGCCGTGGATGTGCACAGGAAGATCTGAGCTTATGGGGTGTTAGATAGACTCTATGTAATATGTTAAATTTTATAAATGTAAAGTGGACATTTCTGGATACCTTCTAGGGGCATTCCAGGGCTCTCCGTCATTTGCAGCGAGCATTCCTTCCAATGTTCTCCAAAGGGCTGGAGTGATACTCCATTATGTCCAAGGATAGTTTTGTAGAGCCTTGTGATTAATATGTGCCTGTTCCGTATCATGTGCATTGTGTGTAGGGTTTTGTTCCATCTGCATTCCATCGCCCTCTGAGCGTGTGCACATTTTTACCACCTCCCTGGCCTCATGTGTCAGCCAAGAAATGGAGTTCCTCAATGGCCCCATCGACATACAGGTCGCCCAGAATGTGGTTGCCTGCTGCTTCCTAGTAAGTTAACTCACTGACCGACAGCGAGTCAGTGCTAGTGCGTAGGACCTTATGCGGGACTACTCAGCATTAATTAGTACTAATGCTGGTAGCTTTGTGCCAAGGAAAAGTATACTGTAGAGAACTCCAATGTGGATCTACTCCCTACTCAATGACGTTTAATTCAGGTGATGCTCCTCCATCTAGTAGGTCACTCATTGAAGTTGGGCTGCAAAGAAGTCACCACGAAACTCAGGGTCACCCAGGCTGCCTCTACTCGGTGGCAGTTGTAGTTTGGCTACACTTACTCTGCGCCGGCAGTTACCCCAAATAAGGTTGACCAAAAGGGAGACCATCTGCTTAAAATATGGCGGTGGTACTAGCATAAAGAGGTTTGCGAAGAAATACAATAGATGATTTAGCATCACCATTTTTGCGATCGCAAATCGGCAGGCTGTAGTGAATGGTAGCGATATCCAGAACGCAGTCTGCACCTCCAGGGATCTCAGTGCCATGCTCAAGTTCCCATCCAACAAATTATTCTGAGAGTGATAAATGTTAACTCTTGGTAACAGAAGGTATTAGCCGCCCATGGTAGTGGCTCGGAGTGGAAAGACCTGGGACTCAAAAGGTCCATTCGCAGTCCAGACTTTCTGAAAAACTGGGCTAGGCTGTCAGTTTTGGTGCTGAGATCACTAAAGTATACAAAAGAGTGAGGGATGGAATACTTGAATTAAACTCAGACACTGATAAATTTCTTGGGCTGCATCCCAGTCCATCGTTAGTTTGCACACCATGCCACCTCAGATTTTTTTTTTTGGGAGGTTTATATAGTGCGAACTCGACCCAAAGGTGTCAGAGCGCTTTACATGAGCACCAGTTACCTTACAGATGGACACATTCATTCTGTTAGGCACTGGGAGATTAAGTAATTTGCCCAGAATCACAGGATGTTGAGTGCCCCTGCCAGGTCTTCCCTGAACCTGAATACAAGGAACCCAGGACTGGTTTCGCCCTGGTTAGGGCTCATCAGTCAGGTATAGCTTGGTTTCAGTGACACAGTGTGCACAGGACCCACGACTGGTAATACCTTTCCCACTTAGGAGAACACACAAAAGTATGCAAAAAAGCGATGGATGGAATGGTTAATTTCCTATTGGAGCTGGGTCAATACTGATTTGCACATGGCTGGGTCTAATCTGAGGTGGCATGGTCGACAAAAGAATGATGTATTGGAATGTTACCCTGAGCGATTGCCTTTTGTGTGTTTGTTGGTGTTGAGATCAACTGCCATGTCGTGGACATACAGGAGCATGTCATCAGTATATAATGATATAGAATCCCCAGGCCTGTCCCTGTTCTCTATGTCAGATATTCAGAGGCTACAAGTCAAGGGTGAACAGAAGTGGGGGCAGTGGACACTCCTGTCTAGTGCCCCTGGCTGCAACATAGCTATCCGAGATGTGTCTCTGGGTTTTTGCCATGGCTATGGGTGCAATGTAAAGAAGCTGGATCCAGTCAGTCAACTGCTTTACAAGGCCGAAGCAGTGAGAACTTGAATGAGGTACAACCAGTTCAGCATTTCAAAAGCTTGTTTGAGATCAAGGGCTATAGAGGCCGAGTCAGGCAAGTCACTAGTGGCCTTGTCAAAGATTTGGTAAAATCAACTGATGTTGAGCAATGTATTCTGGCATGGGATAAATCAATTTTGGTGTGCCTAGACAAGCACAGGGAGCAATGGGAGGATCCTATCTGCCAAGATTTTTCTGAGGGTCTTTTAATTAGATTTCAGTATGAAAAGTGGCCTATAAGACAATAAATTCAGCTGATCCCATCCGGGTGTGGGAATGGAAGTGACCACTGCTTCGTTATTTTGGGTGGGAGGTGCCCAAGCACCTTCACGGTATTATAGAGCTCAAGTAGCCTAAGCACTAAAAGCGTTTCATAGGCCTTGCAAAATTCAGTTGGTAGGCCATCAGTATTAAGTGCTTTATTCCTGGCTAAGGAAAAAATGGCCTGCTAGATTTCTCGTTCCGATATTGGGGCTACTAGCGTTTCACCGCTTTGTGCAGAGTTCAGGGGATGGGAATGGCTTCTAAGAGATTGTGGGGCATATGTACAAGAACTTCACGTTGCCGTAGCGTCAATTTTTTGACGTTACGGAGGCTTTTTTTAAAATCGTTGTATTTACAAGTTGCCGCTAACTGCAGTTAGCTGCACTTTTCTGGCGAAAACGTGAATTTTTAAGATCGCCACTTCTGTTAGCGGGACTTAACGAAAATGAAATGCAAGGTAGGCGTTTCCATGCAAAAACTGTCGCTAACCCCACTTCGCGATATTTTCAAGAAATTTCTTGTATGGTGCAAAACACAAAAAACTGCCTCTAACTCCAGTTAGAGGCAGTTTTTTAAGAGCTGAAAATAGCTGGTCTTAAAAATGGCACAAACACTTGGGGCCTCATTTCAGAAGGTTTTGGTGCTGGACAGCGCTGCAAGGAATGTTGCTGCGCTGCCCTGAGACAAAACTACAGGGCAGGAATGCACACCATCAATAAGATAGGGCACATTTCTGGTCCTCATTCATGAAAAGTGTTGCATCGCTGCGACAAAACAGCGTTGCAACACTTTTCACTACGCCCTTCTTGTGACACCATGGATGCGCTGTATTCACTGTACGGTGCTCCATGTCGAAATTAATGACAGATACGTCTGGAATCCTGATGTCTCTGTCAGCGCTAAAGTCATGCATTGCTGCAATTGTGTCACAAGCATGACACAACTACAGCAATGCATGGGGACAGCCTATCCCTGTGGCACTGCGTCAACCTTACGCCTGCCATGAGGCAGGCGTACGGTACTGACGCAGTGGCGTCCTACAATTGTTGCAGTGAAATCTTATGGATTTCACTGCGCCACTCCTATGAGGCTTTGTTGCGTGGGAACGCCCACCCTGCATACATCATACCTGATGCAGGTGTAATGTGGCACAGGACTTCACAAGGTCACGCATATGCCTAGATCTGTCACTTTGCAAATACGGCGAAATGTGGTGCAAGAATCAAGCTGCAAGTACGTCAAGAAAATGACGCACCCTTCAGAAGGGGCTCATGAATAAGCCCCCCTGTCTTTTTCCCCTACGTTGGCACACAATGGTTGCCATGCGCCAACGCAGGCACCCTTGTGCCATGGTGCAAGGGTTACTGTGTTGCGTAGTTGATTGATGTTGTGGCTCCATCTCTTTTCTCGATGCGTCTGCAGGTGGGGCTGGACTAGTGGAGGGCGGGAGTGAACCAGTTGGCCTTCTTGTTGTGTTGTTTGCCTGGTCTTTTCTTGAGGGGTGCCAGGGTGTTAGCGCAGTTGGAGATCCATCGATGGAGGTTGCACGCTGCGGTGTTGGCATCTGTAAGCGTTGGCAGAGTGGTGGTGCTGAGGGAGTTGACAGGAACTTCTTCGGTGGCCTTGATCCAGCTCCGACGGGGGGGGGCAATGATGGCAATAGTGTACGGTGGGTGTGGTGACGGCGTGATGTAAACAATGATGGTCGGTACAGAAGAGTCATGTGGTGTGGCTGTAGTTGAAGTTCCCGCTGGTGGAGAAGACGGGCTCAAGCGTGTGTCAGGCTATGTGGGTTGGTGCAGTGACTAGCTGCTTGAGTCCGATGTTGGCAAGGTTTCCCAGGAGGGGGGTGGTGTTCTGGTCACTGGGATTGTCCAGGTGGAACTTGAGGTGTCCGTTTAGGATGTAGTCAGTGGATGGGAGAGCCTGGGGTGTGATGAGGTCTACAATGGCATTGGTGAATGGGGGTTCATGGCCCAGGGGGCCTGTAGATGAGGGTGCCGTTGAGGGTGGTGTTGGGGTTAATCCGGATCTGGAAGTGGAGGTGTTCCATGGTCACCGTCGGGTTAGTAGAGTGCGTGGTCAGTCGGAGTGTGCCTTTTTTAGACAATGGCAATGCCTCCTCCTGGCCGCTCGGGGTGGTCCGTGCGGGTGAATTTGTAGCCGTTGTGGATGGTGATGTGATGTCCGGTCCAGAGCAGAGGTTGGTCCAGGTTTCCATGAAGAAGGTGATGTCTGAAGAGGTGGTGTCGAGGAGGTCCCAGATTTCTGTTGCGTGTTTGTGGAGAGACTGCACGTTGAGGAGGATGCTATTGAGCTGGTCGGCTGCACTGTTGGTCGGCTGGACGGTAGAAGGCGCTGGTGTGCTGATGTGGCAGAAGGTGCGTTTGCAGTTTCAACAGGTGCAGGGTGCAAGAGAATTCTACAGTGTTGCTAGATGGCAGGCAGTGTGGCGTCCAGGGTTGATGGCGAGGTGGGTGCTGGCGTCGTAGCGGTGGAGTGTCTGAGAGGAAGGGTCCTTGGTGCTGGGTGCGGTCCAGGTGCGGACAGACGCAAACGGGCTTGCCTTTGGCACATCAGTGGTACGCCCGCTGTGCATAGCCCCACAAGGGCCGCCATTATGTAGTGCTGCGGTGGGGACTGGACAGCTGGGAGGCGGGGACGCGGGAAAGGACACTGGAGGGGGAGAGGACGCGGTGCGGCAGGGATTGTAAATATCTTTTTAAAAACTCTTACCTCAAGGCCGGTTCCCGCGTCTTCTGTGCTCTTGCTCTCCTGAGTCTGCTTCCAGGAACAGGAAGCAGGCAGCCAGGCTTCCTCCCCTAAGCCAATCACAACACTGCAATGCGGCGTTGTGATTGTGCTTGAGCGCCGTGACAAGGCGTTCAGCCAGGGGCTGGACAGGTGGGCATGTTCTCCATGCAGGCTGTAATGCAGCCTGCATTGCGCACAGGGATGTGCGCATGACTGCTTTGGGCGGCCTCAGAGGGCCGACCAAACAGTCATTGCGCACTTGAGTGGGCATACCACTCCGCCCCTGCCCTGCCCCAAGAGTAAAGCAGCCCCACCCAACCTCCCGCCCGCAAAGGAAACATAGCATGAGTACATCAGAAAGTTATCATCATTTTATGTTTCCTCTTCTTGCACTGCTTGAAAGCAGTGGGGTGATGCTCTTCCGCCATAGCGGATGAGCCGCCACTGTGGGTGCGTCACCCACAGGTGCTAGGCCTGGCCCGACTCGACCCCCGGGCCTCCTCCGCTATGCGTCCCAACTTCTCCTCACCTGGACATTGACACTGTGGTGCAATCCGCTGAACTCTCTCAAAATCTGTCACTCAGCCAGCAAGAGCCTCAGCCAGGTGGGATTTCACAAGCCTGGGTACAGCAGTCACCACCAAGTCCGCTGGGGAACATCCTGATGCAGGTGATACAACAGGGCCCCCTTAGGCGTGAAGTTGCAGGGCTACCGCCACACAAGTTCGGCGCAGCTCAGGGGCCTCACCCTCCACAGCGTCCGGCCAGCGCAACATCCTCCGGCCTGTGATGCAGTGAGGTGCGGCCCACCATTGGTAATCTCCTCTGTGCACCCCGGTGTAGTGGTGACACGTGGTATGCAATGCAGACCTCCCTACGTTGGTGCGCAGGAGCGCCTCTACCGTTCACAGCTCCAAGGGGCACCAGGCAGTCTTCTCACACAGGTCAGCAATGTGTCTCCATGCGACCTGGCAGACTTCACCACCAGGTAAGGGTGATCACTGATGCCTCTATGTCTACCGCCATGGCCCAGCAACTCCACAGCACCTCCGCATCCCACTCCGGGTCCCAGGCTCAAGCCCAACGAGGCCTCTGAGCTCCAGGGACTGTCCACGCTTTCAAGGTTTTGGATGCCATGGTGTTGCAAGGAGTGCGCAATGATAAGTGATGCATCACTGGTTTTGCCAAGCGATGCACCTCTTTTCATGATTGCAGCCCTGAATTTCCTCTTCCCCTGGGACTCTGGCTGGTCATCCTGGCTGTTGGGGGGTTGAGGGGGTTGTTGATCTGTGCTGCACTTGGCCCTGGCTGCTCCATTCTGCATTCCATTGGTTTTGTTTCCTATTTTTCATTGGAGACAGACTTATAGGCTATTTTTGCCTCTAGAGGCAAAAAAAGTCACGTTGGGCTGATTAACGTGAGTTTTTTTGCTGCTAATTGGCCTTGAGTCAGTTTTCGCCCGCTAACGCCAGAATTTGTATCGCCTTCACGCTAGTGTTAGCGGCAGTTTTCACCATGGCTACCTGAAACTATCGCCATGTAGCGACATATTGTAAAGACATCGCTTATAGGGCGATAGTTTTTGGTAATAGGCTGCGTTAAGAAAACTGCCGCTAACTAACGCTAACGCTAGTTAGCGGCAGTTCTTGTACATATACCCCAGTGTGTGATAGAGGCCAATCTACCAAGTGGTATAGAGTATAAGTGGTGGTAATATTCCCTGAAAGCTTTGTTACGTGCACTCTGCGTATGGATCACTGTCCCCCCTTGAATGGTAATAGCTGCAGTAGGGTGTCGGGTGGGCAGGGGGCTGATTAAGCCACACCAGCAGGTGATCGCCATTATTGTCCTCAGCATGGACTTTTTCTGTGAGCGCAGCCCAGTCGAGGCACCAAATCAGCTCCAACAAGGCAGTATGTGCCACACGTCCTTCAGTACGGCAGGTCAGCTGTGCAGGATCATTAGCGGCCTTGCGTTCCAGGCTACGTAGGGATTCTTCCACATTTTTTAGCTCATTATGTAATGTCCCACAAGCACCAATGGTAACGTTAATGCAGTACCTCCAGAGAACCATCTTGAAGGCTTCCCATTCAGGAGGTGGAGAAGATGCAGTGTTCTTGTTGTCCTGAAAAAATCGTGTATAGCCTGTCTGAGTTCTTCATTGGTAGCTAGATCCTACGGCCAAACAGGCTGGAATTTCCAGGTTTGGGATCCGGGTAGAGATCCATCTCCATTCCAAGCCTACCTCTAGCAGGTTAGGGTCAGAAAGGGCCTTTCTAATATAAGTTGTGTGATATATACTGTGTATGCAAGGACAAAGTGCAGACAATAAGGTCCAGGCTGATGTGGAGATCATGGGTGGGTGAGTAGAAAGAATACTCCCACTTACCCGGATTCTTCCCTCTCCAGAAGTCTACCAGCCCCAGTCTTCAGCCACGCAGCTAGGGCCCTAGCATTGCACACCGCAGGGACGCTGGGGAGCAGTGAATGACAGCAGTCAAGACTGGTATCCAGAGCCGCACATAAATCTCCAAGGATCCTGGGGAGAGACACCCAAACAGCGAGGACGCTGGACAGGGTCTCCAGAAAGGGATGCTGATAGACATTGGGCGAATAGACACTTTGAGTACCTAAGGATGGCCATCTAGCCATCTTTTGAGCAGCATCCTTTAGGATCTATCCATGTGTCATCAGTCACAAAGGGCACTCAAGGTTTAAACCACACAGCCGCAACTATAGCGAATGCTGAGTATGCAGTGTGATACATATGCACTCTCCATTTCTGTTTTAGTCTGCTACTTTCTAACTTGGTTAAATGTGCCTCCTTTAGGAATTCTATGTGGATACCCCACAGTCTAAGCTGCACCATCACTTTGTAATGTTTCTGTGGTGAGCCCAACCCTTTGACGTTCCTGTTGGTAAACTGGTAGTTACCTCTGTGTCACACTACTAACCATTGTGAGAGTGAAAATGTTGTAGTGTAGTGAACCTTGTGAAAGGACAGAGCTGTAAGGTGGTCTGGGACAGTGAATTTATGTGTTTTTACCCCCTTCCAAAAAATAACTCCTTGTCAGACACCAACCGGCGTACTGACCAACCACTGGAAAGCCCCTGAGCTAAAACAACTTGTAAAGCACAAAGTCAGGTCAGGAAAACGGTGGTGAGGCAGTTGCATGGGGAAGGGTGCTTGGCCACTGCCTGAACTGTGAATGCAGTCATCTCAGGAAGCAGGCCAGGGCATCTGGCAAGGATCAACATGGCATTGTGTGGAGAGGAGCTAGGGTCAGGGGGCCACTGCGTTGCACCCCCTCCCTACAATACATTCACCTACTCCAAAATCAAGTCAAGATGAACAGACCTCCAAGGGTATATATAGCAGGATAGCATGACCTGGTGTCATTGGGGACAAGGAATATATAAACTAGCAATAATTCCCTAGACAGTGACAGGAGCTACAGTCAGTGTACTATACTAAATATGCTTATCTTCAATCTGCGGATTCCTATAGAGTCATCACTGGAACTAGAATACCCTGTGACCCTGGCTGAATCCCCTGAAAGGAGGGATGGAGCTGGGCTCTGAAGTGTGGCCGCCGTTTCCAATGCAACAGATTTGCCATCTCTAATCTGGTCTGTAGAAGAGATTGCCCTAGCAGTCCCTCGATGGGATCTCTGGGGGTGTCGTCTCCCGTCCGGTCCACTAGCACTGCACCGAGGGGATTTGGTCGGGCCCCTCTGCTGGTCATGCTCTGATAAGCTTCCTCCCAATTCCAGACTTCTTCCAGGCTAGCAAACGGTGGGTTCACCAAGAGAACGTGATTTTCAGTTTAGCCGGGAGAGGAGAGAGTACTTGAGGCTCAAGTCCCTGTGACACCTCTCAAATCCAATGAAAGAGGCCTTTCGATGCTGTATGGCCAATGTATATTTGGGGAAGATCTTGATTTTCAATTGCCCAATGGATAGAGGGGCTCCAACACGAACCATTTGGAGAATAAGGTCATGGTCACGATAATTGAGAGTCTAGCGACTCGCAAATTGAGAGTAACGATTATGTTTGGTTAAGGCATATGCGCAGTTAGGGCAAGCGTGGTTGAGCTTGCGTTGGAACGGCACACATGGCTCTGCCTGCATTGTTTTGGCCATTTCCCCAACATCTTTCATAGCCCCAAATTAGTCCCCCATGGTGGGAGAACCCAGTAATGACTGCGTTGGGGCCAGGAGGGCCCATTTCCAGCCACGTGGTCAGGTGGATATTCACCCCTAAGGCTGCAGCAAAGGTTCCTGCCTGGCCCACACCAAGGCCGGCATGGTGCAGAACCAAGGGAGCTCCCAGGGGAGAGCAGCCACCCAGCTCCAACCTCCCTGGTCCATGAGGCAGCCAAAGCCTCTGCCTGAAGCAAGCGAATATGGCAAACGCAAGTGACCAGATCCAGGGATGGGGTCCCCAGCAGCCAGTAGAAAGCTGGTCATCGGCACACCACTCTCACCGCTCTTCCTACTCGGCGTTCATCACCTGTGGAGGCTGCAATGACAGTACCTCTTGGGAGGCCACAATTGCCAAGAGGGGCTCCACAGCTGAGTTTGTGAGGTGGGGGTCACTTCCTCTACAAAAGCTGGGACAAATCCAAGTCCCCTGAGTCAACACATGACCACCATCTTGGGCCTCAGCCACATGGTGCTCGTCTGCTTGTGGCAGTGCATGTGAGTTCTGGTGCCCATTTCAGAGACCTCCGGCAGCCGTTGTTAGGTACCAGCAGGCTGGGTAGTGGATCAAGGAGCGTTTTACTGCCTCCAATTCACGAATGGTGCTGGATGAGCTGGACTGCGGGCAGGAGCTACATTTTCTCATGTCTGCCATCTTCAGCGGTTGGCCACAGCCCCGATACTAGCCTGTTATATGCATTGTATTATTGTGTTCTCTTGTATGATTTTCTTCACTTAAAATAAACAAGTAAAGAATCAAAACAGAGTTATTACAGGCCATAACTCTCTCAACAACTTGAGGATATGCCAAAGAAAACACCAGTATACTGGCCAAGGCATGACATTCAGAAATGGCCACCACAATGCTACAACACACTTTGGGGTTTCATTGAAAATTGCAGGCATCAAGTTACAATGTCAGTGAAAGCTTTGCTTAGCAAGAGCTTTAATCCAATCACCTGCATGAAGGTGGAGACTGAGACCTAGGTAGCTGAATTTCAAACACATGTATGGCATGAACCCCGTTAATCAGGCCTTGAAGCTGTCTTGATTCAGGCAGAGCTCCCATACCTGCAAAGACTCAGGGATAGGGTTGCCTGCCTACTTTTAGGCAACTTACAAGACCAACCAGACTCATGTAGTAAAGGTGGTAAGTTAAGGTTTCCTGGGTCAGGCAGTGTCCCCCAAGTCAAAAAACAGAGGGGCAGATTTACGTTTCCTGGAGCATCCCTGCAAATCAGCAGGGATGCGCCAGGAAAGATGCGTGACGCAAGTTAACCCTTGCTCCACCACAGATGCGCCGCATTTACAATGCGGCGCATCATGGTGCAAGGATAAACAGATGCGTGTCGCATCTGCCGGCATAAGGTTGGCGCAGTGCTGAAGTTGTGTCGGGGGCGCGACGCCACTCCAGCACTGTTCCAACCTGGCCAATCCTCAACATGGTGCGTCACGCCTTACGCCTGCATCAAGCAGGCGCAAGGTTTTGACGCAGTGGCGTCGGAAAAGTGACTGAGTGAAATCGTGTAGATTTCACTCAGGCACTTTTCCGAGGCGTTCCTGTGACGGAACGCCCCCCCCCCCTGCGCCAGAACGCCCACATGAAACCTGACGCAGGTTTCATGTGGCGCAGGGCTTTACAACGTGACGCATCTCCCTAGATGCGTCACGTTGTAAATCCCCCGCAGCATGGCGCTAGCTTTACGCCGCCGCAATGTGGCGCACGGGGCTCGTAAATCTGCCCCAGAGTTCTTTGTGCCAAATATATGAAACGTAGGCCTGGACGAAGCGCGTGGCGTTTCACTGTGTGAAATTACGCAGAGTTGCCGAAAAACTTCACCAAATTCCACGAGTATTTATTGCTCAGCCACCCCTAATTACATATAGGCGCTGACTAGGCAGATGATGATGCTATAAAACATACCCAGGCATTAAAGAGATGCAGTAAAACTTACATCCAGTACTTCTGCACGCATGGGCTTGACCTGTCAGACTCAGACCTCGACAGGACCACAATGTGCCTAGTTGGGGAGAGCGGGGGCAGCTTCATCTCGTGTCTTGACTGGTACGGTTTCCTGCTTCAGCGCGCAAGTGCGAGTTCCATTATGGCCGCCGGTGCACAGATTGAAAGGGATGCTCACAAACGTACGCCGGCTCTGCAGCAGGGGTTCACCTACATCTTCAGTCTCTCAGATGTGCAGACTGCCTGCAAGGCCTGGCGTTTTTATTCCTAATGTCCCCGGGGGCCTGGGGTCCTGAGAGGCCTGTGGACTTCAGAGGAAGCAGGGCTGGTGCATATCCTTCGCAGGAAGGATGCAGGCGATGGCTGCGGCTGCTGTGTGCCTATGTGGAGAGTGCACCCTCCACCCAGTCCTCACTGCTCATTGACATCAGAGGGGCGGGGCCACCTCTACTCCTCTCTATCCTGCTATGTTTCCTAAAGGATGCTCTGGCATTGGCACATGCCTGAAATGGTAGAAGGTGCTTATGAAAAGAATACATGATGGGTCATTTAGAGCTCAGAGCATTGGAGCCCACTGTGCAGTTACTGGAGCAGGGTAGTTTTACGCTTTATGTTTGCATCAGTTTTTCTTTTTAATAGTTTCCTTGGGAGTGCATTATCATCGTGGGTGGTCCGCAGTCACATGTATTTTGTGTGACTGACTTACGACTAAAAGAGTTTATGCTCAAGATGTCAAAGTATGTCTATGTTCTACAGTATTTACCATGTGTTAGGAATGTAACTGACAACTTTGAACATCATATTGACACCCAAGTATAATCTATCTTTTAAACGTGTTTGTGAAATAGTCTTACATTACCATTGTAATAATAATTTAGTAGAAATTAGTTATTTATGATGGCGAGAACTATGATATAACATACTTTATTAGTCACAGAGAGGCTGTATTGTAACCCGTGTGATGTTAAGCTAGCCTACTGGTAGGCCGGAGTAACTGGTAATTCACTTCACGACTAGTGTTTAGATTTGCTTTTTGCTTGTACTGTAAAATGTTTCATGTATTTGTGTTGCCACTGCAGGTGGACAAGACATGGTTAGTTTAGAGAAGGGTCCATTGTTTAGTCGATAGCTAGGCCTGGGAAGGAATGCGATAACGTAGAAGGGATGAATTCTCGTGGGAGACAGAGATGGCACCAAGGACCTGTGTGAAGCTTACTGTGTGAAGCAGGAGTTGGAGAAAGGAGTCGATGAAGGCTGCTGGGATAATGGAAAGTTACCACAAAGTTTGTAGGAGGAGCCTGCACTGAATGGTTGCTTTTGTCCTAATGAAGCTAGGGACAGCTGACACTTCTCTTGCAGAGGCTTCTAGGTACAGAACTCTCTCTCTCGGTGACTGTGGCATTAGGCTACATGACCATAGCAAGAGTCTCCTCTTCGGAGGACTTTGGCGGCTGACACCTTTTATGTCTCCCTTTGTGTAGTGTAGGGATAGATAGGGAACTGGGAACTTTTCCTTTGAGAAGTTCGATGCAATCTAATTTACAACTTTGCCTGTTAATAACGTACATAGCCATAACCGAAATAGTCCTCTTCTTGTTATTATATAGGGTGAATCGGTTTCGGAGATTTGGCTTCATTCTATTTTCTTCGTATTTTTATACCATCATGTTAAGAGTAATATACCTGAATCGGTTCCAAAATTTACAATAAATTGACTAAACTGAATCCAGCTGTGGACCTGAATTCTTGGAAAATTTTCTGTTTGGAGTTATTGAGATTAAGAAATTCCTTACCTCTCATGCTGCTTAAAAAGAACCATCAACTACATTTTGAGGAGACAAAATTCCATTCTAGCACTGTTTCAACTAGCTCTGCCCTGGGTGGGTTCACCGTCGGGTGTTGACTGCTCTCTGTGAGTCTTTCTTCTCCACCTACGAGGCCGCTCTGTCTCCTAGGGCTGCGCTGTCGCCCTTAGCACTGGAGCACTGCACTGATGGCAACTCTACTGGCTGCATTCAGCGATTCCCGCTGCTGCTTCTGCCCATGCTCAGCCATTGGCCCCTCAACCACAGGCTGTTGAAGTTAGCACCTCTCTCTGAGCATCTGTCTCCCCCATTAAGTAGAGGGCTCCGCTGCATTCCTAAAAGCAGAGTCGAGCGTGCTGTGTTTACCTATGTAACCTCTGGAAAGTGCCCCCATCTTCCTGCCCCAGGGAGGCTTTAAGTGGCGGCATAAACACCAGGGGCACCAGAAGGCATGCGGCCCTGTTTATAGTGAATGCTTCCACTACTTTGAACTCAGGACAGCCCGCTGTGCAGGCGCGGCTCACCTGGACCAGCACTGCCTGGCAAAGTGCAGAGTGGAGAGCACTAGGAATTCTGTTTACTGGAGATTAACTTTAGGATGATAGAAAGACATCCAGAAGTGAAGGTCCATAAGACTTTGGCATGATCTGCTATGTCCTCTGGCGAAGAGACTTTCATAAACATCAGTGTGTCATCAGAATATTGATGAAAAGTGATGTCATATAATCTCAGGCGAGACCTGAGGAATTTCATATGCAGATTAAAAAGCATTAGGCAGAAGTTGAAACCTGGAGGTACTCCTTGCTGAAGAGCGAGGAACTGCAGAGAGAAATAAACAATTTCACATTTTGGGAGCGATTCCCAAGGTATGGCTCAAACCATCTCAGAAATGTTCCACTGATTCTCCTACATTCTTCTAGGATTTTTAAAAGGGAAGGTATGTCAAATTCTCGAGAGAGAGGATATGTAGGTTTAGTGTAGAAAGCTGGATATAGGTTGCTCTGTAGAACAGTTTTTCAAAACATCATCCCCCATCTCTGCTGAGTCCACTCTCTCAAACTGCCAACTACACCACACAGTGAAACACCAGCAATCTATAGCCTCATAGGCTTGGCTGAGTATAAAAGGGAAGGCATAACAGAGACAGACATCTACTTTCCTTATGTGATCTTAAAACAGAAAAGAGAACTATAAACAAGAGACAGCTTGGAGAAGAGAGGTAAAATGTACACAGACCCCATCCAAATAAAAATATGAGAATAACTACACTCCTCTGTCAATCTAAGGACAGGAGGACACCTCATTCACCCTTACTGCACACTAGACTGGGGACACATCCACCACCATCCTCTACTGTACTCATGCAGCACCAGGGCTTATATGACCAGCAACCCCCTCTACTGAACAATTACGCAAGAACCAGGGCAGAATCATCCTCTACCACACACACATACGCAGGACCAGGCTTGTACACCCCGCCACTTCTGCGCACTAATGTGGGGCCAGGCATTCACGCTTGTCTTCTACTCGGTACAATCAAGACTAAGAAGACCAGGAGTATGTACTCAATACACACAACCTGTACTGCACACTCTCTGGCAGAACCAGGGGAACATCCTCTGTGCACATTTTGTACTGCACACTCTCACAGGACCAGGGACAGGTACTCTACTCTCATACTCTACTGCGCACTCTCGCAGTACCAGGTACTCTACTCTCATACTCTACTGCACACTCTCGCAGTACCAGTTTAAATATTCTGCTCTTACCCTCTACTGTGCACTCTAAGAGGAACAGTTAACACACTCTGCAATTACCCCCTATTGCACATTCTCACCGGACCAGGAGCAAGCACTCTGCTCTAATCCCCTTCTATACATGTAAAACACAATATCCCTCTACAGTGCACATGAAGAGGACCGGGACTAAAAACAAGTGGAAGACAAAACACCTCAACAATCGCTAAATTGTTCACCCTCAAACTTTTCCCATGTGAAATGCTGTCTAAACTGTGCCTACTTTGTCAAGAAAAGTAGTGCACCTCTGGTATTGGTTTCTGAATGCAAAGTCTGCCTAATCTTGATTCCAACTCATGCCTCTTTCTTCCACCATAGTATAATTCTGTCTTCCTCTGGGTCAAAATAAGATAATGAAAGAATTTGTGCCGGTCCCCAAAAATGAGTACCAGTGCCCACCACATGCAACTATTAGAACAAATTAAACATCCACCGTTGAGGTTGAACGTACATTTATGCTCGATTTTTGGGATGTTTTTGCCCTGAGCCTGCCGGGGGGCTGAGAGACAACAGATTTATTCCAATTATTTTATGCGAATATTGCCTTAGTAGTTAGCCACCAAAAAGAATACATGGCGAAAAAGGTGACAGGAATCAGAAAGGAGGTGGAGCAAAGGAGTCAAGGAAGTGAAAGATAAACCCATACAACAGTCCTGTGCGACCATCTTGGTCCATGTAGATACATATAGATCTGCCAACTTTGAAAAATGTTTCATCCTACACAAGAAGAGAAGGAGGAGTGGTCTTGGAGGGGTAGGGTTTGGAAAGGGTCCTCAAGCTCATTACTGTCTGACCAGCCATGGTTAGCCTCTGATGGGGATGGGCCAAGGAGACACCAGAGAGTCAATGTGCTGCACCAACCGCAAATGTTATGGGGATTTTGCAACCTGTGATGGACATCAACTGTGCAGAGCCTCCATGCAGGACCTGGAAACCCACTCTGTGAAGTGGGTTTCCGGTCACCACGTCTACCGGTGGTGATTTGAGCTGTTGACCATGTGACAGTGTGAAGAGAGCCAATATCATGTCAAACACAGTGGCATTATGTGAATTGATAGATCTTGCCATGCAATCCAGATAGCCTTAGGTATTTATGCAAAACAATTCTGTCATCAAGTGAGTTAGAAGAACAGGTGATCCAAGGGCCAAACAAACCACAAATTCGAGAATGCATTAAGTTGTTCAACGAAAGCTGTGACCTGGAAGCATGGAGTCCTGCCTACTTGGAGCAAGGTAGAAACCTTGCTTGATTCCAGTGGCACTAAATATGAGTCCAGCATCTGAATTTGCCCTCAATTGGAAGCAGCAGAAGGGCCTATCTAGAGAGTTCTGGTTCTACTTGTGAAGTGCACATTATGACAATGTGAAGCCATATGGCTCTGTAATAAGCTATTTTATTACCTAACATAGTGGTATTTACTTTATCAACAAAGAATGGATATAAGGATGAGTCCCCTCACTAGCAGTCAAACTAGTCAAAGCAGGTGCTTTAATCACCTTAACTATATTTTCGTCCTTAGCAAAGCAAGCAGTGGCAAAGCCAAATGGTCTCACTTAATGGTATTGGTTTTGCCAATGCAGCATAAACATTGGCAAAGCCGATAGCAGTACTAGTCATCTTGGAATATTATTCTTCATACTTTCAGGACAGCCACAACATTGCCTGGAGATGCAATGTGGTGGCCATCTTGAAAGTATTGAAAATAATGTTCGGCAAACTTGGAACATTATTTTCTATACTTCCAAGATGACTGCCACGTTGCATTGCGAGAACACTAGGCAACCAACTTGGAAGCATAAAAAATAACCTTCCAAGGTGTCTAACCGTATCTATTGACTTTAGCCATGCTTACAAAATTGCATCGCAAGCAATGGCAAAACCAAAAGCTGCAGCTCCTGTCTTGCATAGTTATTGTTATATAATTCCAAGATGGCTATCACGTTGCAGCTACATGCAACATGTTGGCTATCTTTTTAATATATCAAACAATATTCCAAGAAAAATGACTTGCAGTTGCCAATGGCTTGACCACTCAGCAGGCCCTGCCCCGTCCTGACCCTCTGATCAGGACGGGGCTTTGGTGGGCATTTAAGTGAGGCAATGCTCCTCTGCTCCAACAGAGGAGCCGTCAGTGCTCAGTGTTGGGGGAGAGAAAGGGGGCAGGGGAATCAAGGATGACTGGGGCATATGGGAAGAGAGAGGACATAAATGGCCTGCAGGGGGATAGACAAAACAGGAGAGAGAGATAGAGAGTGAGAAAGAGAGAGTGAGAAGCTCTTGGAGAGATCATGTGTGTTGAGGGAGAAAGAGAGCGAGAGAGTACATGACCTCCCATCAAGTGCTAAATCAAAACTGTCAACTTAAGAAATAGAAAATAAAATAGTTTCTAGACTTCAGCAGTGCAAGGATGCAAACAGTCACTCATGAACAAGGTTAAAACCTAAATGCTCCAAGGGGTAGGATAAACAGAAGGAACGGTAAGAGAGCTATTGCCTCAGGAGCAGGTGATTGAAATAGACAAAGCCATCCACACATGACAAGAAGCAGACTCAAAGTCCACTTTAAGTATATGCTAAAGTTTACCTTACAATGCTGCTTGTCACAGACATCTAAAGCTATCTGTACCAAGATTGCAAATAGTGAGCTAAGTCCTTAGATTTTGAATGATAACATACAAAGCAGCCCCGTGCAATATTATGAGAAATCCAGTTCTAATTTTCTTTTATAGGCTGGGAAATATCAAGCTATTCACATTTTGATGGGTTCATCACTTGTCCCCTCAAGTTCCACCTTGCAAACTCATCCACATTCCTCCTCATCCACTGGTTAATTAGAAAAGGAATGGGATTAGGATTTGGAGATCAACTAACTAAGCTGCTTTTTGAGGTGTTGGATAAATAGATGTCACCGTATATTAATTTGCCTGGAATAAATAGTAAAACAGAGATATTTAATTGTTTCCAATTATGATGTTTTTGCAGTCCACATTAGAGTAATTACATGATAATTCTGTATTGTTGTTCAGTCAGCATGATGATTACTCATCACATGCTTTCAAATCACATTCCTTTTAGGAAGCCAGACTCTGGGCCCAATTTAGAAAAAAGGTGTTTAGAGAAATCCTGCAAATAACTTTTAAGAACTAGTAATGACGCCCTTAGAGTTGCAGCAAGCTATGAATGGAACTTGTATTGTGTTAACTCTGTCAATTGCACCATCATAAAAGCTAATGGTGTGGTGGAAGAGTAACCACTTTCACCATAGCATGGCTGTGTTAGAAATGACAATCGTTTGCATGCATGCCCCCAGGTTTTTGCCAGCAGTGTTTTTATTAGCTTTAGGACTCTGCACACTTTACACCTGTTAACCAGTAGTAAATAAGGGGTCTATTAGGATGGCGGTCGGAAAACCACCCCGACTGCCATGGTAGCGGAAAACAACCGCATGCCGGTACCGCGGCAAAACCGGCGGCCAGATTAGGATCTACCACCAAAAAAAACGACCGCGGTGGTAAGAGCCACCTAAAAAACTCCCATAGCGAGCAGAGAAGGGAAAACCCGTCCGCGGAGGTCGGATTTGCGGAGGAAAAAAACCAAACCGCCGCCAGGACAGCGGAGACACCGCACGGAAAATTAGGATATCCCCGATGTGACCGCGGTACGTTCCGCTGTTTCCGACCGCCGAAAACACTAACAGTGATGAATGGGAGAGCCGGCGGAAGAACTGCAGCATAGCCACCGCTGCGGACGCTCCGTTACAAATATGGCGGTCGACAGCAAAAAACTCACAACAAGGCCACAAAGTGCACACAGCAAACTAGCCATGCACCCAAAAACACATAACACACCCCAATGACACAACCACATGGCAACTACAAAAATCCAAATCTCAGGACAACCCACACAACACACCTGACAGCAATACCCCATTTGGACACACCCACATAGCTGAGTATAAAAGCAGCCCCTTCCCTGACCACAATCCTTTGCAATACTCCACAACTGAAGGGCCCAACACCAGAGCACAAAGGAGAGGCAAATCTGCACACCATCACTACTCACACCACACACAGCACCACTACCACTTCCACACCTGCACCTCTAACCCCTCTGCACATCACACACCATACACATCACCCCCACCCCCACCACTTACACACCTGCACCTCAAACCCCTTAGCACATCACACACCATGGCACCACAGAAAATGCCAAAATTCACAGAGAGTGAGTTGACAGTCATGGTAGATGAGATAATCAGAGTAGAACCACAACTGTTTGGTAACCTGGTCCAACAGACACCATTAGCCAGAACAAATCAAATGTGGGCAAGGATAGTCGATAAGGTCAATGCAGTAGGGACCATCCCGCGCAACAGATAGGAAATCATCAAGCGGTGGCATGACCTGAAGAGTGTTGTCAAAAAGAAGAGGAGCAAGAACCATGAGCTGGCTCAGAGGACTGGCGGTGGCCCTACCATTCCACCAAGAACATTCACTGCATGGGAGGAGAAGGTGCTTGCCATACTGCATCCAGAGAGTCTCACAGGAATATCCGGGGGAGTGGAGGCTGGTAAGTACAAACAAATGTAGACCATTACACAGCAATGTACTGTCCAGCACAACTACAAAGCTACATCTCAGAGGCCCAAGTATATCCATATGCACCACAATATCCAACACATGTCCCACAGATGTAACATCCACTACATCTGAATCACCCCAAAAGGTAGCCAACATTTACAGGGTTGTATGTGCCCAGGCAAATAGCACTACAACTCCCACCATGCCCCCTGTCCCACCCCTGAGCAGGATGGAGCACTCCACACCCAGAAGCATTTGGAAGCCATTGTCTCACTACAAACAAACTAACAGGTAGCTAGCTATCTTCCCTGGGAGGGCTGTTTGGGGGTGGGAGGCCTGCACAAAAACTCCCACCAGGCCCCCTGTCCCACCCCTGAGCAGGATGGAGCACTCCACACCCAGAAGCATTTGCAAGCCATTGTCTCACTACAAACAAACTAACAGGTAGGTAACCATCTTCCCTGGGAGGGCTGTTTGGGGGTGGGAGGCCTGCACAACAACTCCCACCATGCCCCCTGCCCCACCCCTGAGCAGGATGGAGCACTCCACACCCAGAAGCATTTGGAAGCCATTGTCTCACTACAAACAAACTAACAGGTAGGTAGCCATCTTCCCTGGGAGGGCTGTTTGGGGGTGGGAGGCCTGCACAACAACTCCCACCATGCCCCCTGTCCCACCCCTGAGCAGGATGGAACACTCCACACCCAGAAGCATTTGGAAGCCATTGTCTCACTACAAACAAACTAACAGGTAGGTAACCATCTTCCCTGGGAGGGCTGTTTGGGGGTGGGAGGCCTGCACAACAACTCCCACCAGGCCCCCTGTCCCACCCCTGAGCAGGATGGAGCACTCCACTCCCAGAAGCATTTGGAAGCCATTGTCTCACTACAAACAAACTAACAGGTAGGTAGCCATCTTAACAGGGAGGGCTGTTTGGGGGTTGGAGGCCTGGACAACAACTCCCACCATGTCCCCTGTCCCACCCCTGAGCAGGATGGAGCACTCCACACCCAGAAGCATTTGGAAGCCATTGTCTCACTACAAACAAACTAACAGGTAGGTAGCCATCTTAACAGGGAGGGCTGTTTGGGGGTGGGAGGCCTGCACAACAACTCCCACCATGCCCCCTGTCCCACCCCTGAGCAGGATGGAGCATTCCACACCCAAAAGCATTTGGAAGCCATTGTCCCACTACAAACAAACTAACAGGTAGGTAGCCATCTTCCCTGGGAGGGTTGTTTGGGGATGGGAGGCCTGCACAACAACTCCCACCATGCCCCCTGTCCCACCCCTGAGCAGGATGGAGCACTCCACACCCAGAAGCATTTGGAAGCCATTGTCTCACTACAAACAAACTAACAGGTAGGTAGCCATCTTCCCTGGGAGGGCTGTTTGGGGGTGGGAGGCCTGCACAACAACTCCCACCAGGCCCCCTGTCCCACCCCTGAGCAGGATGGAGCACTCCACTCCCAGAAGCATTTGGAAGCCATTGTCTCACTACAAACAAACTAACAGGTAGGTAGCCATCTTAACAGGGAGGGCTGTTTGGGGGTGGGAGGCCTGCACAACAACTCCCACCATGCCCCCTGTCCCACCCCTGAGCAGGATGGAGCACTCCACACCCAGAAGCATTTGGAAGCCATTGTCTCACTACAAACAAACTAACAGGTAGGTAGCCATCTTCCCTGGGAGGGCTGTTTGGGGGTGGGAGGCCTGCACAACAACTCCCACCAGGCCCCCTGTCCCACCCCTGAGCAGGATGGAGCACTCCACTCCCAGAAGCATTTGGAAGCCATTGTCTCACTACAAACAAACTAACAGGTAGGTAGCCATCTTAACAGGGAGGGCTGTTTGGGGGTGGGAGGCCTGCAGTACTACTCCCACCATGCCCCATTGTTCCCCAGCTCATCAAGATGGAGCACTCCCTCCCACCCAGATGCATGTGTCAGTCATTGCACTGTCCACTTCAAACTAACAGGTAGGTAGACATATTATGCCCTCTTGTCCCACCCCTGAGCAGGATGGAATCCTCCACCACACACACAAATAGAAGTGACACAAATCCAACCCAAATGTGAAAACAGAACAGGTAAGTAGCCAGTACATGCACCCAGCCATTCCTCCCAAAAAGCATGGTGCCATATCACAACACCAGCCCTCTCATCACACAAAAATACACACAGATCCTATTGCCACTCACAGTGTGCAGACAGCTAAGCAAAAGTAACTGTCACAGCAACCAAAGTGTGACACACCAATTCACATGTAGAAGAAAGTCTGTGCACAATCATGCACAGCACTGAATGCCATGTGTAAGTGCCATGTGGCCAGAGCAGCAAGGACCATATGTAAACAAAGAAAGCATGGTTGTTGGTACAAATTCAGATTTGCACATGACATTACAAAGGTATGCATGAGATGACAATGGCCAGTTCATGCTCAGATGTAACGTCTGCCAGGGCAGAGTGATCAACAAAGAGGCGTCACAGAAATGCTTTGTTGCGCCAGTCCCTAGATGGCAACATGTCCCTGTAATCACAAAACATGCACATGGCGCATGGTATGTTGTGGCACCTCACACCATGGACAACTAATGCATGTACCTCAACATCATCTCAGGAGGCACAGTAGTGCGCATACAAACAATGTGATGACTAGTCAACTGTGTGGTGTACAAACAGTGAATAATACACAGCTAATACAAAGCTTGCGGGGTGCACTACAATGACCATTTCCCATCTGTCCCACAGGTGACCAAGAACTGACTGCAGAGGACAACACCAGCAACCTGCAGAGCCAGTCCCCCCCCGGAACATGGACTCTTGGATGTTGACTCCCGGTATTCAGAGGACGCGGAGCTCGGAGCCGGCCCATCTGGTGTGCCAGGGCGCAACCGGTCCCAGGACCCCATCGTCCCCCCCACCACATCTGCAGCAACACCAACAGCTATGCAGACCCCTGCTGTTATGGCCTGTGCGTCCTACACCACCACCACCACCACCAGTGCTGCCTGCAACACCCTCCCTGTCCCAGAGGATGACCACCCCACACCACCAACTGAGGAGGGCAGGGAGAGGATGCGGGTGCCTACAGTGGTGATGCAACAGGTCCGTGGCAGCAGGGCAGGTGGGAGTGGCAGGGTCACTCACAGATAACCAGAGCCTGGGACCGAAGCCCTGGACAGCATAAACAGAGTCCTAGGGGCATATGAACGGGCCCAGGGATGAACGGCCTGGTCAGAAGAAGATTCCCGCGAGCTCCTCCTGCTGAAGCGGTCCATGGACACCCGCATGGGACAAATTGTGGACCTCTTGGGCCAGATAGTGGCGGCACTGAGGGACAGGCCTGCGCCACAAACAACACCTCCACCTCCCCCTGCTGGGCTGCAGATGACAGTTCAACATCTTCCCCTGTGGCCACAGAGAAGGGTGAGTCCTCAGACCCCACAGGCCCTACAGCAGAGGCCCCCCCTGCCAAGCGATGAAGGGGCCATCCCAAGAAATCCCTGGGAGTATCCCGTGGCAAAGCACCTGCCAAACGTCAGTCACGGAGCCAGCCATGATGGCAACACTATGAAAAACAAAATTGGAGATGCACCACTTTGCTAAAATGTTCCAAAACAAAAAGTCCTTTGAATAATAATTCTTTAGAAATCCACAAATTCGTTATACACTGGTCAAGTTTTTTTTTCCTTTTCCTTTATTGGTTCTTTCTTTAAAAGACAAACAGCCAACGCGTTTCGTCCTGAAACACAGGACTTCTTCAGGGCAATGCTGGAATTATGTAGAGAATTTGAAATGATAATCCTGACCAAATATTATTTTGAAAATGTGTGAAAGCTGTTGGATATGTTCTGCGAGGCTGCAGGTGGGGCTCCAACATAGCACATAGGTTTTGTAGGGTGGCTCTATCCAGACGGAATTTCCGGATGACCTCCTCATCCTCCATGTTTGCCAGCACTGTGAAGGGACGATGCAGATTTGGTCTCCTCCTAGTTGAGATGAAAGTGGACACATGTCAATTCAATACACCATGAGATGTGTACAACATCTTATGTTTTTACTGACACAACGCCAACAATGACTGTCATCACAATTGAGTCATAGAGCAGCTTACATGTAGGGACACCTTCAGCTACACTACTCGTACACTTGTCCCCTTTCACACAGCAAGTACATCCGAAGCAACATCTGACTATTCGAATGCACGTAGGGATATGGCCACATCTAGCATGAGCAGGCCTGAGAGTATTTCATACAGCATATGTGTAAAACTGCAACACCACTGTCTCATACCTAGCTGCTGTACCTGACACACCTTCAGGCGTAAGTTGAACATGGCACACATCAACAACACAATGACCACAGGCTGAGCGTAAACAACAAGTGTGTGCATGATCCAAGAAAACAAGACAGTCAAATCTGCACATACTACATTAAGACATACATCACTGTGATTTTCACAGCACTTTCACACATTGACATGTGTACACATTTGAGAGTCCATAACAACACTGTTCTGTGTACATGCCCATCAATATCACAAGTGACATGTGAGTGAGTACATGCCAATGTACTAAATCACATACACAAACATGGCATGTGTAGTCAGCAGTGTGTTAAATGTTACACTGGCATTGTGTGCACAATGATGTGCCATTAATCATGTGTCCACTGTGCACTGTTGATGACTGCCCATTGTCCATTGACACAGCATGATGTGTCCATAGGTGCTGACAAAGTGCTCCGCCACCCAAATCACGGTCACAGGCACCCATGTATGGCACCCAAATCGCGGTAGCTACCGCCTGGCACCAGCGGTGTTTCACCACCAATCCCTAGAACACAATCGCGGTAGTGAGACATATATATGTATTGCCAAATGGCGGTTGGCATGCTCCGCCACCCAAATCACGGTCACAGGCACCAATGTATGGCACCCAAATCGTGGTAGCTACCGCCTGGCACCAGCGGTGTGTCACCACCAATCCCTAGAACACAATTGCGGTAGTGAGACATATATATGTATTGCCAAATGGCGGTTGGCATGCTCCACCACCCAAATCACGGTCACAGGCACCAATGTATGGCACCCAAATCGCGGTAGCCTAATGCAATTTTGAAAATCGCGGAAGGCTTGCTCCGCCACCGCGGGGCCGGTCATTGGATGCAATTGAAAGATGCACCACCGCAGTAGCGCCCGCCTGGCCCCTGCGGTGTGTCACCGCCAATGCCCATGCCCTTGCAGCCAATGGGAACCGCTATCGCGGTAGTCTAATGCAATTTTGAAAATCGCGGAAGGCGTGCTCCGCTACCCCGGGGCCAGT
This sequence comes from Calotriton arnoldi, assembly GCA_963921515.1. Taxonomy (NCBI): domain Eukaryota; kingdom Metazoa; phylum Chordata; class Amphibia; order Caudata; family Salamandridae; genus Calotriton; species Calotriton arnoldi. The sequence goes on from CAWUFW010013724.1 coordinate 85,164, forward strand.
CATTGGATACATTTGAAAAAGGCTGACCTGGAACACCAATTGCAGCAGCTTGGAACCACTGAAACTGCCCCAGGGGGCTATATATGTGTGGGAGGGAGCCTCACATTTCCACAGCTTCCAGAGCCTGCTGCCTGAGACACCTCACCTGCTGCTGCTGCTGCTGTCTCCAGGGACTGCTGCCTGCCACCCCTCAACACCAACTGCTGCTGTCTCCAGGGACTGCTGCCTGCCACCCCTCAACACCAACTGCTGCTGCTGCTGTCACCTGGCCACAGTGATGGCGAGGACTGAGAAGATCCAGGCCAGTCCCTTCACCAGCGAGGAGCTGGAGGTCCTGGTGGACGAGGTGCTCACACAATATCCAAGGATATATGGTGCCCCAAATGTCGTGGTAAGTCTTCAACAGTGTGAGTGAGAGTGCAGGGGGGGAGCTGCTGCAGTATGTGCCTGAGAGTGTGGGGTTATGTCATGCACTGCCTAGCATGCTTTCTCCAGGGGGAAGGGGTGTGTAGCCTATTTCACACGTTTGCCTGCCTGCACATCAGGATTTGAGTGACATGTATTGTCTTGTCAGCCATACAGTGACGCAGCAAGTTGGTGATGCAGGAGTCAGGACAGTGATTGCTTGTGTGAATGGCTGTGTGGGGTCCCTGTTGTCCTTCTCAGTGTGAGCCCACCTGGCCTGCACAGTCACCACCCAAACTGACAAGGAAACATCACTGAATGTACAGAGTGTTACACATGTCGTTTTTTCTTTACTCTCCATCAATGAGCCATCTCAGCCCTGTAGCTTGCACACGGCAGGCCTTGTGAGAAGGGTGTGGGTTTGTGAGATCATGTCCCTCAATGTGACCTCCATGACACAGTGAGCCATTCACAGGGCAAGGACATTGAGGGCTGCGCAGTGTTGGACACAGTGAGTCTAACCCCAACACACCAGATGTGTCCACTCACTCCCCGCAGCTCCGCTGTGCCGTCTCTTCCCTCCAGACCCGACCTCCTCCTTGGGAGGTTCGAGGCTGCTGCCCGCTCTTGCGCCTGCTGCCCACTCCAACTGGGATCAGACTGCCTGCAACCACCGTAACCTTTCTCAGCCGTTTTTTTCTTAAATTTTCCCTGTTGTGCCACTGTTATTGTGCCCATCTGTGTCTTGCTCTAATTCCACCACTGTTTTTATTTTCTCGTGCCTGCCTGTTCCTTTCGCCGCTGCTGCCCCTGCGGCCTCTCCCCCCCCGGAATTCAGCCCGGAATTCCCCTCCGGAATTCCCCCCCTCCCGCCTCCCAGCCTCTCCTCCCTTCCACCTCCCCTACTTAATGGCGGCCGCTGCGCGATTGCGCAGCGGACGCGCGCTGCCGTTGCGCCTCCGGTGCGCTGAAGGCGCGCCAAAGGCAAGCCCATCTGTGCCCGTCCGCGACCCGACCGCGGCCAGCGCCAGGAACTCTGGACCTCCCACTACCCATCGCTACGACACCACCACCCCCCTCGCACTCAACCCTGGAAGACTTAGAGAATGCCAACAGGCCTCACCGAACACGACCCACGGCCAGTTCTCCTGCCTCCACTGCCGCCAGACCCTCACCGCCACCCCGGCCTCCAACACCGGGGACACCCTAAAATGCATCCTCCTCAACGTACGCTCCGTACACAAACACGCCATGGAAATCTGGAACCTAGTCGACTCTCTCTCGCCCGACATCGCCTTCTTCACAGAGACCTTGACCAATGCATCCTCCGCCCCCGACATCAGCACCGCCATCCCAGACGGATAAAAGATCCAGAGGAAAGACCGCCCCAACCACCCAGGAGGGGGCCTCGCCATCGCTCACAAGAGCACCCTCCGCCTCACCACCTCCAGCGAAACCTTCCCCTCCGCCGAATACCTGCACTTCCAGATCCAGACCACCCCCAAAGCCACACTCCGTGGAACCCTCATCTACAGACCCCCCGGCCCCCGAACACCCTTCGCCACCACCATCACTGACTTCATCGCACCCCACGCCAACGCCTCAGCAAACTACATACTCATTGGAGACCTGAACTGCCACCTCGACAACCCCAGCGACCCCAACTCCACTATCCTTCGTGACAACCTCGCCAGCATTGGACTTAAACAACTCGTCAACACACCGACCCACAGAGCAGGACACACCCTCGACCCCATCTTCGCGGCAGGAAACAGTGTCCAATTCAGCCACACAACGCAGCTGCCATGGACCGACCACCACTGCATACACTTCGCCATCAACAAACCCAAGGCACCCAAACCAGCCCCACGCCCACCTCGAAGGAATTGGAGCAAGGTTACCAACGAGCAACTTAACTCCACCCTCACCCAAGACAACCACACCTGGGCACCCGACGCAAATGACTCAAACAACGCAGCCAGAGAACTCCACACCTGGATCTTCAACTGCGCAGACGAGCTCGCCCCGCTACGCATCCCCAACAGACAACGACCCAGGAAAGCCGCCTGGTTCACCACCGCTCTCCAAGAAGCCAGACGCACCTGCAGACGCCTGGAGAAGAACTGGAGAAACACCAAGACAACCAAAAATCACACCACCTACAAGGACGCCTTGACTGACTACCATAACCAGATCAGAGCAACCAAGAGGAACTTCATCCACAACAAAATCCTGGCCAACTCCACCAACTCCAAGGGACTTTTCAGTGTCATTCAGGAATTCACCAACCCACGCAGCAAAGCCACAGACATCACACCATCCCAAGACCTCTGCGACAAGCTTGGAACCTATTTCCACCTCAAGATCAAAAACTCTATGACAACTTCGACGACCATCCACCAGGTGCCACAGACGCACCCTGTCCCCCAGAAACACCAGCCAGCCCACCATCTACAACTGGACACCGATCACGGCCGGAGACACCGCCTCGACCATGAAAAGCATCCACTCGGGGGCCCCCACCGACCCCTGCCCCCCTCACATCTACCACAGAGCTGCGGCCGCCATCGCACCCGAACTACAACGCACCATCAACACCTCCTTCAAAACAGGCACCTTCCCAGACGACTGGAAGTGCGCAGAAGTCAGACCCCTACTCAAGAAGCCCACAGCTGACCCCACCGACCTATCGGCCCATCTCGCTCCTCCCCTTCGCAGCCAAAGTTGCAGAGAAAACAGTCAACAGGAAACTGACACAATTCATTGAAGAGAACGCCGTCCTCGACCCGTCCCAATCCGGATTCCGAAGCAACCCCAGCACAGAGACCGCCCTACTCGCTGCCACAGATGACATCCGCACCCTCCTGGACCAAGGCCACTCCGCAGCCCTCATCCTACTCGACCTATCAGCGGCCTTCGACACTGTCTCCCACCGCACACTAGTCGCCAGACTACACGACGCAGGCATACATGGAACAGCCCTGGAATGGATCCGATCATTCCTTACCGGAAGAAGCCAAAGGGTCAGACTCCCACCCTTCCTCTCTGACCCCACGAAAATCACCTGCGGAGTCCCACAGGGTTCATCACTGAGCCCCACCCTCTTCAACATCTACATGGCCCCCCTCACAGCCATCGTCCGACAACACGGCCTCAACATCATATCCTACGCCGACGACACCCAGCTCATCCTCTCCCTCACCAAAGACCCCACCACTGCCAAACTCAACTTCCAGAAAGGAATGCAAGATGTTGCAGTCTGGATGACCAACAGCTGCCTGAAGCCCAATGCCGAGAAGACAGAAGTCCTCGTCCTCGGTACCACCCCTTCTGCATGGGACAGCACCTGGTGGCCGACCGCCCTTGGAAGCCCACCTACCCCCTCAGACCACGCCAAGAACCTCGGCATCGTACTCGACTCATCACTCACCATGAACCGACAGGTCAACGCCGTCACCTCCAGCTGCTTCAACACCCTCCGCATCCTCCGCAAGACCTTCAAGTGGATCCCCCCTGAGTCAAGGAAGACAGTCACCCATGCACTCATCACCAGCAGACTGGACTATGGAAACGCACTCTACGCCGGCATCAACAAGTCCCTACTCCGCAAACTCCAAACAATACAGAACACCGCCGCCAGACTCGTCCTCGGCATCCCCCGACACGAACACATCAGCCCACACCTACGAAGTCTCTCCTGGCTCCCCGTGAAGAAAAGAGTCACTTTCAAAATCCTTATTCACGCCTACAAATGCCTACACAACGGACCCAAATACCTCAATGACAGAATCAACTTCAACGTACCCAAAAGAAACCTCCGATCTTCCAACCTCGCACTGGCCGAAACCCCACGCATCCACAGAGCCAGAGCAGGCGGAAGATTCTTCTCTCATATTGCAGCCAAGATCTGGAACGAGCTACCGGCAGACATCAGACGCGCCCCCTCCCTGAACACCTTCAGGAAGACCCTCAAGACCTGGCTCTTTGGCTAAACAGATCTGCGGACCCCCCCCTCAGCGCTTTGAGACCCTCACGGGTGAGTAGCGTGTTTACAATTCCCTGATTGATTGATAATGTATGTCTTGCTCTACCTAACAATGGACAGTAGATGTGGGCAGACTAGACATGGCTTCATGTGCTGGCATCCTGCATGTGTATGAGATGGGAAGGTACTGTGTCCACCCTCACACCTGCATGCATTTACGTGTGGTTCTCCCATGCTGATGTACCATGTGAGATGCATTCTTGTCTCTGTTAGACATATCTGTGGATTTGGTATTAGTCAGTATCATGCTACTGTACTGAGAGATATTGGTACATAACACTGTGTCACTGATGTTTTCCCCCTCTTGTCTCCCATGCCTGCAGCTCAAAGTACACCAGCGTAAGGCGGTGTGGAGGGCCATTGCATGCAAGGTGCGGGCTCTGGGTGTCTCACACCGACGGCGCACCCACTGCCACAAGAGGTGGGATGACATCTGCCGGCTGAGCAAGAACGTGGCGGAGATGACGCTGGGTCTGCTCCCTCGGACTGGCAGGTTGGCGCGGCGCAGCATGACACCACTAATGGCCCGCATCATGGCCGTGACACAGCCTGAGCTGGATGCACGTTTGAAGGAGCATCAGCAGCAAGCTAGCGGTGAGTATTCTGGGAAGGGTGACTTTGGCTGTGAGTGGCTGCATGGTTTCACAGCCTGGGACAGCACTGGGCTATGTGATGTTGGTTCAGCCAGGCAGGTGCTCTACATCTGTGTCAGCCCTGTCCTTGCAATGGGCCGACATACACGTGGCCGGCCACATTCTGCGCAGCATCATCACTGTGTCATAGTCAGGCTTGTTGACATGCGCAGACAGGCATGACAATGGTGTGCCGTAGGGGTGCATGTGATGAAATCGCCCTGCGCACAATAGTGAATGTGTTCAGGGGGTGAGGTGCAGCAGTGAGGCTACTTACTACACAGTGATGCCGCTCATTAGCAACACGCAGTACATGTCATACGGGTATCACTAACTCACACATATCACACACCAATGAACCAGTGGGCCTGCCAACACATCATGCAGTACATAGTCTTGACTCATGTCTCTCTGCACTGTCACAGGTGACCAAGGATATGCACTTTGCACTTGGATGATGACACCCCTCCGAGCCCCGAACACACAGCCCCAGAGGCAGTACAATTTGGCCCACAGACACACCAGGGGCATCGTGGAGCGCACATTTGGCGTGTTGAAGTCACGTTTCAGGTGCCTGGACGTCACAGGTGGAAGGCTCCTGTACAGCCCAGGCCTCGTGTGCAAGATGATCGTTGCATGTTGTGTGTTGCACAACATATGTGTACGCAGCAGAGCCCCATGGATACGTGTGCCAGATGCACCGGATGATGATGATGGAGATGAGGCAGGTGGACCACACTCCACTGCAGCCGCAGCAGGAATTGCCCGTAGGGACTACATCATTGGCAATTTCTTCTCTGGTTGACGTCACATTGTGTGGGTCCTTAGCAGTAATGGCACAGTACGTTGACTGACCACAGGCACATCATGTGCTAATAAATGCATTCCGAGACACATTCCCTGCGTGCATGTCACTCATCTGTACAGGCACTTCACTCAGACACGTGTGGGTGTGACATGTTGTGCTGACAATTTAGGAATTTGTTAATGGATGGTGGGTGTGTCACCTCTGTGCAGTGAGGCTGTTTAGGGTGTCACGTATTCGAAATGCCAGTTCTGTGTGTCACAGTTGTTACGGTATCCCACTCTTCGGCGTTTCACATGTGTCCCAGTTCATTCCATTTTGGCTGTCATTTGTGGCCTTCAAGTGACAAGAGGGCTTCTTTTGGGCTCTGATATGTGCCGCCATGATGCAAGGATGCACCCTGTGACTCAAGTCCCGTGACATGGGCGACATGTACGTGGGGGGAGTCACTGCCCCTACATTGGTCCGTGCTTCCATTATTGTTTGGTCATGGACATGGCACGTAGGTGTGCAGGGGGTGTTGTTTGTCCCTCTGCAATGTGAAGGGGAGATGCGGTTTCACAGTGTGTTCCATGTTTGTTTCTGCATTGGCGTAGGTTACCTACTGAATGCATATCAATGTACATTGTGGCTGTTTGTGGGAAACTGCCTGTCGTATTTGGACAATGGTCATTTGTTCTGCATCACAGCTGTGGGGTTGTGCTCGGACGTTGTCCTCTCACCGTTTGTTTGGTCTGCTTTTATGGTGGTTGTTCCCGCCTGATGCGTGTGACTTGCAGGCCTGTGGCTGGTTTTCGCTGCTTTTTGTATTGCGCTTGGCCTCGTCGCAGCTTTTTTTGCGTTCGTGTTTCGCATTTTTGAGGCATGGCGTTGATTTTAACGCAGACAGTTGTCGAGTTATCTGGGGACTATCGCATGATACTGCCGTGTTGTGAATACTTGGTTAACACGGGGTAAATTTCCCGCGATGGACTGCGATGTTGAAGGTTGCGTTAAGTAACTTTTGCGATGGTTATCACATGTTCTTGTGCATATGCCCCTATGTGTTGCTCTCCAACAGTTTTAAAGACAGCCATATCAGAAACGGGTTAGGTGAACTCCAATACCATAGAACACCCGAGGCAATTTCAATTATAGATCCCTCCAGAAGACAACAAAGTGCTCCCTTTATGATTAAGGTTGAGCCTTGTATCTGGGCGAGGACTCGATGATGAAGCACACCACTAGAGAAATCACAGTGAGTAAGAGTCCATATAAAATTCATGAGGATTGTCTAGGAGAGTGCAAGTTAGTGGCAATCCCTCATAACAAGTGTGTTTACTCTCCTTTGAGCCATTGTTTGTGGGACTTAGTGTTTACCAACAGTATGAGTAATAGCCCAGTCACCATGGTTTTTGTTATACATACCTGCATCCACAACCCCACACACCTAAATGACATATTTAACATCCTAGTTAGAACACCACACATAAAATGGCTGTTAGTGGGTATGCACCCTGAATATCAAACCCACAATATCGGTGGTACAGAATATCGAGGACAAAATATTGAAAAAAGCATTTTAACAGGTAAGTAATTCTTGATTTTCTATACCTAGCTCCACATATATGTACTGTCACAGAAGGTTCATTTGGTTTGTGTGATGGCTATTCTAGCCTTCAAAGGGGGATTGGAGAAGCATAGTTCTAGGCACTATATTGAGGCCTATGTTGATTATTGGCATTTCTTTGATTAGTTTATTCACTGTGTTTAAGGAATTCAAATATATGAGATTAAAGATGGTGGTGATTGAAGGAAAGGCTGTTAAGAGGAAAAAGGATGAAGTGGAGTGAGAAGAGGAACAGCGTAAGGCCTATGATGAGATGAAGGAGTTGGGGAAGTCAAGGCATAAGATGTTGAAAGCAGCAAGATTTTGAGGTGGTCACAGAAGGTTCATTTGATTCGTGTGATGGCTGTCCTAGCCATCAGAGGGGGTGATTGCAGCACCATAATGTAGTGCTCACCCCTTTCATTTTCAATATATATACTCAATGTGTGATTAACAGTATCAATATATGTGTATTTTATTAATCATTTGCACTGGGTGGCTGTATATTCCGTCTAATGAAAGCCAATCGTATATTTAGCTGAATTGTAATAAATGTAATTGCTATGAAAGGAAGATATGCTTTATTTAGATTGCATCTGTTACAATCACTTAAGCTAACCATGTTCATTTAGAATCTGTTCAAATGTAGTATTGGCCTAACTGGTAACCAGCCCTCAGTGCACACATTCCGTTTTATAAAATGTTTTGCAAGTGTCTTGTTTTTTCTTTTCTTTGCAAGTGTATTTTCTATGTCCTCGTTAGCTTAGAATCAGTTCAATCTTCACTGTATTAAACTGGCAGAACATTGAACTTTTAATTAACTTTTGGCCTTGGTTGTGCAGCCTGAGCCGGTGGGAGACACCATCCTTTACTAGGCAGACTGGACTGTCTATACATTCATGGTCGTTCAGCTGATTGCTTCTTTGATTAAAGCTGGGAAACTAGAGAGTCTACCTGCACCCCAAGAGCACTGTCTTTTGATTGGTCTGTTTGGCGGAAGATGATAAGGAGAAGCTTTCTAGAAAGTTCTTTCATGCTTTAATTGTGGGCACTTCAGATTAACAGACCTGACCCTATCCCGTTTTTGCTGAGAATAGACCTCTTCTCGACTCTGCTGATTTCCTCTGCCCACAATGGAGATATGAGAGTTCCTGTCTGAGCGGGCAAGGAAGCTCCACCAGAAGATACGCCAGGTCATTACATGGCAGTTAATGTCGGAATTCACACATATATTTGGCTCAAACAATAGAACAAGATCACTGAAAAAGAAGGGTCCTTGCAGTTCCCCAGATATGGTACTTTTAATATAAATATAATTACAAATTTTGGGGAGAGGAGTTGGCCTAACGGCTAGGGCGGTCAACCTCGAATCTGGGGAACTGGGTACGAGTCTCGGCAATGATGCTGAACATCCTGTGATTCTGGGCAAATCACTTAATCTCCCCGTGCCTAACAAAAATGAATATGTCCTCATGTAATGCAACTGGTGCTATGTAAAGCGCTCTGATACCCGATTCGGGTCAAGTTTGCGCTATATAAAACTCTGTAAAAAATAGTGCAATAAAGGCAGTTCGTAGTCAGGCAGATGCTAAATGGAATGCGGTATAACAAATGTGGAGAAGGGACATGACTGAGGTAGTTAAATTATACCTGGTATTGATGAATGAGAAACTGCAAAGGAAGAAAGCTCAGGGAGAGATAGATGATGAGATGCATGATAAAATGGGCACTGACAGTGACTCTAGTGATGATTTTCTGGATGATTTGCTGTCCTCTCGACCATCACCTCATAGCTGCTCTAGCTGACCAAAATGTAACTCAGGAAGGAGGAACTGCCCAGACAGCGCCAATTGTGACTATTCCAGCACCAACAACTTATGACTGTTGCGGTTACTACTGTCCCAGTTGTACCCATTCCTGAAGCAACATCTCCTGTTATGATGACCCACCCACTGACTGGTTCCTCTGTAAATGCCTGGATAACTGTGACTCCAAGGCCTATAGTTTCTGGAGCTACTGGTGGAATGCCTGTCACAGTTATTACACCCAGGACACAAAATTCACAAGTGGGGATTTGGAGTCCCAACCAATTTGTAAGGCATTTAGAACAAGGTGAGACTGTAGTGTTTACAACCCCAGTTGACCATGGTGTTATGGGATTCCCTGACTTTGGAGTGATACGTAGATTGTTATGAGAATTCCTAAACAGCGGAGAGGCTGAGGTAGTTGAAGATCAACTAGTGATATGGTTGGGTTTGAGACCTTTAGACATTTCTGGGTTGAGGCTAGAGTTAGAGGAGCTAATTAGGGGAAGTCTTGACCCAAGTCATGATGATCAGTATCAGGGGAATAAGCTCATATATTTGAGTAAAGATATTACTTGCGGCTCAAGCACATGACCAATTAACAAAATAGGCAAATGAGTATGACATAGACCTTTCTAGAAGTAAACAATTGTAGAGGAGCCTTCTAACTCAATTAGATGATGAAGCAATTGTGACTACAAACACGTCCGGGATGAAGCAACATGTTAATGAACTAGTGGCTGCATACAGAATTGGAGTAGTCTAGACATAATTAAGGGACAGGTGGGCCAAGAAAAGAGCGAAAAAGAAAGAGAAGCAAGAAGCTGGGGGAATGATAAGCATACCACCAGCACCCTCGGATAGAGGTACTACAAAGACTTATCCTTTGACGAAGGCACAGGAAAGAGGATATGTGCATGTTCACTATAGTCAAGGTGATCTTGCCACATTTACAAATCAGTTCCTGAAACTGAGGAAAAATCTAGACGTGGCATACTCAGGTTGACTGATTTGTGAACATTTTGAAAGTGTTGTGGGAAGATTTGAACACCTTTTTCGATGTAGTGGTTCCTAGTGATTTATGGGCTGAGTGCAAAGTATCGATACAGTGGCCAAATGTTGAAACTCAGAGAGTGGCTGGGACTAATGCACTGTCTTTTACAGTAATGCAGAAGTACAAACAGGTCATTCACTTTTTGAAAGAGAACGTTCCACAAAAGGATATTGATTGGTTGAAAATTATTCAAACTACTCAAGTCAGAGTCAGTACATGCTTATTACGAGCATTTGTTGCAGGTGTTCAGACAGCATAGAGGTGTCGACAACCCAGAAAGGAGTGAGCAAAGTAAAGTAAGGCTTTGGATGAAATACTTTGATATGTGAAGTATTGCAGTGATGAGCAGGAAATGAAACAGAAAAGGCTCTAGAATAAGTTCATGTTGGTCAAGACTAAACTGGTGCAGAAGATATTTCAGAATGTTTCATATGTGAGAAATGTTGGTGGAATGTAGGGTGTTGGGTTCCTAGGTATAGGACAGATGATAGAGGGTGGAAGTGTTGTTCCACAAGGTAGAGGTTGTTGTGTTCCAATTGATCCTATCACAGTAACAGTTGTGGTGGCATTGATTTGGTCACATCCATGCCATTATTGCAAGAAATTGGGTAATTGGAAGAGGGATTGTTGACTGAACACCAATAGATTGATTGGTGATTGTCAATTGCAGAATGTGAGTCCTATGCAAATACAAAGTATGCCAATCCAGTGACCCCAGAAGTCCAAAATTCCTCAAGCCCCAATGATGCCGGTTCCACAAGCACCGATGCCCCAACAGAATATGGGGGACCCGAGGTTCAATGTGAATGAGGTTCTCAGGGTGAATCAGAATTCTTTTGCAAATCAAGCTGCTTTTCAGCTGTTCCCAGTTTTTGATGCTTGTGATGCTTATGGTTCTGACCTGTTTCAATGACTGTGCTTGAGGGGCGAGGAAGACTGTGTGCTTGGCACAGTCTTGGGGGTAGACCAGAGTGGTCCATTCGTAGAAGGTGAGGTGAATGGCCACACAGTGTTCTTGTTGGTAACCGTTCCACTGTGACACTGTGAGTGCATCGGAAGTCCCAAACCTACCCCTTTTGGGAAAACAGATCCAAGTTATAGGCGTTGCAAATAAACAGATTATAAATCTATGGTCAGAGACGGTTCCAGTAAAAATAGGTTCCTTTGAAGCAAATCATCAATGTGTGATATGCAATTCTAGTCAATTTTGTCAGGGCCCGTCAATTTGTTTGTGCAAGTTGAATTGAGTTTCAAACACATGATGATGATGTTGATTTTAAAATAGTTAAACAGGGAACAGCTCTTGGGTGGTTTCCTTTGATATCTGTGGAAGACTTGCCCCTGATCTAAAGGATACTGTGAAACCTGAAGTCTGGGATTTTTTGGATAAAGATATCGGACTTATTAAAGGTGTAGCACTTGTCCAAATCACATTTAATCCTAATGCTGAATATCCTCAAATGTCACAGTATATTCTTAAACCAGAAACAATAGCTGGAATTACCCCAGTGATTGAGTCCATTATACAGCAAGGAATATTGAAGGAAATCATGGGGAGCCCTTGCAATTCCCTATTATGAGTCTGCAGAAACCGAATAGCAAGCACTGCATTGTGCAGGACCTGTGAAAAAATAATAACATCATTGTTCCTTGTTGTCTTAAGGTGCCCAATCCTGCTGTGATACTGTTTTAGATATTATGTGAAGCTAAGTAATTCACAGTGAATGATTTGTGTCAAGCTTTCTTTACTTTCTCGTTGCACAAGCAAAGTCAGTTTCAGTTCCAAAATAGTAATTATGCATTGTGCCAAGTTCCACAGGCATATACAGAATGTCCTACAATCTTTAACCAAATCCTGAAAAGAAATTTGGAGACTCTGAAGTTTACTGCGTAATTCTGTTTTTGTTTAATACATCGATGTCTTGTTGATTGTGTCAATGTCGCAAGATGCTTGCAGGAAAGATTCCATTGCCTTGTTGAACCATTTGGCTGAGAATAGGCACAAGGTGTCCTCAAGTAAATTACAGTACTGCCAGAAGGAAGTCCTGAACCTAAGACATCATAATGAAATGGAAGTAGGGAAGGTGTTGCAGTAGAGAATTTCTGCCTTCTCGCAAATGAGCCCTTCTGCTACGCAGAGAAAAGTCAGGATGTTTCTGGGAATGGTGGGCCACTGTCGTCAGTGGATACCTCACTTTTCCCGAGTGGTCAAACCTCTGCAGAGGTTGACACGCAAGGATGTGCCTGATCCAATACCATCGGACAACAACAGCATGATTTCCTTCCTAGAGTTGAGAGAAAATCTCTGTTGCGCCCTGGCTCTGGGATTGTTAGATCACACCAAAGAATTTACTTTATTTTGCAGTGAGAGAGAGGGATGTGCTCTCTCAGTGCTTACTCAGATGCATGGTGATTCTTGAAGACCTGTCACATACTTTCTGCTGTACTTGATCCTATAGCTGCAGGGCTGCTTGGTTGTCTTAACGCAATAAGAATACAAAACGGAGATGGATGGAATGCTTGAATTAATCTCAGCCACTGGTAATCACTTGGGCCGCATCTCAATCAATCATTATTTTGCACACCATGCCACCTCAGTTTGGACCCAGCTATATGCAAATCAGTCTTGACCCTGCTCCAGTAGGAACAATCCAGCCTGAGTTGCCAAACCAGGTCCTCACTGAACCAGAACACAAGCAACCTAGGACCGGTTTTGCCCTAGTTACAGGCTCATCAGCCTGGTACAGCTTGGTTCCAGTGACTCAGTGTGCACTGAACCCATGTCTGGGCATACCCGTCCAACTTAGGGTGACACAATAAGTACACAAAACAGTGATAGATAAAATGCTTGAATTAATATCACCCACTGGTAATCCCTCGGGCAGCATTCCCATTCATTTTAATTTGCATACCATGTCACCTCTATTTTGACCCAGATATATGCAAATCCGTCTAGACACTGCTCCAGTAGGAACAGTCCGGCCCAAACTGCTAATCCAGTTCTTCCCTGAACCGGAACACAAGCAAACCAGGATCGGTTTTGCCCCAGTTATTGGCTCATCAGCTCACGGCTAGGTCCAAACTGAGGTGGCATGGTGGGCGAAAAGCGATGAATTGGGACGCGGCCTGAGCGATTTCCAGTGGCTTGAGTTAATTCAAGCATTCCATCCATCATCTTGTTTTTGCTGCAGTTAATGCCTTAAGTGTGACAGGAATGCCCAGACTTGGGTTCCGTGCTCACTGTGCCATTGGAATCAAACCATACCTGGCTGAAGAACCCATAATAAGGGCAAAACAGGTCCTAGGTTGCTTTTATTCTGGTTCAGGGAGGACCTGGTTTGGCAGTGTGGGCTGGAATGTTTCCATTAGAGCAGGGTCAAGGATGATTCGTATATGACTGGGTCCAAACTGAGGTGGCATGTGCGCAAAAAACAATGGATTGGGATGCGATCCGAGTGATTGCCAGTGGCTGAAAATAATTCAAGCATTCCATCAATTATCTTGTAGTTGCTGTGGTTGTCTTAACACAGCAGCAGCCATAGGTGTCAGCATCGAGAAGAGTGAAAACATATTTATGGGCTATACTCTTACAGTGATGGCCCCTAACTCTGTAGCGATATTGCTTACTCGTACGAAAACACAACATATGACAATAGTAGGCTCAATAAATATAAGCAGATGATACTTGCTGCTGAGAATATTACATTAAAGCAACTGCAATAGCCTAAATCCTGCTACATTGTTACCCCTACCTGAGTCTGAAGTTGAGATGGGGAAGGTTGAGCTTGACTGTCTCGATGTCATGGAATTGTACACCAAGTCAAGTCCTGATATTAAAGTTGAACCCCTCGCAGAGCCTGATTATGTTTTATTTGTTGATGGCTTGTGCTTAAGAGATGATGAGGGAATTATAAGAGCTGATTACACTGTCTGTACTGTTCAAGGTGTAATGGAAGCCTCCTGGCTCAGAGTGGTAACGTCTGCCCAAATGGCTGAATTTGTTGCTCTTACTAGAGCTTGCCAGATCAATTGAAGGTTACTATTTTTTACTGATGGTCAATATGGCGTTGGTGTTGTCCATGACTTTGGACAGTCGTGTTTTCAATGGGGATTCATGACGATATCTGGATGTCCTGTAAGAAATGGGGACTTTGCCATGAAATTACTTGAAGCATTGCAGATGCCCTGAGAGATGGCTGTGGTTGATTGTGCAGCACACAGAAGCGGAAATTATTATGTAACAGCTGGCAACCGATATGCTGATGAAGTTGCCTGGTACTGTGTTTATGGGTCCTGTGCATTTAATAGGGAATATCCAAAATAATCTGAAAATGTTACTGACTTCAATCTTTTGTTGATTGTAGCTGATACTTGGGAGGAAGTGAAGAGATTGTAGGTCCTTTCAACCAGATGAAGTTGGACTTTATTGAGATGCCTGTGTGTAATGGGCTGGGATATGTCTTGGTTATATTGTGTATTTTGTCCCGTTGGGTTGAAGCGTACCCGCCTAGGAGGAATGACATTCTCACTGTAGCTAAATTGTTGTTGTATGAACTGATACCCAGGTTCGGATTCCTGGTTTCTCTGGAGTCAGACTGAGGGACTCATTTTAATGATGAAGTCCTGAGAATGCTGTGTGTGGCTTTGCAGGTGGAACAACGATTGCACTGCAGATACCGACCCGAGGCTTCTGTCATTGTTGCACAAGTGAATGGTATGCTGAAGTCCCGATTGGCTAAAGTGTGTGCTTCTACCTTGCTGAAGTGGCCGGATGCTTTGCCTTTGGTGCTGATGAATCTCTGAAGTGAGCAATGAGATTGCCTGCTGTGCCTACTAATGTGCTTATGAACATCACAGATGAAATGGTTCTTGACTACTATAGGGACTGCCTGATGGGGCACGTTCTGTTTCTCACCAAGTTGAAACTACTACTGTCTTTCCTCAACAGGGTCAGTGCCACAACCTCAGTCTGGGGGACTGGGTCCTGCTAAGAAACATGTCTGAAAGTTGTGCTCGGAGCCCCATTGGAAAGGTTCTTTTCAGGTGATTGTGGTGACCAACACAGCCGTCAAGTGTGGGGGACTTCTGAACTGAATACATGCCTCTATACCCAGCCATAGGGAGTCCAGATGAAGAGCTGCTGCTGAATTTCAAACCCATCTTGTGAATAACCTGGAGGAGCGGGGGAGCTGGGGTGAAGATAACACCCAAGAAATCCACAGTCAATCTGTGGTTCAAGTTCCAGAAGTAACACAAAGTCAAGCTGAGGCAGGTTTTGAGTCTGTGGTGAGTGAATCAGGAGTAACCACAGTGAATCAGCCTCATGCACAGATGGTTACCGAGACAGATTACAGTGAAGGGCCGAATATTGTGACCAGAAGTGATCAGTGGAGAGAAGAGTGGCCAAGGGATCAAAAGAGAGTAGGACTGAGTTTAGCAGTTGACCGCATTCCCCAAGCTGTCATGGAAGAGACTGAGTCAAGCGGGTTAAGCGACAGCGAGGACAAAGTACTCAGCAGATCAAAAAGATCAAGGGTGCCTTGCAGAAAGTACTCTGCCCCAGAGTGGGCTTACTACATTGAAAGTGAACTTGACCCAATCACCTATGATCTAGGTGAGCAGGGAATTATTGCAACAGAGCCTCCGTGATTTGTGCTCTATAGCAACAGCAGTTGATTTTCTGGATGACCATCAATGTAACAAGCTGTTCTGTGAATTAAACTCTATTGCACTCTGTTGAATTGAACTTTGATGAATTTTGCACTTATTGAATTATGAAGATTCCCTAGGGCCAAGGCCCCAGAATAAGAGTAGGTGTATCATTTTAGAAGAAGATGGAGTAGGACTAGGGATGACTCATGAAGACCACTGTATATAAAGCTAATTTCATCGCATTATTATGAAAAATAAGTTTTTCTATTTGCACAAGTAAATTGTTGCAGAATTTATAAGTCTGATTGCTGATATTTCTACTCAAAGGTTGGATTGTAGAGAAATTATAGATATCCTTAACAAAGATCAGCGTTGGTGAGGTATAGCTGGAGTGTTAGTAGTTGTTATTATAACCATGGCTGCTTTATTAATAGTGTTAAGTTCCCCTAATGATGATAGTCCTTTTAGGGTCACCCCTAGTCATAATGTGAATACACAACCCGCTGAAGATAAATATAACTTTGATCTTAGGGTTTTACATAGGGTTGAGAGAGTTTGCAGAGTTGCACTATGTGGAATTCCGCTGAGTTGCATGAAAACTCTGTGGAATTACGTGGAGTTCCGACCCGCCCTAGTTGTAGTAGCAGACTGACCCTGTGTACCTCACAAGAAACAACGACCCCCTTCTAATCGGATTTCGATCAGGCTTCATATTTCTGCATTTTTTGGAACAAGTTCCAACCATTAATTGTCAGTAATAACACCATTTGTTACAGTTATTTACATGTAGATAGCTCACATCGTCATTGTTCTAGAATCGCAGCACTTTTGCAAACGATGCCTGAAAATAGCTCGAAAATAGCAAAAGACGCAAATATCCAATGAAAGAGATCAGGTTTTCTTACATTTTCTATTTCGTAGTCTCCTCCGGGAGCCAATCGCCTCTACATGCGCATGCTCCATGAAACATGGCTCATTTTATAATTAGCGCCGATACATAAATAATAGTTTTCTTCCCCAAAGCTGGCAGAGCAGAGTTCACCGCCCTCCCCTAGTTTTACACAAAGATGCCTCAGAGGAGACTTTTCTACTAAAGTCTTTTCTAGATTGCTATATGAGTTCAAATGCAAAGTGGAGGCAAAGGATTGCTATGTATGTACCCATTGGTCCGCTTCAGTAACTGAGGGAGTCACATACCAACACATTCCTCTTTCTTATGGTATTACATGTAGTACTTTTCTTAGGGCCTGATTATGACTATGGCGGTCCAATGGGGGCACCGCCTCGCGGATGGTCCGACCACCTTATTAAGAGTTGGGCAGTCAGACGCCATAGGACCGCTGGTACCACCAGGGATCAGTGATCCCTGGTAGTCTTGCAGTGGTCTGAGGCATGCAATATACTGGTGGTGCCATTGCAGTACTGTCATGTATATAGTACGGGTTTCCTCACACCGCAGTTTTACTTGCAGTGTGGAAACTAAGGGAGCCCTACAGGGCCCCCTGTTGCCTCTGGACCAGGGGATGCATGCAGGGGGCAAATGGTGTGCGACCCTGTCTCTATGCATCACATGTTCCTGCACGGTCTAGCATGGACTGCACAGTCCGTGCAGTGCAGGAACGTGCTTTGGTGTTCCCATTGCCTTTCTAAGGCTCACCACCTGTGACCACCAAAGCACCACCCTCCAGACCAAGAGCAAACTCCTAATCTGGCAGGCGGTCTGCAGGTGGCTTTGGCAGTGTGGCAGTGGGGCGCTGGCGTGGCGACCCCCTGCCAAACCGCCAAAGTCGTAATCAGGCTTATGAGTTTGGCAGTCCGATGGCCCGCAAACCCACGGTGGTGGTGCAGCAACTGCTGCACCAGCAGTCCGACCACCATATTATGACTTTGGTGGTCGGACCGCCATAGCACCGCTGCTACCGCGAGGGATCGGAGATCCCTGGCGGTCTTGCAGTGGTCTGAGGTCACAATATGCTGGCCATGCAGCTGCTGCACCACCAAGCATATTATGAGTTTCCCCACTGCCCTCCTTTCATGGCAGTGAGCTGGCCATGAAAAGGGTGCTGATGAGGAAACTAAAGGTCCCCTGGTACCTCGGTGTACGGGGGTGCTTGCAGGGGGGCACATGGTGTGCCCTTCTGTCTTTCTGAAACCCCAGTTCCTGTGGCATGGACTTTACAGTCCATGCCGTGCTGGAACATGCTGTGGCGGTCCCACGGGGCTGCCTATAAGAGGATTTGGGAAGAAAATTCACTGGGTTTAAAACTGACTTGAAGGAATTGGAATCAATTGGTTCTTGTGAATAAAATAGAAATGGATTTGCCTTTAGTTGGTTTAGCAATCTTGGTGTTGAACTTGTAGGCACTATGGAGCAGATTTACAATGAAAGTGACTCAGTGCCAAACGCAAGCCATTTGGCTGTGCTGCACTGAGTCACTTTCAAAGCACAGGGATGCGACATATTTACAACAATATGTCGCATCTCTGTGCTTCCCCCTGCGCTGGCGCACAAACTGCTGCCATGCGCTGGCGCAGGCACCCTTGCACCATGGTGCAAGGATGCCTGCGTCCTGGGGAGATTGTTTTTGTGCAGGAAGGGGCACCTTCCTGCACAAAAACAATCACTACAGGCATTTTCCTCTTTCAATGCATGGTGTAGAATGCAGCACGCATTGAAAGAGGAAAAAATGAGGAGAAATGAAAACATTTCTCCTTGTTGCGCCTCCCTACGCCTCTCCTTGGGAGGCGTAGCATTCACACGCGTTTCCAGATTTACAATTCCTCGTAAATCTGGAAATGTGTCTGGTTCCATGGGTGTTGCGTGGGAACACCCACAGCAACACCCATGGAACGCCCCTTTCACGCAAAATGCTGCGTGTAAAGGGGCCATATTTACAAGGAAATAGCAGGGTGGCTTTTCCTGTCCTTGTAAATATGGAGCAGTTAAATGCGCCATCGGTACGTCACAAAAAGTGACGTATTGGTGGCGCAGGGGGCTTGTAAATCTGCCCCTATTTGTTGCGGCGGGGAGCACCAAATTATGCAGCACAAAAAGGCAAATTATGCAGCATAATGCAGTACATTTTTTGATGCTATTACTTCATTATTTTGTCATTTTTATTCATGGTAATACTGTCTGGGCAAAGATTAGTACCAGTTTAACAACCAAATGCAAAAAGAAAGCAAACAAAAGATGACCAGATAACCTTTGGAAAGGCCCTTCCACTGTCCGAGAACCCACGTTGCCGTGTTTTTAGTAACTTTTGACCTGTTTGAGCCAGAAGATATTTTTGTTGTTGTTAAAATTTGTAGATTATCCAGCAGATTATAGATTATGTGGCAAATGAGGCAAACCCATAATTATTTGAAAAAAGCTGGGGACGCAGAATGGCATAATTCCAGTGGCCCTGATTTCAGTATAAAAAAAAGTGATTGATGGAATGCTTGAATTAATCTTGGCCACTGGAATTTACTGGAACCAAGCTATACCTGGCTGATGAGCCCTAACCAGGGTGAAACCGGTCCTAGGTTTATTTGTGTTCTGGTTCAGCGAGGACCTAACCTGCCTGGCAGTTCAGGCTGGACTGTTCTCATTGAGGCCGGGTCAAGACTGATTTGCATATGGCTGGGTCCAAGCACAAGTGGCATGAAGTACAAAATAACGATGGACTGGAATGCGCCCGAATCATTTTCAGTGGCTGAGATTTATTCAAGCATTCCACATTCTACAATTGATACCCCCCTCCATTTCCAGATTGTGTACCTGGACAGTTGGAGAAAGACCCTTTCTGAAGGTTCACCCCAAACATTTTACTTTCCTCCTCCTCTTTTTCTGAACTCCTTTTTGATGGCTTTAGGACTCTGAGCACTTTACCACTGCTAACCAGTGGTAATTTGCATGTGCTCTCTCCTCCAAACATGGTAACATAGATTCATACCCAATTGGCATATTTAATTTATTATAAGTCTATAGTAAGCTGCACTACATGTTCCCAGGGCCTGTAAATTGAATGCTCCTAGTGGGTCTGTAGCACTGATTGTGCCATCCACTTAAGCAACCCATAACCATGTATCAGGCTTGCCACTGGTTGGAGTTTGCGGAGTTCCGTGTGACAAAAAACTCCGCCAAGCTGTGCGGAGTTCCACGAGCGGCGGAGTGCGTTACTTCGCGCTGTTCGCACTGATGTTTAGCGCCGGGTGTTTGTCCTGTGCTCTACAATCAGCACAAACGGCTTCACGTGCAGCACAAGAGGACGCTGCTTCTTTCTGCCACTCGAGTAGAGTTCTTTTCGAGCAGCAGCTTCCGCAATGCGAACTGAAGGTTTCTCAACGCGAGTGGTAGCAAACACCTGCGACCGCGCGTGCTGAGAAATCTCGCTGAGAAACAGCTTAGCTTTGGATTTTCCTCGCTCGTGCCTGCAACTTACCGTTGGCGAGCACGAGTGTGGAAAATACTCAACAAAGCGGAGTTTTTTGGAACCCCGCGAGCGCCTCAGAAGATGGAGTGCGAAAAACTCCTCAGAGTTCACCACCTAGGCATGACAAGTTAAACCTCTTGCTAAGCCTAAATCTTCCTTTTTAATACATATGTCACGCCAAAAGTAGGCCCTGGACAGCCCAAGGGCAGGGTGCAGTGTATTTAAAAAGTAAAACATATACTTTTAAGTTTTACATGTCTTGGGAGTGAAAAACTCTTACATTTGTTTTTCACTACTGAGAGGCCTACCCCTCTCTTAGATTACATTGGGTATTCCTTATTACATTTAATAAGCTGTAATTCCTAAGTGAGAGAAGGTTGAGTTATCATGTTTAGTACATATGGAATGGTAATGACAAATCCTCTTTAATGGTGAAAGTGGATTTATTATTACTATTCTGAAAATGCACTTTTACAAAGTCAGGCATTTCCTGCTCTCAGTCATTTGATGTCTGCTGTCTGTCCTTGATCACTGGCTTGGCTGGGTGACAGCTCACTTTGTGTATTCCCTCCATACAGACACACGCAATGGAAGCCTGGGTGTGACTTTATGCATCTTCCTGGGAGGATGGGAGAGAGGAGCTGGGCACAGTCTCACACTTACAGCTGAGTAGGCTGTGTCCTGTCCACACACAAAAGGCTGTATACCCCCCGCAGTGAGTCTGGAGCCAGGGCAGGAAGGAGGGGCCTCTGTGCACTTCAAAACCCCTTCTTTGAAGTCACCCCCACTTCAAAGGCACAACTGGGTATAAGTACTGGGTCTCTGACCCCACAAATTTATACACTACCAGACCTGTGAAGAACTCTGCCAGGAGGAAGGACTGGTGTGCTGCTAGAAGGACTGCCACTCTGGTGGACTGCTGCTCTGGAAGAACTGCTTCTCTGCTGTGCTGCCCTGCTGCTTGGCACTCTCTTCCCTGCTGTGGAAGAACTGGACTAACTTACTTGAACCTAGAGCGATCTCCAAGGGCATGCTGGCTTGCCTCCTATTTTAAAGATTCAGGGATAGCAAAGGCTTACCCCCTGCTCCTGTGCTTGGTCCATTGAAAGTGGTTCCAGGTGCTTGCTCCAGTGGACTCGACTCCAGCCGCGGTCCATGCAGGTAAGCGCGGTGGGGCGGGGCAGGAGGGTAAGTCAACAGGCGACGGAATAGGATTTTCTTTTTTTGAATAATCTGTTTTTTAAACATAGCAACAAAACATTGCATCAGCGTTACATTGACACATCTCACTAGACATAGCAGATACTTACAGCCACTAAGACCTCTTGTGTACTCATACATTTAGATCCCCTCACCCGTCCTCGTCCGGAGTCCCTATTCTACCGCTTGTTCCATTGATATTAATACCCCGAGCTTGGGGAGGACTACAAATATTTCGTCTGAACTAATTCCACTTGCCCCAAACCTTGTCCCACTTCCGAGGGCACCCGCTGTTCTTATAGACCTCAGTGGCCATGTACCAGTCCATGTCCCGCTCTCTATCCATCAAGGTTGGTGACTCTGCTGCTCCCCACCTCCGGGCAATATTACGTTTTGCAATCATGAGGCCCATAGTAGTCCAGAGTTGTTCAGTCCGATTCATATCAGTTGCCTCCCATATATTCAATAGGTACAGTTTCGGGGATAATGGGATGACCCCGCCACATGCATCTGTCATACACTTGATTATTGTTTCCCAGTATGCCTGAATCGAGGGACATTCCCAGATCATATGGAAGAAAGTGCCTGTATTACCACATAACCTTATGCACCCAGCCTCATCAGTCTTGCCCATTTTGACCAGTGTGGTGCATGCGATGTATGATCTATGGAGCATTTTTAACTGGATGAGACGCAATCGTGATGATATTGCCAGTTCAAGGGGCGACGTGAGTGCCTCCCTCCAATCCTCCTCCTCTAAGAGCCCGATGTGAGCCTGCCAGTGTTCACGTAGGGTGAGGAGATGGTCAGGTAAGTTGTTGATGATTTTTTTGTAGGTCAGAGATATGGCCTTGCATTGCATATGCTCGGATAGGAGTCTGTCTTCTAGTGATGATGCCTCCGGTATGTCCTCCCCTACCGGGACCGCCCCCCTGAGGGCATGTCGTATTTGAGAATATCTGAAAAGTTCTTTCTCAGAGAGCTCGTATTCTTTCTGCAGTTCAGTAATTGATATTATTTTCCTCCTTGCCCATAGATCATTTACCTTTGAGATGCCGATGGAATCCCATTTATCAAATCCTTGGTAGCGGCCCAGCCTTCCCAGGCGCTCTGCCCACCAGAGGGTTGTGGAGAGCGTCACCTTGCTCCCCATCCAAGATGTTTAGTGACTTTATGTTATGTTATGTTATGTTATGTTATAAAGCACTTTTAGTGCGCACGGATACTCGAGAGTGTCCCGGCGCGAAAGCCAACTGCAGTAGACAGGAAGCTAGGCGCTAAGAGGAGCTGAAATCAGTTAAAAAGCAAAGTCTTTAACTGCTTTTTAAACAGCCTGAGATCCTGAGTGTTCCGCATTTCACAAGGAAGGGCGTTCCAGGCTTTGGCTGCCTTAAAAGAAAGAGAAAACACACAAGATGATGGACGGAATGCTGCAAATTGGCAAACATTCACCCCCAGTCACATATCTGGGTTTAATCCATCGTTATTTTGCTTCACCACGCCACCCCAGTTCAGACATAGCCATATGCAAATCAGTCTTGACCCTGTGCCTCATGGGAACAGTCCAGACCGAACTGCCAAGCCATGTCTTCCCTGGACCGGAATCAAGCATCCTAGGACCGGTTTCAGGCTATCAGCCTTCATCAGCCAGGATAGCTTGACTCCAGTGGCGTAGTGAGCACGGGACCCACGTCTGGGCATACCCTTCCCACTTAGGGCGAAATGCAAAACACACAAGATGATGGACGGAATGCTGCACATTGGCAAACATTCACCCCCAGTCACAGATCTGGGTTTAATCCATCGTTATTTTGCTTCACCACGCCACCCCAGTTCAGACATAGCCATATGCAAATCAGTCTTGACCCTGTGCCTCATGGGAACAGTCCAGACCGAACTGCCAAGCCATGTCTTCCCTGGACCGGAATCAAGCATCCTAGGACCGGTTTCAGGCTATCAGCCTTCATCAGCCAGGATAGCTTGACTCCAGTGGCGTAGTGAGCACGGGACCCACGTCTGGGCATACCCTTCCCACTTAGGGCGAAATGCAAAACACACAAGATGATGGACGGAATGCTGCACATTGGCAAACATTCACCCCCAGTCACAGATCTGGGTTTAATCCATCGTTATTTTGCTTCACCACGCCACCCCAGTTCAGACATAGCCATATGCAAATCAGTCTTGACCCTGTGCCTCATGGGAACAGTCCAGACCGAACTGCCAAGCCATGTCTTCCCTGGACCGGAAACAAGCATCCTAGGACCGGTTTCAGGCTATCAGCCTTCATCAGCCAGGATAGCTTGACTCCAGTGGCGTAGTGAGCACGGGACCCACGTCTGGGCATACCCTTCCCACTTAGGGCGAAATGCAAAACACACACGATGATGGACGGAATGCTGTACATTGGCAAACATTCACCCCTAGTCACAGATCTGGGTTTAATCCATCGTTATTTTGCTTCACCACGCCACCCCAGTTCAGACATAGCCATATGCAAATCAGTCTTGACCCTGTGCTTCATGGGAACAGTCCAGACCGAACTGCCAAGCCATGTCTTCCCTGGACCGGAATCAAGCATCCTAGGACTGGTTTCAGGCTATCAACCTTCATCAGCCAGGATAGCTTGACTCCAGTGGCGTAGTGAGCACGGAACCCACGTCTGGGCTCCAGGAGAGCTGTTGCTATTTCCTTGGTGGCTGGGACGTCCATTGCCTATCAGAAAAGTAACAATCAGGATTCCTGCTATTAGAAACAGGATCAGCGGAAGCCCTCCAAAAATGCTTCCAAAGACGGAATGTATAAAGTTTGGTATAACTCCGAGGACCGTCTGAAAGGTGCTTAACATTCCTGAACCTATGGTCTTAAATAGGTGTACAATACCCATCGTATCAGACATGTTAAAGATACGACTTACCATTTCTGTGAAATGGAAGGGGCAGTTTGTACGTATAAGTGCCTGTATCTCTGCCGAGGACCTTGCGGTCTGGAGATCAAAAGTCTCCTGGGCGGAGGTTAAGGGCACGGTTTGCTGAAAAAGCATGGCTTTCATTCTGCTCAGAGTATCAAACCGTATAAAGGAAACATTTAGCGAAGGCCATAAAGGCGCCTCTCTGACTGTATGTGTTGGTGGAAACAATACTTGCATACAGCAAGTAACCCTGGAGCTCACGGTGACTAGATATGCGATGCCCGGAAGCATCCCACAACAACCTTGATCATTCAGCATCAAGTAACTCCCATTCGAGAGAAGCATGAACACCGGATTAATCACAGCTGCCAGGGTACCTCTTAAATGACAGGACAAGTTCGCCACAGACCCATTACAAGCCCCATGGAGCATAATATCCTGGCATATGAGAGATCCACTTAACGTGTTCTCGCAGTTAGTTCCGCTTAGAAGCACTTCCAGATCCCCACTCCTGCATCGAAATCTGTATGGTAAATCCCAGGATTCCTTGATGAATTCCTTACCGATTTTTTTCGTATCTGCCTGCCTGTTGCTGTTCTAGGCAATACTGAAACTGGAAAGTTGCGACCGGTAATGTTATATGGCCGTGGATTAACCACTCTGTGGACGGTGACTCTGCCACAGTAAAGGGTAACTTATCCAGCTTTTCAATACGCAGCATTGTATATTTTGCTCCCCTCTGTGCCGTTTTCATCTTTTTCTGTTAGATTGTATGCAGAAAACAAAGACGTACTGTTGATAAAAGGCCAAGGCACATAATCGGCGCGCAATGACTGCAGCGTCCAGCTCAACAAAATAATAGAATGTAACTGTGACTGTCCGTGTTGCAATATGGACAAATCCTGTTCTAATACTTCGATAGCAGAAGATACAATGTTGCCTAGCGAATATATCCTGGATGTTAATGTAGTCATGCCATTGTCAACTACGGCTAACGTCTTTTCTAGGTTAATTCTATCTATTTCTCTTAATCTCTCTGCTGCTTCTTGTTGTGAGATTTTCCAGATTTCGTTATAGACAGGTTTTGATGTGGTTTTCAGGGACCTAATAAAAAATCCCGTAGGTCCACACACTCTGTGAGTAAGGACAAGTGTTATTTCACCTGGGGTAGTGTTGAGGTCTTTAGCCAATCGAGGCATAACTTCCCAACACTATATGATGTCACTACCCCCGGATGTTCTCGTTGTACATATCGTGGGTCTGGCCTATGGATACTAAACCCTTCGGTGGTACCCCTGAATCTTTCCTGACATCTGTTCGTGTCTGTGGGCCAAACCAACCATCGCTTCCAATTGGGGTCTGATCTATTGTATTGCAATATTTCATCCATCTTAGCCCCTCTGTCTGATGTAAAATTCCCCTCTGTGTTTAACGGTGTTGGAATTTGAGGCGTTTTCAAGTCCTTACTCTTGGCTAGTCCAAGACAGGAAGTCTGTTGCCAGTGTCATTCAAAAAAATCATCTGCTGTGGAATGAGGCATGCTCTAAATAGTGCTTCTGTTCCCTGGACTTGCCAGTCTCTAGAACCCCAAATCGATTTTAAATCTACAGTGTCCATCCATAAGTCGAAACCCTGTTCAGACAGCTGGGTAATAAAGGAAGCAGAATAAATCTGTTTGGTGTTTGTTAACATATTTTTCTGTGCAGATATTGGTGCAACCTTATAATAATACGAGGTCGCGTCAGAAGTGTTAACCCCTGAAAAATATGAGAACTTCTGTGCAAACGTTTTTGAACTACTTTTCGGTGGTGTAGGGCAATGTTCCCACTGGTGGTATGTGAAAACATTTCTAGGTTTGCTAGATTTATGCAAAAAATGATGGCCATAATGTTGATAACAATACATTTTGTCAAAATCTTATCTGTCTTCTAACATTTCAGTGCTAGAAAATGCGGCAGATTGTTCTAAATCAGACAATAAGTTGTTAACAGTTTCAAAATCGCAATCATCAGAAAATGTACTGGAGGTAATGATATTGTTCCGTGAAATTTTAAACAAATGTGGAATCTTTAAAAGCTCGGTCGGTCCAAATATATCATAATTTACATTGTCCTACACTATACCATCCGGTATAGGAACTGCTGAAATGTTCACGAAGGACAAGTCTCTTTGTTCACGATGAGATGAAACATGAGGTTTTAAAATAAAGTTTACTTTTGACGTTGCAGAGCTCTGTTGAAGATAGGTTCCACTGATGAGTAAATGGAAAACAATTACTGATCCTATCCAAAAAAGAAGAAATAGTATACCAGTGATTATCCAAAGCTCTAGCCAAGGTGATAATAAATAAGTCTTTCTGAAAAAGTTAAAAAAGTCTTTGGTCCGTTGTTGGCGAGAAATTTGGGCTGGCGTCGTTTCAGGTTCACTTGGATCCAATGAAAAGGTATCGAAGTCGATGAAATAGCCAGATGCAGTTCGATCTATTTTTGGTAGCTCCGCAGGTTTTGTTGAATTTGTTGATTGCTCTTGTCACGGCATGTTGACGTAGACATCCTTGTCCGGTTGAATTGAAATTTGTCTTTCATTTTGATTTGGAAAGTTTTTGTCAAGGGGAACTAGTTCCATTGCATTGTTATCGATTCCGTTGCTTTGTAAAGGTGACTCTTCAAATGTTATGAGTCTTTCTGTTTGAACTTCCTGTATTGTAGCGAGAGTAGGACGTCGGCTACTCAGGAGCCCACGAGGCCTACTATTCAGTATCGGCTACATAGTGTGGTTTGGTCAGATCGATTGAGACAAATCTCTTTTCTTTTCCGGCAAGGGGCGGTAGAAGTACAGTTCTTGATCCTTCAACTGCCAGGACAGGTACGGGCTTTCGATAGGATGGCCCGAATTCTTTCTTTTCCACAATCTTTTCTCTGACCAGATCCCCAACTTTAGGAATCCAGGCAGGTTTTGCCGTGGCTGACTTGACTTCACCAGTGGCGGTTTTCTTTGTCTCGACATTACTTAAGGAGGCTCTGGATTCATTCAGATCCTGTAAAACAGCCAAACGTTTATTGATGTCAAACGGTTTTTCATCCGCCACTGTGCTTTCACAATCAAGATCAGGTACCCACATTCTTGTCCCAAACAGAACCTTCGTTGGAGTGGCACCTCCCAGAGAGCTTCTTGGCTGGTTATTAAGAGCCCGCTGGACTCCATATAGGTGACTGACCCAACTACCACCCGAGCCTAATACCCTAGCTGTTATAGATTGCTTTATGTCCTGGTTTTTCTTCTCCACAACCGAATTTCCCTCGGGATGGTACAGAGAGGAGTACCGCAATGCTACACCCAAACTTCCCATGGCTACCTTGTAAGCCCGAGAGCTGAACGCGGGGCCACGGTCAGAATGTAATGCGCCAACTGCGTATGTCCCTATGAAAACTCACAAATCTTTTATAACAGTTCGAGCGTCAGCCGAGCGCTGAGGCCATATCCGTAAGAATCTTGAACAGGAATCCACTGCAACCATGGTATACTTGTAAGCCCCATCAGAATGTAAGGGGCCGCAGTGGTCCAGGTAAACGCACGCAAGTGGTCTGTCTGATTTTAACAAAGGTGTCTGCGCTGGGCGAGCTATGGTGGACCCTTTTATCTGTTGACAGATATCGCATTTTAAGACGAAGTCTTTGGTCTGCTTTGTTAACCCTGGCCACCAATAGCGTTGTTTCAATAATGAAACTGAAGCAGGAATTCCTGCATGCGCAGAACCCAGACCCTTGTGTGCAGCCAAGATTAAACCTAACCTGCTATCCATGTTTGGTATTACTCTATCCCCCACTCCAGGAATCTGAGCAAATGGAATGTTGTTTGCATCTAACTTGTAGGAGTACTTGAGTCGAAAACCTTTTGGTAGTGCTTTGCTGTTTTTGCGTGAAGCAATCACAGCTACCATTGTGCTACTATCTACCCTCGTTTTTGAACGAGTGATTGCAGCTACGGATGCAGTGCGTACTGCCCCCTTTGCGGCTTTATCAGCCAATTAATTCCCTTCAACGTGAACGCCATCACGTTGATGACTCAGCATGTGTATCACGTGAGCTCTTGGTAGTTCGTTCTTCAACTCTGCTACCTGTTCCCATAGTTTCCTATGTTTGATTGTGCCAACTTTTGAATCTCTGAACGCATTTTGTCCCCAATAGTGGAGGTATTCGTTGTATGACTGGACACAGTAAAAGGAATCACACACTATCAGTGTGGGGAATTCTGGATCCGTATTTATCAGTGCCAGTAGTAGTGCTTCTAATTCTGCCAACTGAGCCGTGCAGTCTCCGAGAGACTGCGTTTTTGTACAGCTTGGACGGAACTTGCCGTCCTGCATCCTACCTTTTACAATAGCGCATGCTGCACTCTATTGTTGCTTACTTCCAATGGCCGGTTGAGCAGATCCGTCGGTGTAAATAATGTATTCATACCAATCTAGAGAAATTATTTCATTTGGTAGAGGATATTCTTGTTCGTATTGCAGGAATGCTTGTGTTTTTAGACTAGGGTCATATCTGTATTCTACATCTGTTGCAGTGAGAGAATTAGCCCACTGTATCCATCTTGGATGTAATGCTTTCGCATTTGGGACACTTGCCTTTGTGGCAGCCTCTAAGGCCGGTAACGGGGTTACGACAATTATTCTTTTCCCCTGAGCCAGTGCTCTTTCTCTCACTACAGCAGTCTGTACTGCTGTCAGAATTTTTTCTGTTGGTGCAAAATGCATTTCAGCGTTTGTGTACAAATGCGATTTATATGCAATTGGTACTGTTTCGCCTTCATTGAAGGTTAAGTAAGTGTACCCTGATTGACCTGCGACTACGCGGATCACCAGGTTGCGTACGTTTACGCGTGTCTGTAAGTGTTTTGATGATATCATATCAGCTTGTAGGGAATGAAGTATATTTGTGTGTTCCTGTGTCCATTGTCTAACTGAAAAGTCAGGTCTTATGAGGTCGTAGAAAGGTTTTACTTTCTCTGCGTAATCCAAAATGTATGTTCTGCCAAAATTCAGAAATCCCAGTATGGACTGTAAATTTTTCAATGATTTTGGGGGCTGGAGCAGCGCGCACTTTTCTAAAAAATGAAACTTGAAAGCTCATATCCCAAAAATAGGACATTGAGGTGGGCTATTTTTTATTTTTTTAAATTAAATTTGTAGCCCTCAGAGGCAAAACCCAAAATGATGGTGCTCACCCTGTTCAAGTGTTCCTCTAAGTCATCATCCGTCAGATAAATATCATCTAGATAGGATAATGCTTCCTCATCCAAATTCTGTAGTAACTCTGTTACCCTCCTTGAGAATAACCCCGGGCTGTTCTTATACCCTTGGGGGAGTCGACAAAATTGACCCTGGGACCCTAGCGCTGACAAGGCTGTCGAATAGCTGCTTTCAGGCACTATGTTTTGGCAGAAAAACCCATTTGAGATATCTAATGTTGTTTTGTAATTTTTTTGCACAATGTTATTTATTAATGTGGCACTGTGTGCATTCTGAACTGCAAATGTCTTCGTACATGAGTTTAGGTGTCTATAATCTAAAACTAGACGATATGAATGTCGGGTTTCATTACGGGAAATAAAGGATTATTCATTGACGACGTGCATGGTTCAATTACACCTTGGTATTCAAGTTGATCTAGGATCTCCCTGACATGTTTTTTAGCTTCATGTTTTATAGGATACTGTCTTTGTGGAGTTGGGTTTGTTTTAATTGGAATTACGTGGTGGGGTGACTCCTCATCCCACCCAACGTGGTTGCGGTATAATGCTGGAGCAAGTGCATATGTATGTTTTAGGTGTACGGGGACTAGGTCGGAGAAAGCTGGAAAAATTACAGTTTCTTCCTTTGGGCATTCCATAACAATAGTAGGCGGCCAATCTCTTTCTGCTAATAGGATGTCCTAGCCAGAAGTCAGGTTCTCCCAAAAGAGACCCTTCACTTGTCTGGGCTTGTCCCCCTCCATTTGGAGTGTTATTTCATGTAACTTGTGTGGGACACTCACCCTAGTATCAGGTGTTTCCACCGTGATATACTCACTCAACTCGCTTGTCACCAGAAATTCCATCAGGTTCCGGCGAGCTATTGTTACTTCTGCTGCGCTGTCTAGCATCGTCAGAGCCCATTCCCCGTTCAGAAGTTGAGTTCTCAGAATTCTGGGCATGTCTAACTTTGAGACCTGCTACCTTCTTCTTTTTAAATTGAGGTTTTGCTTCGGGTTTTTCTTCTTTCTTTGAAGCGTAGTCCGAAGTGCGTTGCCTGTCTCTGGGCTTTGTACGCTCTTCTTGTCTCTGTTCTGACCGTCCTTCCTTCTCTGAGTTTTTTGATGAACCCTGAAAGGAACAAGAGGAACATGTATCAGTGTCCTGATACCTGTCAGGTTTTTTAATGTTATCTCTATTCCTAAGATTATATCTCCTTTCTGGGGGATCCTGTTGAGGAGACCTTCCCCTGGAGTGAGATCTGTGCTTTTGCTGTTTATTATTGTCCCATTTCTTCTTTGAAGAAACCGGTGTTTGCTTTGCCTGTTCTTTATCTGTACCTCCCACTAGTTGAGGTTTTACAGGTCTAGCTCCCAGACTGTCTCTACCTAATTCCGCATAAGCAGTTTCAATTATTTTAGGTAGCTCTGTCTCCTGTTGTAATGGAGTGAAATCTCTCAGACGTTGGCGTATTGCCACTGATGATGGTTCCCCTTTAATATTTGCTAATATTATCGCAGATACCTGGGCAAAGTTATTTAACAACTTCATCCCTAAGTTTAGAGCAATTTCTGCTCCATACTCGATCTGTATTTGTCTTAATACATCTGGTATTACCGCTAAAGAAGGGATACCATGAGTCCTGGTATATATTGCAGCAAAAACTGTACCCCAAGAAGTACAATCTTCTATAGAGGGAGCTATCCCCATTGGCAAGCAAATCGTCAGTATTCTATGCTTTTCCTTAGGACCAGTGTGTGGAAACACTGCCTCCAGCTGTGTTATTTTTTGTGCTATCCAGAAGGGCATTTGTTCACGTTTAGTGGGCATTTTACCCATCACTGCGTGCAGGGTTTGTGGTGTCATTTTGGTTGTATTATTTTGGACTGGTCCTGGTTGTGTAGCCGGTGTTGGCTGAAGTGTGAGTGTTCTCATCACAAACTGTGTCATGTTTCTGTAAAGTCTTATTAATTCTTTATGCTGTACTAGTAAGTCTCCTCCTGGCATTGTATCAATGTCAGGATGTGGTGTGTAGGCCGCTAGTACTGGCCATGTTGCTCCGTCTCGTCCGAGCGGACAGAGTCTTACTCTATTTCTTGTATGGGAGAGGGCGCCTTTAAACCAGTAAAAATGTTTGTGGTAAGTGAGTGGAATTTCAATGTCCTCATATGGACTGTATTCGTTCGGTATGTCATCTTCAACATAGTAGTGAAATGTTTTTGTCAAAGCATTTGCCTGCGGGAATCTAATCCATGAATAGAATACCTCTGTTCTATATGATTCGTGTGCCTCAATCACGAAGGTCACTTGCCCACCCCTAATTGTAACACCATATGCTACTAGTTTTAGGGTGACAGCAATTCTAACATTTTCTGCAATGTGTATTGCATCTGCATCATCTTCCTCTGTTGTGAAGTTTAGTGCATTCCCTTCATCTACATCTCCCTGCTCAGTCATTATTTTTAGAAAGGAGAGCGTTTCAAGGGTACTGAGATAAGGTGTTATGCACAATTAGGAACACTGTATCCTTCAAGCTTGATTAAACCAACAGCCAGTACATAGGAATTTTCCTACTCAGCTGCGGCGGATTTTGTTCCTTCCCACTCCAGATGTCTCGGGGAAAATGTGAGTAGGGGTCTCTGAGAATAGCACGACTGAACTACTCAGATTTGACTGTTAAATAAGTGCCAATACCAACGTTGGCGGTGCCATGTCGTGTAGTTCCTATAAGACCTATCTAGGATCTGCGCGTTTAAACAACATACACTGCGGGACTGATGTCCAGACTGATTCCAGACACCCCCACCGGGTATGTTAGCCTGGTTACCAGCTAGCTCGCAATGCCACTATAACCTCCTCTTACCAAGGAGAGAATAGTTCTTGGCAACTATCGAACATGACAACCCCGATCCCTCAGGACCATGGAAACAGTAACTTACTTTTCGATCAGTCACTCATGCTCACTTGTTCTCAGAGAGATACACAGAATAAACGGTTGGGACGTTTTTCAATAAGCATTTATTGAACAGTCGTTATTCTTGCGTGAAATAAGTGTACTGAAATCACCAGTAGACAGTAGCATATATAAATGAGTAGCAGCACTAAGAGAGTAAACAGATGGTAGGTTTCTACCATTTTGCTAAAATCATAACTACAGGCAAGTATATAAAATACAATGCACCCTAACTAGATGTTCCTAAATGTACCTAGCATGTGAGTAGGTGTAAAGTCAAGAATCCCTCTAGGATAAATCCAACCCCATTACCTGATGTGAGACTGTGGGACGCTGTTCTGGTCTCGAGCTGAACACCCCGCAAGGGATGTCAGACCACTGCGAGCTGGAGTATCTGCATGCAGGAACCTCAGCGTCTTGCGTCAGTGTGAAGGCCGGGAAGTCCTGATCTCCTCTCTCTATCCCAGCAAGATGTGACGTTTATATACCCTAAGTTATCCCCAGGGGTTCTACCTTGCTGTGCCAGTGTCAGACTTAGGATGACGTCAGGAAAGAACTTTATACACAGTTATTATGCAGGAGATGGTGGTCCTGCTGTGTTCCAAGAAACTAAGAATCCTCATGCATAATTTATGAGGCCAGTGTTCAGGGAGAACCCTACGAACTGTGTATAGTATTGTAACTAGGTAAAAGTTCAGTCCCTCAAATCCGTTATGTATGTAGTATAGGAGAGAATGTAGGTGAAGGGTTATGATGTGAGCTGGACCTATATCGGGGTACTTATATGAAATATAACAACTGCCGATCCAGCGCAACCAGATAACCCCATAGGCGCTTATTGCTTCTATTCTTCACTTTTGATCTTTAAAAATTCATATCTTGACTTCTTCTAATAGGACATTTGTCATTTTGGTCTTGATCTATTTATAAAATCATAATATATTTCTCTAAAGTGTTGTGGAGTCTTTTTGTGGTGTTTTCACTGTGTTACTGTTTGAGGTGTTGCACAAATACTTTACACATTGCCTCTTAAGGTAAGACTGCCTGCTCTGTGCCAAGCTACCAGAGAATGAGCTCATGTTAATTTATAATGTGTATCTGACTTACCCTGACTAGGATTGTGGTTCCTGCTTGGACAGGGTGCATACCTCTGCTAACCAGAAAACCAATTTCTAATATGGACCATATAGGTCCATTACACCCAGTCGAAAGATAAACATATATATTAGTAGAAGCAGGCATATGCACCTGAATTTTGGAAAAATGTGGTTATGGCCCCAATTCATGTTACGGCTCATGCAGTCCAAAAAAACTTGTTAGGCTTTGTAGCGATGGGTGGAGTTCACTCTCACAGTGGGCCAGCTTTTGCTGCAAAGGTATTAGCAGAGGCACTTGCTAAGGTGGGGATAAGTCTCTAATTCTCGCTCCTTTATTGACCCAGTTCAAAAGGGTTCATAGCGAGACCAAGAGTGAGAGAGAGAGAGAGAGAGAGAGAGAGAAAGCTGATAATAAGCTAAGCCAAGCTTTGACTGTGAGAGTCTTAGTCAAAGGTGGATCATGGGTCCAAAACCAGTTAGGTGCACAAGGAGTAATAACTAAGCCAAGACGTGTATTGTCCAACTGCTCCCCGTATGAGATTTTCTTTGAAGCCAAAATGTGTGTACCAGACCTTTCAGGATGGGAGGATCTGCATGATCAACCATGTCTCACTCTGTTGTAGGAATTGTAGCATACCCCAGCTAGTCTAATTCAGACTTAAGCTCCAACAACATATACTTTGGCTAGCTTGTTACTGAAGTTTGGAGAACTTGTGGTAGAGGGATTGGGATTAAAGGAAGAATTCAATCCGATTTATCCAAATCCCATACCAGGTCTGAGAACAAAAGGAACAAGAAGGTTGATATTACCACCATTGCTAATGAGAATAAGAAAATATATGGTATCTGTAGACATATTGAAACGGTATCATATAGCCCATCCTACACAGCAGACCAGCGCAACTTCCGAAACCACAACTGTGCAACTGACAGCTATGTCACACAAAGTGTCCCAGTCGGATTCCCATGATTTATAATAACGAGCAACCAGTCAGAAGCACAGGCCAACAAGCTGAAAACACTTAAAGGACTATTGATAATGTGATACTCCTAATTCCATCACTTTTACAAAAAAGAAAAGGTATTAAGTGAAATAATTGAGTATTTGAGTGTCTGCAGCTCTCAAGAGTTCAGTACAGAACTATCAGAATGAAAGACTATGGGGCATATTATCAAGCGGCAGCGATAATTATTGCTGGCCGCGCTTAGCGTGAGATTTGTTATCGCCGGCTATCGCTGGAAATTATCGCCATGCTAGCGCTGTATTAACAACGCTTAGCGCAATGGCGATAATTATTCCAGCGATAGCGGTGTTTTCCATGGAACATCGCTGGTTTTCCAGCGATGTTCCATGGAAAACGGCGATATCCTTGATGATAGGGCCTGTGGTCTTAGCCACACAATCCACACCCCATGTTTAGGTATGCCTTAGTCTGGAATTTAACAGACGTTAAATTCCAGCGTTAAGGCATAGTTAACGCGATTTCAAATATCGCTACCCCTCGTTGATGATATCGCGAAGCTGGGTTAGCGATATTTTCCCATGGAGATTTGTCAGGCACGCCTCCTTTGCATCTCATTAACGATGCGATGCGAGGCGTGCTGACAACGGGCGCTAAGGCAAGGAAACACGCGCTTGCGTGTCCTTGTTAATAAAGCAACAATATTATCGCCGCTTTTCGCCCGAAAACGGACGCTAAAGCGGCGATAATGTTATCGCCAGCCCTTGATAATATGCCCCTATTTCTTTAAATGATTTGATGGCAGAAAGTCTAGCAGACAAAGAAATAAAATTGATGAAAAATATTTCTTATAAAACAAATGGGGAAGATTGAGAGATAGCATAAAAGAAAATACTAGACCACCTTCGACTTATACCTGGCTTGCATTAACATTTATTTCATTAATACGTTGGTTATTAATGTTGTCTTTATTATAAGGATTGTGCAAGGAGAATATGTTCCAATAATAGGGAATCCAGCTGTAATAATTATGATGTTAAATAATCAAAGTGAAATAAATAGAGTTGCTAAAGGAGTATCTTCAGAAACTGATAGCCACCCTACTGGGTGTCGACTTGGAGGAGTTAGATCATTAAACCATACAACCAGTGAGAACTGTCCAAATTCCACAAACTTTACATCTTGATTTAATAACATCTTGCCTCCAAGTCCTTTCTCACGTGAATAGACAAGAGGCACTATGAAGGACTTGCTCCAATGTGCAATGCTGACCCTATTCTTAGGAAAATTACAAGTAGGTGCTCTGCTACACCCAGTATGCTAACTGCTATTTACATATATGAAATGCAACAAGAGCACTTCACAAGAGTCAACAATGGGAATGGACCCAGTTTCGATGATTGGTAGTAACTTTGAGATTTGAGGCAAAAAAATTCCTTAATTTTTGGACGACACAGAAGTATAAAAATAATGCTATTTTTCTAATCAAAATGATACAAACTTTATGTGTGTTTATTTCTAGACACAAAGTGATACATTCATTTGAAATTTTAGATGAGCATATTGGAAAAGGTTATTCAGCTTGGAATGCAACTATACGAGTAAAATTGACATAGGAAAGTTGGTAGATTAAAGAGTCTGATACTTTTTTACCAACATGTTATTTTCTGGATTATATTACAATTTTGAATGATACAATTCATCAAATAATGTGAGCAGTTTCTACTGAGGTAAATACCTTAAGGGCTAGATAAAATCATTCACATTTCTTAAACTGGAAATAGATCCATCACTAAGGGCCTGATTTATATTTCGGCGGATGGGTTACTCCATCACAATGGTGACGGATATCTCAAAATATAAATTTCATAGGATATTATGGGATTTATATTTTGGCGTACAGGATATCCGTCACCCTTGTGACGGTGTAACCCGTCCTCCGAAATCCGAATCAGGGCCTAAGTGAGACTGAAATGCAGATAATGATTAATGATGGTATTTTAAAAAATGCATCCTCAGAATCAAGGGAAACCTGTGTAGGGAATGTGAATGGAACAAACAAATCAATGTTAAGTCAAATTTGCTAAAGGAGTAAGAGGTCCATTGGCTAATAAACCAGACCTTTGTTATGGCAAAGTACGTGTTGACACTTACAGTATCTGTTGGTTATGTTAAGAGTGGGTGAAGGGAGGGTGTGGCCAAGATGGCAACCGTACCAGACGCTCTGTAACAGAGCTCCGGCACGAGCCCACAAGTTATCCTGTATGCCGACATTTCCTACCCACAAAAACATATTGGAATACTGCAGCATATATTGGAATAATAGCACCTCACCTTGAGAAATTATATGCGGAGGCCTGGCAGACTGGTTCGCTTCCAGAGTCAACTAGGGATGCAGTAGTCATACCCCTATCAAAAAGCAGGGAGCAAGGCGCGAAGGTGACTGACTTTCACCCCCTATCCATGCTGAAGCTTGATTTTAAGATTCTGAGCAAAGTGCTAGCCCTTAGATTCCTCCCACACATGCAGGGATGAGTACATGCAGACCAGAATGGGTTTATACCCACGCGTAGTACCTCGCACAACCTTAGAAGACTTTATCATGTCATGTATCACCCAACAATGCAGTCTGCCCGCAAAGCAATGCTGATGTTGGTGGACCTGGAGAAAGCCTTCGACACAGTGAGATGGGACTTCCTGATCACTGTAATGAAACGGATGGGTCTGGGGGAGGACTGGATTAAATGGGTAAAATTACTGTACAGTGCTCCGACTGCAAGAGTTAGAACAGGAACCACACTCTCATCACAATATGAAGTATACAGAGGCTTTCCCTGCTTTTGTTTGCTTTAGCAATCGAACCATTAGCTGTCCGGTTCCGACAAGTGGGGAAGGGATGGGGCTTGGAAGTGGAAGGTCGAGAGCATATCATCTCATTGTATTCTGACGACATACTCCTCTATTTTAGAGACGGACTGGCAAGCATTCCTCAAGCCATGGCACAGCTAGCACAATACGAATTTGTTTCTGGTCTCCGGGTGAATACATCCAAAACGCATGTATTCCCGCTGTGCCGGGGACTGGAGAAACCCACAGGACTCCCAACAGACCTGAACTGGTCTCCAGTATCCTTTAAATACCTTGGAATACAGGTATTCCACACAATAGAAGACTTAAGGGACAGCAATCTGGGAGGAGCTTTGTGCACCCTTAGGACGAGTGTACCCTTTTGTAGATCACTGAAACTGCCCATAATAGCGATATCCAAGATGGTGATGCTACCAAGGCTTCTTTACTATTTCGCCAATATGACTGTATACGTAGCAACCTCCTGGGTCAAGCAATTAGACAGTCTACTGCGGGACCTAATATGGGACGGGGGCAGACACAGAGTGATAGCAACACTCAGACGTCCAACAGATGAAGGAGGTCTTGGAGTTCCAAATTTTGAGTTATATTTTTTGGCAGCTCAACTTCAGTGGCTCACACAGTAGCTAGATGGAGCTAATCAGGACGAATTACAACAATCTGGAACAAGCATTGAAAATGCAATCGGTCTCGCATTTGCTTGGATTAGAGCTTTGGTGTTTTAAATGACAATGTCTTTTTCCCATGTGTTATGGAGTGTATGTATGTGGTGTGTAGTGGAATTATGTGGGTTGGATTGGGATTGTTAGTTGTGGAATTGTGTGGTGTGAAGTGGATTCTTGTAGTGGGATTGTGTGGCATGGTGTGAACTGGAATAATGTGTATAGCATTTATGTGGTATTGAGAATCTATGTAGGCCATAATTTCTCAGGCATGGGTCATTGGTTTTCTTTGATTTAAAGTGAATTAGACGTGTCACTGCTGTTTGTTCTACACAGACCAGAAAACAAGGACAATTAATAGAAAAAAACAGCATGCTTCTTACAACTCCCACTACATTGCTGTACCTGTTTGCCTGCACAGTGGGACTTTAATTTGTAAAGCATTTTAAGGATATTGAAACGCATTTCCGTAAAATAAGTTACAGAATCCAAAGCTAATAAAAATGACAGGCTGAAAGAAATTAGAACGGGACTGATGAGGGATATGTAAATTCATCATGGTTTTGTAAGGTAACCACTCATTGAAAGATGTTGTAACCTGCATATCAAAATTTAAAATGTTTGCTCCAAGAACTCAGCCTTTCGTCTTTTTTAAGTCGAAAATTGAGTACCATTACATTGGGTAATAGCAGCACTTTAAATTGACACATTACTCTTGTCATATTTGCATGTGCTAACCTTCATTTTTTCATACTTGTAGTGGATGGAATTCCACTGAAATTTAATCAAATGTACACCTTTCCTATTACAAATGTAAATTATAGAAATAAATTTGACAGAATTTAAGAATTCTTGTAAACTGGCCCCTTCAGTTGAGATTATGCAGCAACCCAGACTA
Organism: Calotriton arnoldi; assembly: GCA_963921515.1. Classification (NCBI taxonomy): domain Eukaryota; kingdom Metazoa; phylum Chordata; class Amphibia; order Caudata; family Salamandridae; genus Calotriton; species Calotriton arnoldi. The sequence continues at coordinate 124,351 of CAWUFW010013724.1, forward strand.
CCAGCTGGACAGGGCCTACGGGTAGCAAACCATTTTACAGGTGTCATTCCAAGGTGGAAAAATCGAAGGGTCTATTTATTCCATTCTCAGCTTTGAGCAAATGAACGGATGCCATGGTGGCGTATGTCAAGTAGTTAAATGTGCAAGTGAAACCTTTGCCTGTATAGCTGAATGCTGGCTCTATAATCCCTGGAGAAAACTTGGGTATGAATATATTCCAGATTAGGTGGCATGTGCAAGAGTTTACCACATATCCTTGGAACGCAGCCACTGACTTTTCCATATAAGCAACCATCGCAGAGCCTAATTTCAGATGCAGTTTAGAGGTTAAGAAGGGCATTTGTATTAGGCTGAATGTAAAGATCATGTTTAATATGCAGGCAGGCAAGCTGTCACTCACAGGCTGTTATGCCACGTCATATATTAATGGCAGCCGGGAACGACTTCAGGTCAATCCTCTGCCAGGCACACATTCAAGCCAGCTCCCTGCTTTGGGATAGCACCCTCCAGCCTCCGGCTGAAATGACGAGCTGGGCACTAACAGGCGCTCTTTCAGCAAGCATGCGGCTGGCTTTTCTTAAATCTTTCTCTGCACAGACAAGAAATCTTTAAATACAACACCTACGTAAGATCACAGCTTGTGAGCCTTGGCATTTGGCAGCGACACTTATTGCTGCAATTCTCTGAAAACACACAAGCTGCAACACACACATCCACGTGCGTGCACTCAGACACACCCAAAGATTAAAATAACTTCACACACATAGACAATTAGGAAAATACAACCTCGCTCGGTCCGAGTGAGAGTATGTAATGAAGTACGAATGAGGGGGGAAACCCCTGGTCCAGCAGCATAAAGGGTGGGGAGCCTCGGGACAGGAATCTGGCTCTGGGAAAGGAACAGCGAGCCAGCTGATCATGTAATGCTATAAGAGGCACCCTGTCAAATGATAATATAAATCTGATGACATTGTATATTTTATTGAAAATGAATTTTGATGGGATAAGGAGATTTCACTGCATAGGAACTTTGATGAGTTTTACATCTCCTGCCACAGTATGTAAAACTTAGGTTCTTATGGCTTGCACATGACTTTTCTTGTGTTTATTTTCAGGTATTTTGACCTGCTGGGGCACCGTGCAGGCTTGGTTTGGTTTACAAACATTCGTCAGCTGTCCACACAACCTTTTCTGATGGACACACACACTTACTAGCAGCTGCAGAGAACAAGCAACGGTAATAGAAACAAGACAGGCTCATCATGACCATAATGATGTCACGACGTGCGGCCGCCATCTTAAATCAGGGCAATATGCATTAAATATCGTAACGGTAGTGTTCTTTCGCCTTGCACTGGATTTATTTCCTGTGTTTATTTTCAGGTATTTTGTCCTGCTGGGACACGTTGCATGCTTGGTCTGGATCGCAAACATTTGTTGGCTGTGCATACAAACATTTCTGGTGGACAAATACACGTATAAGGACACATACACTTATAAGCAGCTGCACAGAACAAACAACTGCCAAAGAAACAAGATGGGCTCGTCATGATGTTAATGATGTCATGAAGTGCGGCCGCCATCTTAAATTGGGGCAATATTCATTAAAAATCGTGGCGATTTTCTCTGTACATCGCAGTGCATAACTGGAAATCCAAGTAAATAGTTGTGGTCTTGATTGTCTGGGGGGAGGGCTGAAACAGGCGGCCTCGGAAAACAGCTCTAACATTTGACCTCAGCCTTTAATTGCACAGCAAATGTAACAAGGGAAGAACGTGATTTATATCCATGTTTACAGAAATAGACCTGGAGCCAATGAAAGCATCAAGCGCTCTGGTCAAATGCTCTTAAAGAAAGGGAGAAGTAGTCCCTAAACAGATGTTATAATGGGACAAGTGGAAGGGTACAAGAACTAAGGCCCTGCTCTGTGGGAGTAAACAACTGACGAAAAGGAGGGACAAAGAGGGAGGATCGACCACTAGCAAGCAAGGATTTTTAAAGGACACTGAAACAAACAAATGAAAAGCTGGGGGAATGGCTTTCAGCCCAAGAGAAGTATATACTAAAATATATACAAGAGGTCTTGAATGCTCGACCTAAAAATGATGCCAATAGATCTTTTATTGGCCAAACTGCTAAATAATACGATTGTGATCCCCGCGCCGGGAATACTGTTTGCCACGGCCCTAAGATGCTGGCGTAGGTGCATTTCAAGAACTAAGGGAGCAGTCTTGTATGCTCCGTCACTGCCTCTAGCGGGTCTGCCACATGGAGATCCTCTTACCTATTTTACCCTAAGACAATTAACAGCTTGGACGGAAGTGGGGTCACTCACAGTGGGTGACTGCTTTCAGCAGGGAACATTAATACCTATGGAGGACTTAATGGACTCCTACCAACTACCTCCCGGTCAATTCCTTAGATATGAAGCGTTAGTGCGCGCATTCCAGGATCTATGGAGTGGGGAGGGGATGGAACCAGCGACACACAATACACTACAATTACTGCTGTTTATGGAGCCACAAAACACCTAGTGACTTGGATTTATAGATCCTTAGCAGACATGACCAGAGGCCCATTAACTACACTGAGGAATAGGTGGGAAAAGGCTCTTAAAAGGGAATTAACTGACCTGGAATGGCGAAAGATACTAGCCTCGCCAAAGAAGATTTCGAGAAACACCAGACTGAAGTACACTCAGTATAACTATGTACACATGACTTATATGACACCACACAGATTACAGGCTAGAAACAGAGAGGATCCCTGACCCTACCCTAGATGCGGACTCTTAGATGCGGGGTTTACACATATAGTATGGGAATGCCAGAAGCTCCAGTCATACTGGATAGAAGTACCGGAGGCTCTAGACCATGCGCTGGGACGAACTCCCCCCCGGACATTGGAGGCATGTGTTTTGGGGTTATACCCACGACCGACCTCCAAGAAAGTGGGAACCAGATTCCTAGACTTAGCGCTGGGATTAGTCAAGAGGAGAATTGCCATAGATTGGAAATCAACGACAGGACCTACAGCCAAGACTTGAAAAACAGAAGTGACGCAATCGGCCAGAGCAGAGGAGCGGGAGCTGATCAGGGAAGATGCTAGGGGAATTAGACTTCGGCCAATAGCAGAACTATGGACAGAAGTATTGACAAGGTGGGACCAGACCAGAGTAGCAATGATGAGCCACACACGAACACGGATACCACAGATGACAAAGAGGACTGGCCAGCCCCCACTAACGTAGTAGAAGTATGAAGCAGCTTAAACACTGATCAGGTACCACAACACTAGGCCATAAGATAAGGCGATGTCCAGGGGCATACTGCGCAGGCTCCAGACAGACGTGCCATCCTGGTGGTAGGTCGCACAGCGTGTTAACCACATGGTATTGCCAGACACCCCAGACGCCCCCTCTTCCCTCACACGACTGGGATCACAGGTGCAAGCCGCAGCAGTCCCCCCTCTTTTTTTTTTCCTCCTATCCTTTTCTCACCACTCCCAATTGTTAAGTAGACTTAGAGTTATTGATGTATGCAATGTAATGAGCTGAATCCCGAAGTGAATGCCAAATGTCTCTGTTTTCCAATATTCCAGAAAGTAAATGTCTTTGAGATGAAAGGTGTGTGAAGTTTTCTTTTTCAAGGGTTCAGTTTCTTGGGACTGGCAGGCTCATTGTTTGATACAGTTAATATTTTGCTATTACATTGGTGCATTCTTTTTGTTATATAAGATTATGTTTAGGTGGTGCTAGCTGGTGAATGAGATTTAAGGATTTGCCACTGAATTGTTCTGTTAGTCACTCACAACCCGTGAAGGAGGTCATTTCCGGGGGTAGAGTTTGCAGGCCTCTGCGGATGGGTTTAGGTTATGCAGAGAGTGAGAGGGATACATGTGGTTTACATCTGCCTTTTATGGGAGAAGAACAAGTATGCGAGTAATTGGATAAAGTCAATATTGTTGCTTTGACCAACCAATCAGGATTAGAAAGATGCTGAACTCACATGGGGTGAAAAAGGATCAGCTGTTTTGTACTTACTGCAGGTGGATAAGTAACCAGGTTAAGTTACATTGTGTATCCAGCATATGTTTCATAGACTGGTGGTCAGGGAGTTACAAGTTGTATTTTAGTAGGCATCAAAAATCTACTGATATGATTTTCCGAGTGACATTAGAGTGGGTATGTCAAAGCACAGACGTGTGCGAATTAAGAAAAAAGTAAAATCATATTAGAAAAGGTACAAGATGTTCAGTAACAAAATAAGGAATCACATGATGGAGTAAAAGACTGATTAGAATTTAAATTGTGTGGTGTTGGCTGTAGAAAGTCAAGCCCTTCAGCTTTAAGACAGGCTTTTCAAATGTGTCCTTTTATTTCTCTTCAGAACCCAGACACATGCCTCTCAAGCCCCTGGAGTGTGACAAAAGGCCTCGGACTGCCTGTGAAAGATGAACAAAGGGAATGCTGGGTTTTGAGGTGCTGTCAATAGATTGGCTAAGTATGCCTGAACTCTCAAGATTATTAATTTGGCTTCAATAAATTCCAGAAACAAGCATATCTAAGTGTTTCTAATTACTGCTGTTTATGCTGTCCACATTAGAGTAATTACATGATAATTGTGTATTGCTGTTCAGTCATTGTGATGATTACTTAATGTAGGCTTTCAAATCACATATCTTATTAGGAAGTCACACCTTTCATATTTTTAATTGTAATTGTAATTTCCAGTGCAGCTGGCAGATTACAAAGGTTGGCATTCGCCAATCGTATGAAAGGACTGGAATGACGTCAATTCTATGCTAAAAGAAAGGTGTTATTTGTCTAATAGAAAGAGAGGAGAGGAGATCAGAGCAGAGGAGGACGAGGGGAGAGGAGTGGAGTGGAGAGGAGGGGAGGTGTGAGGAGGGGAGGGGAAAGGAGGGGAGGGTATGGTGGGTAAGAAGGAGAGGAGATGAGATGAGAGGAGAGGAGAGGAGAGGAGAAGAGAAGAGGAGAGGAGAGGAGAGGAGAGGAGAAGAGAGGAGAGGGGACAGTAGAAGAGAGTATGAGAGGAGAGGAAAGGAGAGGAGCGGAGTGGAGCGGAGAGGGAAGGGGAGGGGAAGGAGAGGAGGGAAGAGAGGAGGGAAAAAGAGAGAAGAGGGGAAGGGAGGAGAGGAGAGTTGAGGAGGGGAGGTAGGGGAGGGGGGAGGAAAAGGAAGGAAATCTGGAAGCAGCAAGAAAGCAAAGAATTAAGTTTATTTCCATCTGTTAGGAACATGGGTTTTTAAATGTTTTCTTCTTGAAGTGTAGCAGTATTGATGAGATTGTTGGTTTGTGCCAGCTCAGGTCCCTCTCCACTTAGTTTCAGTGCTTGAAGGTACTCAGCTTTGTAAAGATCTTGGCTGGTAGAATCCTCACATCCTCTGTGCTAGAGAGTGCGGGCTGCAAATGGATGTAAGGCACTTCTTGCTAAACTCTCATAATATTGTAATTTCTCTTCTCTATTGAAGACAAAATATGTAGCATTTGATTTGTAGAACAGCTTCTCTTTGTTTTGCTCCAGGCGCTCAGAAGCAGCATCGCAGCATGAAAGCAGCTGGCCAGGCGATATTTCAGCAAAAGACACACAGATGATGGACAGAATGCAGTACAAATCAAACATTCACCCCCAGTCAAGAGATCTGGGTTAAATCCATCATTCTTTTGCTCACCATGCCACCCCAGTTTAGCCCCAGCCATATGCAAATCAGTCTGGACCCTGTGCCTCATGGGAACAGTCCAGCCTGAACTGCCAAGCCAGGTCCTCCCTGGACCGGAAACTAACATCCTGGAACCGGTTTCAGGGCATCACCCCTAATCAGCCAGGCTAACTTGAATCCACTGGCACGGTGAGCCCGGGACCCATGTCTGGGCATACCCGGCGCACCTAGGGCGAGAAAGCAAAAGACACACAGATGATGGGCGGAATGCAGAACAAATCAAAAATACACCCCCAGTCAAGAGATCTGGGTTAAATCCATCGTTCTTTTGCCCACCAAGCCACCCCAGTTTAGACCCAGAACTGGAATGGCATGGGGAGCAAAACAACGATGGATTTAGGTCCAGATTTCAGTACTGGGGTGAATGTATGACATTGTTCTGCATTCTGTCAATCAATTGTTCTTTTTGCATTTGTCACCCCGAGTGGGGCGGGTATGCCCAGACGCGGGTCCCGTGCGCTCTATGCCACTCGAGTCAAGCTATCCTGGCTGATGAGGGGTGAGATCCCAAAACTGGTCCTAGGATGCTTGTTTCCAGTCCAGGGAGGACCTGACCTGGCAGTTCAGGCTGGACTGTTCCCATAGGGCACAGGGTCAAGACTCATTTGCATATGGCTGGGTTCAAACTGTAATGGCATGGGGAGCAAAAAAACAATGGATTAAGGCCCAGATCCCTGTACTGGGGCGAACAGTTTACTGGCGACACCAGTTCCTCCTTACTTAAGAAAGGCTGGGAAGTTTCTGTCTGCGAAAAATGCTGCCTTGCTGGAAAAGAACACTGAATGACCAGATAATGATTTAGGAATTCAGGTAAATAAAAGGGCCAAAACGCAATCCAAAATGTAATAAAAATAATCTGCGGTGCGGCAAGACACGGTTTGCAGTTTAATCTGCGGTGCGGCATGGCACGTGCTACTCACTGTATTTATGGACTGTCTATGCCCGGTTGACTCTATTCAGCCCAGGCGCAGAAACATATTAATGTGTGCAATGGCGTCGAGCAGTTTCCGCTGCAAGGGCCAGTCAACTGGTGGGAAGCAGAGCTCGAAGTGCATGGCTCGATGCCTCAAAGGGAGTGGTTTGCGATATATTCTGCTTGGATAAGTATCCTGCTAGCAAGCAAGCATGTGAAATTGCATAATGCAAATCTCTATGGTTTTCATGAATTTCATGTAACAAAATTCTTTTTACAAGCATAATTAAACTTATGCATGGGCCTATGCATTGACCGCAAGCTAAATCCGTTAAATGTAAAAAGTTAAACAAGAACGGATTCACTGTATCTCCATAGCTAATACACTGGCCAATGAACCACCTTATATTACAGTATTACTGAATTACAATCTCTAAACAGACTGGTATTTGCCGTTTTTAGTCTTTTTAAGCTAAAACGCAATATTGCAGGCACACAACAAATACTTCTTAGACCTTTAGTGAAAATGAACATTGAGACAAAATGTACCAAAAGAAAATGTTTCCAAATGAAATTATACAGCACACAACGTGCTGACGTCAGCAGGAAGACAAACCACCTACCCGCAGCTGTTCTGAACCCATGTGCGTCTACTCCTTGAGCCACTGAAAGGCATCAGGCGATTTAACTACCAAAGCTTAGTTAAAGAAATGTCTTCCTGAACCCATTCAATCATTCATCAGTGTCTTCCTTCATTTGTCTGTTCCCTCGATTGTATGCTTGTTTGTACATTCATCCGCTCATTCATCCGTCTCCCATCCGTTTGTTCCTACATCCCTTTGACCATTTGTTCATTTTCATTCACTTGGTCATAGATTTCCTTGAGAGTTCCCCCATAAATCATTCATTATTCATTCAATAATTGATTGAGTCATTGATACAAATATTTATATTTTAGCACTTAAGGGTGTGAAAGGGAAAAGGTCCCAGGCTACCTAGTAGACTTTGCCGTCCCCACTATGTTTTCTTTTTGTATACAACTGAGCAGCCCCGTAATCCTGTACAAATCCCCAAATTACAAGTCCAGTGCTATTTAAGGATACTCAGATTGTGCCTAAGGGTAAAGACTGCGGGGCATATTAGCAAGGGCCTTATCGCCGCTTTAGCGACACTTTTTGCCGCTAATGTGGCGATATTTCTATCGCCCTATTAGCAAGCTGTCGCTAACAGCTGTTAGCGACAGCTTTATGGCGAAAGCGACCGTTTTGGTGCCGCTTTGCATGTCAGCGATATATATCGCTAATGACATGCAAAGTAGGCGTTCCCAACTAAAAGCGACTGAAAACAGTCGCAAACACAACTTCCTCCTATTAGCAATGCCCGTGAAGCGATAAAAAAAATTGCGCTACCCGCGATTATCGCTGGAATCTAACACCTGCTAAAAACCTGACTTAACCATTCTAGTCAATGGGAGGTGGATTGTAAGGTTAAGTCCTCACCTGCCTATAAGCAAGCTTTTCATTAGCGCAGGGAATTTATCGCTTCATTTCTCGCGCTATTGCTGGGTTTCGCCGCTATCGCTGGATTTTTTATCACCTTGGAGATAAGCGTTGATAATAACGCGCTATCTCCGCGATGAAATCCAGCGATAGCCGGCGATAAAAAAAACAGCGCTAAGCGCGCTTTGCGATAATTATCGCAATTCCTTGGTAATATCCCCCTGCATCCTTTGATCTTGAAGGGTTCCCCATCAACCCCATTACTCAAATGCTCGATGGCAACTACATTTGATGGTAGGTTTTGGGGTGTAGTAACTGCACCCAGTGGTGAAACCTATTGTTCTACCTGAGTAAATGAAGTATAGTGACCTCATATATGCAGGGAATGTCCACGTTTATTTTTTAAAGAATGTTAATGTTCTTGAACATTAGCTAGATTAATTTTTCAATAAGGATTTTAACCATCAGAAAGGACTCATGGTCACCCAAGAATTTTTGCCTTTTTCTGCACCCTATTTTTGCTGGTTCTAGGTCTCTGTGTACTTTGCCACTGCTAAACAGAAGTTAAGCTGTAACGTGCTGTACATTGGAACTCCCTATTTGGTCTCTTTAACATCCCTATAAATCCATTATAAATTGGGCCTAAAGTGTAGATGAGACATTAATAGTTAAAAATCATATCTGTGCTGCAGCGTGTTTCTACACCATCTATATTATCGGACAAGAATATATGTCTGCTAGGAGCACCACTGTGATCTGGCTGGGCTGCAGTTTCAGTGCACTGAAGTGTCATATGGCAGGGAACATGCCTTTGCTCTGTAGAAAAAAAGGCTATATTTACAAGTCATCCTTAAATTGTGCCTTGTATGCCCACAGAACAGTGTGCTAATATATTAAAACATGCCGATAAATACATTGGGGCTAGTGTTCCCTCACTGTGAAAAAAAGGCAAAAGCTATTTCACTATACAGACCTTGTAGAAATTTCCCTAAATACACTAAAGTGGGATTAAAGTCTTGGGGCCATATGTATCAAAGTCCCCTTTTGCGATTCTCAAATAGCGAATTTTAGCGAATCGCTATTTGAGAAACGCAAAACCGTATGTAAACAAATAATCGCAAAAAAATAGCGATTTGCTAAAGTTCGCTAAATAAATAGCGAATACCCAAATAGCGTTCATTTAGCATTGAACCTTCAATATTGCGAATTTCGCAATTTTGAGAAAATCGCAAAATTGAGAAAATCGCAAAAGTGCGAAATTCGCAAACGGCAATTCTGAGACACAGGTGCAGCTTGATGACATCACAACCAGGAAGTGTGACTACCCATGCTGCACCTGAGTCCCAGGAGCAGAGTGAGAGAGCAGGAGTAGAGGCTGAGGCAACACTGCAGTGATACACACATTGGAGAGAGTGGAGACATGGCCAGCAAGGACATGCAGCAGGGGGAGACACCCAGAATCAGAAAGCCAAAGTTCACAGAAAGTGAACAGGAGGCTCTGATACAGGAGATGGTTGTGAGCCATGAGCTCCTATTCGGCAAGAAGTCCCTGCGTGTGCCAGAGACACGTAAGAGGAGAATCTGGGCAGACATACAGCGCAAAATAAATGCAATTGGCGTCACACATCGCAGCGTCAAAGACCTGCAGAAGCGCTGGTATGACATGCGCGCGCGCTCCAAGGAGAAGGTAGCTACCAGGCTGGAGGAGGCCAACAAGACCGGTGGGGGACCTCCACTGCCACCGCTTCAACTCCACTTGAGGAAATGGTTGAGGGGACCCTGCTTCCGGAGAGTGCAGTGGGCGTGTCACACCTGGACAGCTCCGACCACACACACCCAAGACAAGGTAAGAAGCATGCCATCACACCCCTGATACCCCCCTACCACCCCCACACGCCCAGGAGAGTCCCAGGGGCACAGGAAAACTACAATTCCAGTGCAGGTACACAAGCACACACAGCAATGCATTATGGGAGATGTAGTCACATGCACCTAACAGAGGAGCAATGACACCCAGCCAGGCTCAGACAGTATGTGTGCATCATGAAAGTCAAAATGCAGATGGATAGGACCCATTTAACTCCAAACAGTGATATTTAATGCATGACAGATGCAAGGCAGGACAGTAAATTAATGTGTGCATTTATGTCCACAGCACCAGCAGAAACACAGGGAACATACAGTGGAGGGGAGGATGAATCCCCCAGCCCAGAGGCAACAGGGCAAGAGGAGGAGGAGGAAGAGGAAGACGAGGGCAGCCCAGTCATCCCACCTAAACGCCGCAGGCGGATTGCAGTGCTACCATTGCCACCACTGGAGGAGGAATCCCAGGACACCGATGGGAATGTCCAAACAGTCCAGGGACAGGCAGAGCCACAACCCCGTGCACGTGCACGTGCCGAACCAATTCCACGAATCCCATCAAGGCGCAGGGCACCACGTGCATCCACCAGTGCAGCATCCACAGGAGACGACACAGTCTTCCAAGGGTTGGAGGGCCACATGTTGGAGGTCCAGCGCCTACAGGCAAAAAACATAAGGTCAATACAGAGGCAGATCAGGGTTGGTTTCATGGGCCTGACGGGTGCCCTGGAGGCACTCTGTGCTGAACTGAGGGCGGACCGTGCTGCTAGGCGCAGGGAGAGGCAGCGCCTCCACACCCGCCTAGACCTCTACACCAGGGCAGTAAACCGCCTCTCCTCAGCCACCTCAGTGCTGTCAAGGCGCAGCATCAGCATGCAGCACGAGGTGTCACACTGCAGCCAGGACGTGGCCAGGGGTCTGGTACAGGTGACATGTGCTGTGGATCAGCTGCGGGCAGCTGCCACTGCTGGCCCAGGTGTCCTCACTCCAACAGACGAGGACGCACAATCCAGCAGGAGCAGCATCACACCACCGCCCCCACCGGACAGGCGCCGTAGTGTGCGTCACGGCGGGGCTGCTGGGACAAGCGAAGAGGGCACAGTGCACCCACGGCGAGAGCCTACGGCCCGTCAGCGCCGCAGTTGAGGCGCCCACATAAAGGCATGGATATGGGTGCATTAACCCAGTGCACACAGACACTTGGTCAGGAGTCAGATTGCACTGTGGATCACACATGTGCGGTACTTTGACGAAACATTGTGTGCCACACAGGCTGTGTGCCGATTGATATTCTGTCCAAAGGGAATTAAACACAGTCCTGTATTAGATCTTTGGCATTGTGTCATCTTTTCTTACCTAGAAATAGTTCTGTGTGATCTCATTCCGCCTCTGTCGCCCAGCAGCTGCACCAATTACTCCGGCCGGCATGCGTCCAGGAGCTGGCCCCTCCTCATCTGATGATTCTGATTCAGTGAGCTCCACTGGTGTGCCCTTCCTGGTGGCGATGTTGTGCAGCATGGCACACGCTACCACTATCTTGCAACAGGTCTGGGGGCTGTATTGAAGTGCCCCTCCACTCTTATGTAGGCATCGAAACCGGCTCTTGAGTATCCCGAAGGTCCGCTCAATGGTACATCTGGTTGCTATGTGGGCACTGTTGTACCTCTGCTCCCCAGCATTTGCAGGATTAAGGTAAGGAGTGAGTATGTAGTCCCGGACCGCATACGCACTGTCACCTGTGGGGCGAGAAAATTAGGATGAACACTGTCCTGCCACTGCTATGCATTACTAGTGTGTCCTTCTATCACATGCAATTACCTAGTAGGTATCCCTCACCAAACTCCCCACTTGTGAGTCGGCGGTGTATCCCACTGTGGCGGAAGATGAATGAGTCGTGGGTGCTGCCTGGGTATTTTGCGACGATGTCGGTGATGATGTGCCTGGCATTACACACCACCTGTATGTTCAGGGAATGGTAGGACTTGCGGTTCCTGAACACATATTCATTCTGGGAGGGGGGATATGGCGACATGGGTCCCATCTATGCATCCAATGACGTGGGGGAATTGTGCAATGTGGTAGAACTCCTGCTTGGTCTGGGCTAGTGCCTGTGGTGTGCTGGGGAAGTATATGTGGTTATGCAGCCTCTGTACCATGGCATCAAGGAACGCGTGGAAGAAGCGCGACAATGCACTCTGTGAGACCCCTCCTGCTGTGGCTATCACCCCCTGGAAGCTCCCTGACGCCAAGAGGTGGAGTGAGCACAGGACCTGTATGTGGGTGGGGATTGTGTGTGTCCTGCGTGTGGGGTGTTCAAGGATAGGTTTGAGCTCCGCTATTAATTCCAGGATGCTCTCTTCATCCAGCCTGTAGTTTGTATGGATCTCCTCCTCAGTCCGCTGGAGCAGGGTTATGCGCGCTCTGAAGATCCTTTCCTGGCGTCTCCTTCTCTGTGCAGCAGCTCTCAGTCGCAGCCTCCTGGCTATCACGTACAGCCCTGACATTGTGGCAAACATCAGTTGCATTGTGGGTCTCTTTATATGGGTTGCACCTGGTTACCACCTGCTCAGACTTGGTGGTAATTGCGATTCTCTATTTTGCGAATTTCGTGAATTCGCAAATTGAGAATTGTTCATGCATTCCATTTAGCTGAATTCGCTAAATCTGGACACAACAATTGCGAATTTCGCTAGGATTTGATATATTTAGCGAATTCGCAAAATATTCGCAATATGGTATTATTCGCAATTATTGCGAATCGCTATTTATGCGATTCGCACATTGGCTGTCAGGATGTGTCTCATACATAGCGGGCCTCTGTTTTGCGATCGCAAACACCATTTTTCTGCGATTCGCAGTGTTTGCGATCGCAAAACAGCTTCATACATATGGCCCTTAATTCCCAATCCCTGCATAGGAAAAGGCTACAAAAATCTTTCAAAGTTCTTTCCTCCTTAGTTTTTAAAATAAAATGGAATGATGAATAAAAGGCAAAAGCTATTTCACTATGTAGACCTTATAGACATTTCCCTAAATACAAAACAGTGGGATTAAAATCTGAATTCTCAATCTCTGCATAGGAAAGAGATAAACAAATGTTTCAAAGTTATTTCCTGCGTAGATTTTAAAATAAAATGTAATTATGAAATCAGATTTTTGATAACATATGCAGAAAATTAACTTCACAGGAATGTCATTTAGGCTCACAGAGCTTGCTTAAACCAATTCTGCCACTCATTACACTTCTAATGCTGGTATACATGTCCTTGGCTGGGAGAGTTAAAGACTGTGTCTCAGAGGTCAGTAGTCTCACTCTGAGCCCAGGAATGGCCAAAGGCTGTAAATCCCTGACCACTTAGCAGGGATTAGCCATCCATGAGATGACAGGCACAGTTGGCAGAACTGAGCAGATTGAGCACTATCTATTTTGACTTGGCGATGTGAGGGAGGGTTTCTTCTATTCATTTTCAAAAACCTCCCAGACAGCGGAGCTACAGTTACAGTACGAGGAAATACCAGATTTTAAACTGTCTGGTGGAAGGAGAGTTTTCTGAATAGGGTAGTGGCTTGGGAGCTGCCCGATGTCAGTTGGGCTTCACAATGGTGAAACAGGGGTGTTTTAGAAATTTTATGAGAAAACAAAAAGAAAGTGCTACAGAAGGAGGTTTGGGGGCTTCAAGAAATCAGTTAAGATTGGGCCATGACATTTCTCTATCACTGGCTAGTGCACAGGGTAAATCTGGCTTTTACACCACCACCTCCTTAGGACATTCCTGGACCTTGGAAGACTCCATCTGAAGGCCCTGCTGAAAGAAAAATCCTCACTCCTGCTGTTAGAAAAAGAATTAAGGACTCCTAGTTCCTGCTCTCCCAGCATCAATTAGTTGGCTCCCTGTTTGCCTTCTTCAGGTTTCAGGTACATAAAAAGCAGAGGGACTCCTAATTCCAAGTGTGCCCAGATGACAACTGAGGACTGGACCCTGCAGGAGATTTGGCTGAGAGAAAACTGGGGCCTAAAAGCCTCTCCCGAGGGGTTGACCAGGAGGAGCGTTCACAGAAGTTTGGAAAAGCTGAGACAGAGTCAGTCTTTTGACCTCAGGAGAACTGGTAAAAAAATAATTTGTGCTCAGGGAGGTCACAGTGCAAGAAATCAAGATTTGTCCCACTGGGAGCTTGTTGCTGCACTGAAAAGTGGTTCCACAGGAACTAGCAGTGAAGGTATCTGGCCTTGTGGAGCCCTGCCTGGTATGGTATGTAGCCTTGCTCTGCTGGTGAATTAAATTTCCCAAAAAGTGACTAAGCACGAAGGTAAAGACAAGGTAGAACATCTATATGACCAAAAAAAAGACCTCACTGGGTATGAAATCGAGGTTGTCTCACTTCGAGGTGTTGGCACCAACATCCACTGCTTTAGTGGAACTCTACAATGAATAGTCTGCCTTTGAGGGAACTTCACCAGCTACAGTCTTGGACCTTGCTTTGACAGAAGATTTCACCTTCCATAAAAAAGACTAAGAAGGTAGAAACTTTGACCGGGATGATTTGTTTGGTGAATCAAACCTCCACTCCATCATAGTCAGCCTGAAATTGTGACTTGGTCCTGGTCAGTGAAGAACAGTGACTTTTAATTGGAATTTACTTTTTTTGGTGTACTGCTCCCTAATTCTTTGAAAATTCATAGCTCTAGTTCCCCTTTACTTATTTTGATGATCTAGATGTCTTTTTGCTTGTTACATTCCTCTCTCTTTTCTTTCTAAATTTCTTTGTGAAGTTTATTGTGTTGTGCGCTTTACTTTCAATTGATAGTACTGCTTGAACTGCTGCTTGTGCCATAGCTACCAGGGTTGTGCAGATTGTCTCTCAGAATTGTGTTTTGGCCCAATCAATGTGGGTGTACTTAGCTGGTAGGGGTTCCACTGTTCCCAAATTCATAACCCCATTTCTAACGGGGAGTCTGTCCAAGAACCATCAAATGTCAACTCACTTGCCAGTCATATTGGCTGGTCTTTCTGAGTATATGTACAGCTCTCAGCTTGCTTGTATCTGAGCCGTATAGGTCCTGAATGGTCCTATTGTGTTCCCTTGTGTCTTGAGCTCAAACTTCAATAATCCTGACTGTCAGACCACTATCTGTCCCCTTCAGGATATGGAGCAGTGTTGAATATCAGAAAATCGACTGATACAAGTAGCAAAAATATCAAGAAATAAAATATTGTGGAGGGAAGTACATATTGGTAAGTAAATATTTACCATTCTAAACTCCACATCTAAGGTCGCCACAGTGTAGTTATAGCTAGGTCAGACTTTCAATAGGAAAATAGTTTATTTTTCGTTAATGACTTTAGTTCAACTACTTAATGGAAAGTTTCACACTGATCTGTTAAGCAGGAGGTAAGAAAGAAGGGGATCCCAAAAGTGCAATACTTCATATTAACTCCCATTGGAAACTTTGCAATCCTATACAGAAAAAAATGGCTGAGAAAAGGTTGGAACTAGGCCTGGGCAAATTGTTATTTACAACAGTGTAATTGGAATAATTTTTAAAATTTTGATTAATGGAGTTTACATAAATTGTCAAGATTACGCCATCACACCACGTTGAGTAACGAGACCTCCATTAGGGGAGAAATTTAATGCAAGATATACTTTTCGGGTAACTTTAGTGCACGAGCGGCAGTGTTTTGTACTTAAGCGGCAGCTCCTTCAGCGCGCTCTGTCAACAAACATTGCAGGAACATTTTTCTACGTGAGAGGGCTGTTCAGGTAATTTTTCAGTGTAAAACTACAAAACCATATGTAAGTGACAGTATTTTGAATGCGAGTGACTGAAATTACATCTGAATTTAATTTTTGAGTGGAATTTTTACCCAAACAGACTGTTCTAGTAATTTTTGAGTGAGAGATGCATTTTGCGTAATTATGTGTAATTTTGCAGTAATGTCATGTAATTACGCTACATCAAATTACACAAGTTTCGCGCACAACCTAGTTAGAAATTTACTCAAAATGCATATTTTTTGGTAATCGGCTCAGCTGTTTTGAGAAATTAGCATTCAAAAAGAGGGGGTCAGTTGGGTATGAAAAAGATAACCTTCAGAAAAAGTTAGGTATATCTGGACAAGACTCCTGAAAAAAACCAAAAGGCCATATAAGGGTGCGGGGGAGGGGGGACACCCCGACCACCAAGGCCAGGTGGCAGGACCAGGAGGCCTGAACAGACCCCTCCTGGTGGCTAGAGGGGGTCACCAGGAACAAAATGATACTAAAAAGTCTGTTCCTGCAAGCTGTTGAATTTAAAAAGAGGTTTATGCTCATATGTTATTGAAATTATAATATTTTGTTACCAGTGAGAAAATTGACAGTGATGTGTTTTATGTCCCAGTAAACGAAATAAGATTTTTTAAATCAAATGTTGGAAAACTAAAAGTGGGGCATTCTTAGGTAATATTACCCTAAGCAATTATAATGGTGTTGCATTGATGTGCATCTGCTTTTATGAATGTGGTGTCACCCGACAAAGCCAGTAGGCCTGCCTTTTGATATCTACATCCCATTATATTATCCCATTATATTGTGTCTAGTATATGTGTCTGGTATCATGGTCTTAGGGTTCAGGGGTTGATAGGGGTGTGGACAATTAGAAGGGTGTCACCAAAGTATTTCTGTTTGCCTACTTGTATTAAGTAGAGTGTGGTTAATAAAGCACTTTTCCTTCCTTGTGAGTCAAAGAAGACAAATCATTTATTGGGTTTTATTCATTTTGTTGCTGTAGAATGGGGTACTAGCCCATACCACCTCCCATAAGCAGACCTTGAACTGCTCTGCCTCGCCATCTTGAGAGAGTCAAGTGCTACAATGGGGTACTTGGTTCCCAGTAGAAGGAAGGTTGTGTATACTTATTCCCAACAAATAACTCACTTTCTTACATTGGTGGGTCATGGGTACCCATGGGGGATGGGCACAGGGCCTGTCATTAGGCCAGGCCCTGTGCCCAACCACTGTGGGACACGGGCAAAGGCCGTGCCTCGGGGAGTTGAGCACTAGTGGGGAGTTAGCCGCAGGTTAACCGACCGGGGTTGGGCGTATGCTTAACTTTGAATACAGTACAAAAACTGAAATTCACTGAAAAACAGAGGTTAAAGTAACATTATAGTTACATATGGTAATATGATCTTAGCTTACATTAAGAAATCCCATAAATTCACTGTAAAGAAACTAAAATTAAAGTGATATAGAGTACTACTTACACAACACCACTTGCACACCCTGATACACCACATGCACAACCATATTTGCCTTCGGGTGTTACACTATTTTTATTCTACGCGCCCACATATATGCACACAGTACATCTATGCTGCATATAACTGTAGGCCCTTTACTAACTCTTTTTTTCAATGATGTAGGAGCTTATGGAGTAATGCGGATAGCAGTATTAAGGATCATGTCGTTTGAGATGTCAT
Organism: Calotriton arnoldi; assembly: GCA_963921515.1. NCBI lineage: Eukaryota > Metazoa > Chordata > Amphibia > Caudata > Salamandridae > Calotriton > Calotriton arnoldi. The sequence goes on from CAWUFW010013724.1 coordinate 141,831, forward strand.
CAATGATGTTATCAATGATCTAATTTGAGATGTCATCAGTAATGTCATCAATAATGTCACTTAACATGTCCTGAGTGATTTAATATGTGAGGTCATAAGCAGTGTATGGCAGAACACATGCTATAGTTAGTTCACTGAACTATAACTGGCAAATCTCAGTTGTTTGTGTTTTTTAAACGTTAACTCTTATTGCATTTCAACACCTAACTATAGTGTCACTTTAACCTTTGGTGCTTTCAGTGACTATATATACAGTTGGACTGGAGACCTCCCTATGGCAGTGTAAAGGGAAGATGTAAAAAGTTTATTACATTTTATAATAAATGTACACAAATATTTTATGTTACATATTAATGTAAATTAATGTTATAGATTTATTATAAATGTAAAGCAAAATAAAATTAATGCTACATCACTGTTAACTTAATTTTGAATTAAATATTTAATTAATCTGAATATTTATTAAATTGAAAAAACACATATTTTTCTTAAGTTTTAATTAAAAAATAAATTCCCACCTATAGTAAAAAATATTTTTACTATGCATTAGTAACTAATAAAAGTGAGTATAGAATAAATTAGTAGTAATTTTATTATATATTAATAAAATACATTAATGCATTAATTTGTAAATTTGAAAACATTGTTAAAATATTTTATAATTAAATAATATATTTGTTTCATTATTAGATTTTTTCAACATTATATATAGTAATATTTTAACTGTTAAAAATTAATTTAATTAACATTATTTCCTATGGGGTATTATTCTAAGTCCCTACCTCCATTCTTTTCAGTGAGTGTGTTGCAGTATCAATGGTTCACCTTGTGTGGTGCTGGACTTACCACTGTTTCTTTTTTGCAATTGTAAATTACACTAAAATTTGGTTCCAACCCCTTTCTCAGGGGGCAGAGACATGTAAGTCTTTTGAGTAAGTTTACACTCAGAATTTGTGAATAGCCAATAGTAGTAAAGTTACTCAACAATGAAAGAGTAAATTACATGTGTGAATTACTCACAGGTGTAAGTTACCCTTGTGAATAGCCCTGATTGTTTGTAGCATAGCTGCCCAATGTTTTAACTGCATGTTAGATGTTATACTTTGTTGCTCTATCTAATCTGTCAACAGCATATTAGATATTTTACTTTGTTGCTTTATCTGATCTGTCTGTCTGACACTGATTGGTTACTATCATCACTGTGCACATTTCAGTTGATGTTATTGAATGTGTTTCTTCTTGTACAAATTAGCACTCTGTGCTGGACATTTTACCCTATATTTGTATTGTGATATATGTATTATCCTCACACTAGTCTCAGCCATCACACAACCTTATTTGAACTAAGCCTACGGTGCCATGGAGGGCTGAAGATGATGATTGGGATGATGAATTTGCAAAGCCCGCTGAGAACCCATGATCCTTGTAGGTTGCCCCTGCAATGACAAGGATGGTGAAAAAGCCTGACACCATCTGTGCAATGCCAAACTGATGCAGGTAGACAGACAAATGAATGTAATGTAAATCTAAAGAAGACAAAACAGGCATACTTTAGCTGAGATAGGCCAACAGATTCATTGGCTGATGAAAAACAAGAAGGTCCAGTAAGCAACATGGACATGGACTGTCACATAAAGAAAATAGTAAAACTTACAATAGCTAGTGGAAAAAGTATGAAACATTATATTGTACATTTGGAAGCCTGGCGCTGCAGTAAATCATGAAAAGTTATTGGACCAAACATTGTGGCTATGGCTTCGTGTCATTTTGAAATATAATTAAATTCTATAGGAATAAAAGCAGAAACCAGAAAATATATTACTTGAAAAGTACATAATTGGTGTGCTATGACTTATGCAATAGAGAGATCCAGAAATAATTATTTTGCAAGAATCACCAGGTGCACAATATGCACACCTAGCAACTGAGCAGAGCATTTCTACCATGATTTACAGCATACCAGCTGCCTCCTGAAGTAAACATATATATGTTTGTTGTATTTGATTGTATGAGCAGGAGTGACTGGATCATTTATACAATTTGTTCAGCAGTATTTGAATTTGTCAGTATTAAAGCCAGTCATCATCATCAGTGTTAAAAGCAGTCAGCACCAATTGATCTTGTTGCTGGTTAACTTTCAAAGGTATATGGATGGAAGAACTAATTCTGTACAGGTAACAGTGAATAAATGAGGTGATTGAAAAAGAAGAAATTCCCAGATGGAGCTGAGAAGTCACATAGCACTCTCACCTATATCTAGCAGGTCAGCAATTGCTAATCAGAGGTACACAATAATTGGTGAAGGAGAAGGTTCACTTAAGAAACTCAAATTGCCAACCCAGTTATAGCATTTAAAATAAATGGCAGGATTTTTGAGGTACTGGTCTAAAATAACAATACAAATTAGCATGAAAAAATATCAACAGGTTTTGTAAGCAATGAAAACAAGGGACTGGAATAAAACAATACATAAAAAATAAATTTTCACAACAATTCCCATCGACTACTAATTGTGTAAATTTAACAGCAATTCATATTTAGGAATGGTAACATATTTATGAGGAACATTGTGATTGTCAATGCACATATTCATGCTAGTAAATAGACAGAAAGAACACTTACTTAACGATTACAAAACAATGGGGAATTACCTGCTTACATAAAAAAAAAAAAGCAACTAAGGAAACTGGATGCTGTCATTATGGCCAATGACTTTCAATCTAAAGATTCATTAAGGTCCTCAATGTTTGTTCTCAGTGTAAAAATCCAATGCAACTTTCTCTTAGTAGCAACAAAATAGATATATTTTCTCCTTTCTTCTCGATTTTTACCTGTTAATAAATGCTCTATTACATTGTCTGGAGTGTTTCTTTTCAGTTAGAATTTGACAACTGAGGGATTATTTTCAGTTGGATATTTCACTCTGGTCTTATGTTAGCTAATCCTTGCCTTGATTTTCCGTAATCTCTGGCCGATGTATGGTAGTTTGGAAAGATTGATTGCATACACATTGGTACTAGTGCAGATGGTGAATGTAGGGAGATTTCTTAAGAAATGACGGTGCTCGAACACCTATTGTACATAGAACGAAATGCAATGCATTTTCCACAACAATAGTTTCCTTTAACAGGACGTAAGCCCCATACTGATGTAATTGTAGCAGGGCAATCTAGAAGTAGGAGTGCTTTTACCACAAAATCTCTCTTAAATCAGTATTGCTTTTATATGCAAAAAGTGATTTTTGTCCAAGTTGTTCGTCCAATTTGAAAAGTATATGCTAACTTTTCTAAATGATGCATTGGTTGAATTACTGAGAGGATTAAAATACCATCACAAACTCATGAGTCCCTTTGATTAGTTTTTGTGCTAACTCTTAGTATGTGTCCCTTGGGCAGAATCACATCTCTTTACCTCTATTCTTCAATCATCTTCGATATCATCTTGTTGTCATTCACGGACATATAATCTCAGATACTGCAAAATAACCATGTCTACATTTTCAGTTCCGTGCAAATCTGAGGTATTGGCTAAATGTTAGGGGGTTATTATGATGGCGAGCGGTCGGACTGCCGACTGCCATTGCAGCAGTCAGGAGACCGCCCGACAGCAGTCGGCGGTCAGACCGCTGCATTTGGATGCAACTGCCAGGCTGACGGTTCCAAAGTGCTCCTGTACAAGGCAGCTTGTGCTGCGGCCCAAGAAAGATTTTTAATTGTGCTGTGTCCTGTCTTTCTGTGTCCCCCCATGCATGCCATGTGCTACTAATAATTCAAACTGTTCCGTATACATTAGCCAAAATCATTTCCATTGCCAATACTTGATCCATACTGCTTTTGGATTCCCCCATTTGAGATGTATGTGGGTCTGTTTGTGAAATGAAATATATATGAAAAAGCAGCTGCCCTCCAGATGGGTACGCAAGCAACCTGAGAATGATTTTAGCCACAGAGTACTCGTTGATAAGGTATAGCTTGATCCTGTGGCACAGTAAGCATGGATCCACCCTAAGGGCCCGATTCCAATTCCGTTAGGAAAGCCCTCCGAACGACTCGGTTCAGGAGAGCTTTCCAAGAGAATAGCGCTCCGGGAGTCCGTGTGACCAATTCCAATGCATCCGTATAGTGACGGACTCGGTTCGCTCGTACTCCCATAGAACTCTATGGGAGCCTGTGTATCGAACGCTTACACAGGCTCCCATTGCAAAAAGGGGTGGGTGGGGAAAAGCATGCACCCTGGGGTGGGCACCGCATGGTGCCCGACACACTGTGCATGCTTGGCTCGGGGGGACCCATGGCCATCCCGCGACCGATTCGGAGGGCCCTGGGTGAAGGGGGCCTGCTATGGCCCCCCAAATTCTGATTCCTAAAGCCTTTTCGCCTTGCCAAAACCGAGTCGGTACAGCTGTCAGAATCGGGCATCGTACTCGCTCGTTCGGAAGCCGGCCCCATTGCATGGCACGATTTGGCTCCGAACGACTCGGACTGACAGGATCGGGTTTGAAAACGATTCAGTCAGTGCGGACGAGATCTTCGCATCGTACTTGGTCATTCGGAATGAAGACGATTCGGTCAGAAACATAGGCTCTGAATCGGATTTTCTCGTTCCTGAAGCCGTCTGGAAACCTTCCTAATGGGATCGGAATCGGGCTAAGTGTGAAGGGGCCTACCTTCACACTTAGGGTGTCTCATGCAATAAACAACAAGGTGATGAATGAATACCTTGAATTAATCTCTTTCACTGGCGGTCCTTCGGGTCACATTCCAGTCCTTCATTGTGTGCCAACTATGCTACTCTTAACAGAGATTCGCCATATGCAAATTAGTCTTAGTTCTGCTCCAATGGAAACAGTCAAGGCCAAACATCCAGACTGGGTCTCTTGGAGATGGGAAAAGAAACAAACTCAAACAATTTCTGGCCTAAAGTAATTAATATTGGCTGAGATTAGCTCAAGCAATGCACTCATCACATTTTTGTTTTCCTCAATGAGATGCCCTAAGTAAGCCTGGTGTATCTAGACATGGTCAACACAATATAGAGGAGGGACTCGGAGCTAATTAGAAAAAAGTGTAGGTCCTGTACCAATGCTCCCGAGAACAACTTGTAAACCTGGAATGGTATCAGTTCCTAAGTGAGTAAAAGAAAGAAAGAAGAATAGTTGGCCACCCTATTAGGGGAATAGTCAAACTTAAGGTTGTCTCCAAAAGAGAGTGAGGTGCACGTGAATGGGGAAGGTGTCTCCTTTCTGTTCTTGTGCCCTCACACACCCTTATGAGTGTAAAGCATCATCATCGGGCTATGCTCCTCGTGGGGGTGGCGCTGCAGTCCCTCACGGGCCCTACAAGAGGGCTCTCTGTTGGAGATCTTTTCAGGAGATGCCGCAATTGTGCATGTGGGTGTGTGGGAAAAGGTGATGTGGTGAGTAAGTGGTTTAAAATTACCTGGTAGTAACCCAGAGGTTTAATGGGGAGTACTCCAGGTAAGTTAAAAATAGGGCAGGGTTGTAGAGCCTCCTCAAACAAATAAAGGGAGGGATGAGTATGTTCCCACCGCTCTCAACCCGCAGAAATAGTATGTGAAAATTAAGAGTGTGAGATGGTCGACATGTTTCGCGCAATCTGTCGGTCCCTAATGGATCCCTGTGCGCTTCTTCAGGACCGTAAGAAAAGAATTGTTTAGAGATATAGAAGGATATGGGTTTCTGGGAAAAGACGCCCTATAAACCCACCATACCTTACTACTCCCCTAATAGGGTGGCCAACTATTCTTCTTTCTTTCTTTTACTCACTTAGTATCTAGACATGGGTCTACTGCTCCCTGTGCCACTTAACCCATACTGCACTCTATTGAAAAGATCCAAGTTCGCATAAACTAGTTTAGTGTGGTGAAAGGGGACCTTGCATGGCCTTTCAGGATGGATTGTTCCTATTGGAGCAAGACCAAGGCTGATATGTATACAGCTGGTTCCTGGGGTGAGGTGGTGGACAGCCTTCTACAAAAGGCAAGCCTATTGGCTTTTTCAATGCCCATTCAGTTTACAGGAGTTTGTGGCAATATTACACTCACAATTCTTTTTGCCCTCTTGCTTTATGTTGTTGTTTTCTATATGCTAGTAAGCACCCAATATGTGTTTCTCTCTGTTAGACCCGAAAGCCTTAGGGTGGTCTTTCCCACCAACCTTTTGCATGCCTCCCTCGATTTTTCTGATCTCTGTGCACTTTACCAATGCTAACCAGTGCTAACCAGTGCTAAAGTGCTTGTGCTCTCACCCCTAAACATGGTAATATTGTTTCATCTGCAATTGGCAATTTTAATTTACGTATAAGTTCCTAGTAAAGTGGTACCCATTGTACTCAAGGCCCGTAAATTAATTGATACTAGTGGCCACTGTTCCCTTTAAGATGCGCGCGCGTGCACCTCTCTTACAGTGAGCGCGCACTGCCGTGTGTGGAGCGCGCACACACACAGGACATCCCGCGAGCGAGTCGCGCCGCTGCTTTAAAAAAGTGAGCGGCGCGAAAAACTGGCACTTCCTGGATGCGGTGTTACATCGGAAGAGTCGGGAGTGCAGGTAAGGCTTGGGGGCTTGCGGCTGTTGGCACTTGCTGGTGCGGGGTAGATTGTGGGCTTTTGTTTAAGTATTCATGTTAATCGCAGCCCCTTCACGAGCTGTGATTAACATGAATACTTAAACAAAGCCACAATCAACCCGCACTGCGCTTTACTAACTAAAGACTACAGTAAGTTTAAAAACACAGCGTGTACTTTCTGAAAGTACACGCTGTGTTTTTAAACTTACTGTGCTCTTAGTTAGTAAAAGCAGCGACTGCGAGAGAGATTGTGAGCTTTTGTTTAAGTATTCATGTTAATCACTGCTCGTGAAGGGGCTGTGATTAAGATGAATACTTAAACAAAAGCCCTCAATCTGCCCCGCATTGCCTTTCTTCTACCTTTCCTCTTTCTCTATAGTACTCCTTTAATCAAGTGTGTTTCAATCCTACCTCCCCCACCCCTCTCTTTTCTCATTGCCTTTTTTTCACCCTGCCATTTAAAGCACTGGCATCCAAGGATGTTTGTCAAATGCAGGCAGGGTGAAAAAGAGGCAATGAGAAAAGAGAGGGGTGGGGGTGGGGGAGGTAGGATTGAAACATGCTTGATTAAAGGAGTACTATAGAGAAAAAGGAAAGGTATAAAGACCCCCCGAAAAGGCCGCCAGAAATACAGACACAAATCTGTTTATTTATGTGTGCAGGTGAGTCTGGGGGCTTTAATTGGAGAGTACCGCCACTTCTCAGAAACAAGCAGGTACTCTTTACAGAGTACCTGCACTTTTATTTTTCCATTTCAAGCACTGTTGGATCGGATGCCAATTACCGAGCCCCCAGACTCACTGGTTCTATTTTATACAAACCGTGGTGAGCCGAGCCATCACACACAAATAACCCCTTGTATGCTGGGCTCTGTCCCCCCTGCACACATAAATAAACAGATTTGTGTCTGTATTTCTGGCTTCTAGAAATGTCAAAATGGTGCAAAAATTGAAATTTTTAAGGTTGTGGCCGAGGCACACATTTCAAAATGACAACAATGAAGAAACAAACAGCAGGTGTAGCAAGCAGCGAACAATTTGGGAAAGGGTCATCTATGCTGTAAGGATCACATGTCACCAATTTGTTAGGGGTCCACCTATAATTACCAAGACTGAGTTATTAATATATAAAGGCCCATAATGCCAACAGTACAAACAGATCAATAAAAACAGTAAAACACCCATGCACCCAAGACTGCCTCAATCACCTCCAGGAAGTTGTGTGTTGGCTGATTAGCATGATGCATTTTAAGCAAACGTTATCATGCCAGTAAATGATAAGTACAGCAGAATTTATCACTTAAAATTAAACAGAATGTATGTTGTTCTGTCTAAATTGCAACTTTTAGTACAGTGTTAAATGTTTTATTTGGGGCTAGCCAGGGGTAGAAGTGGCTCGCAGTGGCTTTCTCAATGGATGCTCTAGCACTGTCCCTGTTAAGTTAAGTAAGTTAAGTTAATCTGGTTTGTAAAGCGTGCAGATACTCAGCACAGTGTCCCGGCACTTAGGCAGTGGGCATTCGACTGGGCACCAGATTGACTATTTAAAGAGCCAGTTCTTAAGCTTCCTCTTGAAGATGTCCAGGTTGTCTACTAAGTGAAGGTCGACTGGAAGTTTGTTCCAGTTGAGTGGAGCCAATTTAGAAAAAGATCTCCCGCCTATTCTAAGGCGGTTGATGCAGGGCACTCTTGCAAAGCGCGCAGAGGAAGAGCGCAGGGTGCGTGCTGGAATATATTTTCTGATCCTCTCTCTGTGATAGACTGCGTCCGTGTCATGCATGGCCTTATGCATTAGGACAATAGCCTTGAAGGCAACCCTCGTTTTTTTATAGGGAGCCAGTGGAGTCTGAGTAGCAGTCTCGCCGCTGCATTCTGCATCACCTGCAGTCTGTTAAGGAGATAGTCAGGGAGACCAAGATAAGGAGCATTCCCATAGTAATCAGGGCCTGCACTACCTTTCTCCCAGCAGACTCTGATAGAAGAGGTAGAATTTTTTTTAGCATGCGGAGCATGCTGATGTAAGAGCCAGCGAGGGCTTGAACCTGCGGTTGGAAGGAGAGGGAGCTGTCAATTTTAATCTCTAAGTTCTTTACACAATTTTGGGGGGAGCCAGTGTGTGGTTTATCGCTTGGCCAGCAGGTTTCCACTAAATTATGAGGGACATCTCCGAAAATCACAATTTCGCTTTTATCCGGGTTGCACCTCAGATGGTGCATGTCCAGCCAATGGAACACCCTGGCGAGACACCGAGAGATAAGCTTCCCATCTAAGTCATTTCCCTTTTTACAGGTGAAAAGAAGCTGCATGTCATCTGCGTAGGAGATGACTTTTGCACCCAGGGACTCAGCAAGAGAAGCCAAGGGCGTCAGATATATATTAAACAAGGTGGGACTAAGAGTCGAATCCTGTGGAACGCCCACAGTCAGGGTTCTGGCTTGTGAGGTGTGAGGAGGTAGCCATATTTCCTGAGTATGTTTGTCCAGAAATGATGTGGCTCCAGCTCCCATGGTTTATGAAGGCAATGACGGGAAGCGAAAGTAAACTGGCTCATAGTGGCTCATTTACATTCTGTAGTCTCTACACCAGGTGTCTCCAACAAGTCAATTGGGAGCTACCCATAGCTCCCAGACACCTTCAGAGTAGCTCACAGCCTTGTGTTCATTTTTAAAAAAAGCACAAGGTCATATTTTCCTTTTAAAGTGAAGGTACGGCTGTGCTTATTTTACACTATTATCATCAGGCTGCAGATAGCAGGGCCTGATAACAAGCAGTTCTCAGTCAGATTTATGACCCAGGCTGCAGCTGGGGCACAGAGGTGAACAAAGGAAGCACTGAGGTGTTTAAGTCTTAAATAAAAATCCTTGTCAACTCAATATTGGAGCTGTGAACAAAATGATGTTTCTGACTGCTTTTAGATGGGAGAAAATTAAAATGAAAAGTTACCTTAATGGTGAACTCTTCATTAAAATTCTCTCCCATTTCAAAGTGTCACATTTACAAACAGCAGGCCTTTTGCTCCTAGTGGCCAGGAGACTCTGTGCCATAGTTATAACCACTGTTCCCTGTAAGGTGTGCGCGCACCTCTGTCTTCCCGAGCACGCAGTGCTGTGTGTGAAGCGCACACACACAGAACATCTGTGGAGAGCGTTCGTGCGCCGAAAGGCAGAAAATGCTCCTGCACTTGATGCCTTTCTTTTCTAACTAGAGCGCGGCTGTGGGGCTGATTGTGTGCCTTTTGAAAGTATTTATGTTAATCACAGCGCCCGTCAAGGGCTGCATTTAACATAAATAGTTTCAAAAGGCAAACCATCAGCCCCGAATTTAGAAAAGAAATGCTGCAAGTTTTATATAGTGTTAACTCAACCCAAAAGTATTGGAGCGCTTTACAGGATTTTTATTTTTTTGGTATGCATGGGGAGATTAATTGATTTGCCCAGAATCACAGAATGTAAAGCTGACCCGATACTGAAAACCCATCTCCTAAGTCGGCACTTCGAGCATTAAGCCACAACCTCTACCACAAGAGCGGAAGCATTTTCAATATTATATACAACTTTATGCAACAAACAACCATTGACAAAGCCAATAGTCCTGGCTTCTTGTAGGTGTAATGTTACTTGTATTATGTATTTGGATGCAATGACAGAAGAAGCAAAAATCAGTCGGGTGGCACACTATGCTAAGCACAGATTTTTAGCTTAATTGCTTTAAAGCCACGCCCTTAATTGCATCGGTCACGCAACTTTGAGAGACCCACTCATTTTTTCATCCCACTTAAAGCCCTGGTCTACACGTGCGGTCGGGTTCTTGGTGCACAAAGCCTTGGCTGCAGCACACAGAGAGTTTACTCTGCCGCACACAGAGGAAAAAAATTAGAGGGAACATTGCTAGTGGCCCTGCAGCACTGATTGTGCCATCCGCTTAAGTAGCCCTTTAATCTTGTCTCAAGCCTGCCATTACAGAGCCTGTGTGTGCAGTAGGCCTGGGCGGAGCTCACACAGTTTTACTCTGCGGAACTCCACGGAGTTACCAAAAAATACTCCGCCGGATTCTGCGGAGTTCTGCGAGTGGGCGGAGTATCAGAAAATCACATCCAAATTCGTCAATAAATATGAGAACTGGCCTGCTAATTTGAAATATGCAGGCCACAATGTCATGGCACTGGTGACTAGTAATATTGTTATCTAAAATGACCTCAAATTAGCTCTACTTAAAAATCCAGTTATAACACAAATAGTAAAACTGAAATCTTTAGAAACCAGGATGCATGGAAGACCACCAGCTTCCATTTTGTTTGAACCTGGGGTCAGGGAAGGATGAGGCCAATGTCAATGCTTGCATGGAAGCTTTTAAAGTGGCAAGATCCTGATATGTGTATGATGATTGTCAGATCAATGCCACATCGATAACCCCTTTAGGCTCTCCCGAGTGTTGTTATCTGAAGAACCTGGGCATATACCAAGGTATGATTAGTGCTGCTCATGTCCGCTTCCACTAAGGAAATGAGACCGTTAGCCGAGCCCCTAGGAACATCCAGAATAAAGGGAATTGGGTGGGACTGTGTGCAATATTAAGGCTCTGTCAGTGGTACATAAGAGAGCTGCGCTGTGGGAAGGGGTTCTAGATAAAAGCAGCTGTCATAAGATTGTTTGACATGTCTCAAAAACGAACTCATGAAAATGTGTATCGCCTGACTGTTTGCATAAGTTATGCTATTGCTAAACAATTATTAAATACACTGGACAGGAAATTTTACTGCCAATGCCACCATTTGTGCCCACACTTAAACTCAATGCACATGCCACATCAACGTTATAATAATGCATGTTAATCAAATCCAAATAGACATATATCCAAACACACAGCAGTGATGCACCTGGCCCTAAAGAACAATGGCCACACCTGCACATTCTCAACAAAAAATCACAAAACTATTATTTGCCTATCAAATGCACACATGCGTATGTCACGTCAGTCAATTTATGGCAAGCTGTGAGTCACTCTTATTCTCCTGAAGTACATACACATTCCACGAGAACATTCATGCTTTCCAGGACAATACGTCTCTAAATGGATTTCCCTAAGTTCCCCCATCTGTTGCATGGTACTCAGTAATCCACATTTCCTCCCAAAGCCCAGGTCAGTGGTGCACACTCTTGCCCTCCAAATATAAGGCCCTGCAGCCCTCGTCCTTCAGCCGCTCCATCAGCAGTGCAAGCACGCTGTCTCTGGTGGTGCTGCCGCTGTCCTGGTTGCAGTTGTTGCCTTAGGTGTAGAGCAGTAGGGTCCTCCTTGCGAGGGATGAGAGCCTGCAGTGGTAGCTTCCCACCCCGCAGGTGCTGCAGCATGAGGCCTGGCAGGGCCACGCTGAATACCGCCTCAATGTGCAAGGACTCATAGAGCTCCTGTGGTGGGCAGTCGATGAGCAGCAGCTGTCCGCTAACCTGCTCCATCTGCTCCTTCAGACAGGCTGCCTTCATGCTGCAGCTGCGGCAGCTCATCGTCATGTCGGACTGGCTCAACTTCTCTCGCATGGGGCAAAGGCTGCAGGTGGCACGGGCTCAGGAGCACAGCTGCTGCTGCATGTGGGTGCCGCTCCCACTCAGCAACAGGCAAGAACCCGAAGACTTAAGTTCTGTTCCACGTCCCCCTGCTTCTCAGATTTCTGTTGCATTGCAACCAGAGTAAAAAGTTGCCCCTGAACTGGCGCCCTTTCCAATGAAGGCTCTACGTGTGTAAGCCAGTGCTCGGGGGTACAAGTAAATTTGCTCTTCATTGGCTGCCGAAAGCAGCTGTTCATTTGTTCTCAGAAGCACTGTCTCATTGGATATCATTGATTTACTGCTTGGGGTGGGCGGTAAACTCCGCTCCGCGGTGGGTGGTGGAGCACTGAGTGCCAAAACTCTGTGAACTCCACTGGCGGAGTGGAGTTTACTGCCCACCCCTAGTGTGCAGTTTACACTGTCAGGTCGATCTGGCAAAACAACCTTTTGCAGGCCCAAACCTTCCCCTTTTATACACATAATAACCCCTAAGGTAGGCCCTGGACAACCCAAAGGGCAGGGTGAAATGTAGTTAAAAGGCAGCACATTTCCTTTTAAGGTTTACATGTCCTGGTAGTGAAAAACCCTCAACGTTGTTTTTAACTACAGCAAGGCCTATCACTCCCATAGGATATCATTAGGGTTACATTGTTACATTTTATGTGTATTTTCCAGTTGGTAAGAGATAAGACCCCCAGGTCTGGTGTCTCTGGAATCACAATTTAAAATCACAACTTATGATGAAGTCGGATTTTAAATTGCAATTCTGAAAATGCCTCTTTTAGAAAGTTGGCAGTTTCTTAATTTTTGTGATTTGGTGTCTGCTGCCTGCCGCTGATCACTTGTCTTGGGTGGGTGATAGCTGGGCTGTGTGTATTCAATCAATCCATTAATTAATCAGGGTTGGTAAAGCGCAACGACTCACCCAAGAGGGACTCAATTCCCCTTGACAGCCACACACAATGGGAGCTTAAGTGTGACCTGATAGGCTATCGTGGTAGGATGGGAGGGAAGAGCTGGATCCAGCCTCACTTACACCTACATAGGCTCTGTCCTGACCCCACACAAAGGACTGCATACCCCCGTTGTATCGAGTCTGGGTCAGGGAAGGAAGGGAGGGTCTCTGTGCACTTTGAAGCACTGTCTTTCAAGTCTCTCCCACTTCAAAGGCCCAACTGGTTATAAGTACTGGGCCACTGACACCATGACTTCAGTACACTTCTGGACTTGTGACTACCCTGCCAGGAAGAACTGCTGTGCTGCTAAAGGACAGCCACTCTGTTGACTGCTGTTTGTTAGACTCCTACTTTGTTGTGTTGCCCTGCTGCCTGCTGCTCTCTCCTACCTGGATGAGAAGGACTGGACCTGCATCTCTTGAACCCAGAGTGACTCCAAGGGCAAGCAGACTGATCTCCTCATCTAAAGTCTCAGGGACAGAAAAGACTTCCAACTAGCCTGCTCCTACACTTGGATTCTGAAGTCTGTCAGTTTTTCCTGTCAAGTGGTGCCACCCCAGTCCTGGACCCTTGGAAGTGGGCCTAAGGTGATTGATCCAGCAGAACTGATGCATCTTCTGCTGAGAGAGCAGAATAAATGCATCAACGCTGTTGCGGGAACTGGATCGGCGCATCACTTTCAGAATTGCCGCTTTGGAACAAATGCATCACCGCCACTGCGTGGAGAACATCGATGCATCACGTCTACTCGTGGAGAAACCCGGCGCATCACCTTCAGAACCGCCACATCTTGGAATCAGCACATTGCCTTTGGAACTGACGCATCGCCGCAGTTGCATGCAGATAATCAATGCATCACCCCTACTGCGTAGGGAACACTGATGCATCGGTCAGCTGCACCCTGCATCTTCGTTGACGCAAGCCAGGATTAAGGTACTTTTGTTGAGGAGGCCTCCCTGGGTCCCTGTATCTGGCCCACATTTCATCATGGTGGACCTGAACTTTTGACTTTATCCCAGTCCAGTGCGCCCAGATATGCCAAGTAAGCACTTATTGCTTCTAAGCACTATTTTACAAAAATTCCTATATCAAGTTTTACTTATTGGGGGGACGTGGCTTGGATGCCGACGGGAATGGCCGCTCTGCTGTGAGCTCCGTCACGGCACGGGAGGCGTTTTCTGCATATCACGGCAGGATCTCGCCGTTGAGCTTGAAATGCGAGGCGTCGACAAGTGGAGTTACCTGCATCTGTTTTTTGTCATTGACAGCTGACTTGCGGTAAGCGGGACACCGTATTTTGCATTCTTTTGCACCGTCGAGTTTCCCTCAGGGATTGCGACCGCCATCTTGTTTTTGCCACGAGGATGTATTTTCCTCAGTTATAAATACCAACTAGTTTTTTAAGCTATGGAAGCCTCAATTTCTGGAATTCCTGCTTGTATTTAATGCTCAAGGATAATGTTTTACATTGGAGTTACTTCCTTTATATTTTCTCAGTGGTCTTAAAGTAATTTATATTATTTTTGGAGTTTCTTCTGGCAATTTTACAATATTACCTCACTTATTCTACCTTGTGACTGTAATTTCTTGACATAAAGTGTACGCCATTATTTTTGCTGCTCTGCTGTGCACCTCGCCAAGCTTCATTGATATTCTGACTGTGTGTTCCTTTTATGCTACCTTGTGTATGCGGGGTTTGAAACCTGCTCGTCGTTCTATCAATAGTTCTTCTTCTTTTGAGGTTGACTTCAACCCCTTTTGCATGCTTCAAGAGAACATGATGGATTCAGACCGAGGTGCAGTATCAAATCTCCCGCCTTCAAGTATTCCACTTCCTAGTTCCAAAATGGCGTCCAAATTATCGGGCACATCAGCCCTCTCATTTGAGAAAAGGGTTAAAAAAGACCCACCTTCACCAACTATATCTCCTTCTTCAATCTCTATGAAAACAATCCTTGAGGAAATTCAGGCTCTTAAACCTTACATGCAAGAGACCAATGTTCGCCTTCAACAATTGGATGATAAATGGTCACACATGGAGAGCAGGGTTGTTCAATTAGAAAACAAAGTGGAATCTTTCCATTCTGTTGCCACTCGAGTCCCCTCTATGCAATCTCAGATCTTTCATCTTCAAAAACAGATTGAAAATCTTGAAAACCGCAACAGAGGCAACAATCTACGTATTTACGGCTTAGTAGAGGGACTTGAAGGCCCTAATCCTCTCTCCTTCTTCCAATCATTTCTTCTAAAACTTCTGGATCTTCCTGAATCTCTGACATTGAACATTCAGAGAGCTAATCGTTTAGGTCATGTTTCACAGTCTGCATCTTCATCAGATTACACAGACTTGTTGAAGGTCCTGCAAGCAGTCAAGGTTAAGGGTAGAATCTCCTGGCATGGCTCTACCCTTTTCTTTTACCAAGACTATGCCAAGGCAACAGCGGACAGACGGGAGAACGTTTTGGACATGAGGCCAGCACTGAGAAACATTAATGCTAGATTCGGTCTTATCCATCACTGCCTGTTTAAAGTCACTTATAAGAACAAGACCACGACCTATGAAGACCCTTGTCTTCTTCAATGATTTTAGACAACTGCAGGCTAGAAGATATGGAAGTTTCTCGACCTAATGTTTAACTTACTTCAATAATTCTTGTTAATATGTAATACAGTCCTGGTTATATGTTTTATATGGTTTTTGTATTGTTTATGTTAATATTTATATAACGTGCTTCTTCTTTTTCCCAGGTACTGCCTTTGTCATAAGTCATATAAGTGACTCCTCTTATGTTTTTGATGATATTCCTCCCTCCTCCCATGCCCGTTTCATAGAGCTCCAGTTGTTGTACCATCTCCCTTATGTGGCTCCACCACCCTCGAATCTTGTATGTTCTTTCTGGTATGTTATTTTTTATATTTCATGTATGGGTCTTGTCTCTCCCTCACCTTTTTGCTTCATCACGTTTCTGTCTTCCTCTTCTACTTTCTTTTTTCGGAAGATCTTTATCAATTTCTTGTTTATTTCTAGCTTTCTTTTTTTTTAATTCCTCTGTATATTAGCTCTTCTTTTTCTATTTTCCTGTCTTCTATTCGCCTTTTTCTCTCTCTTCTCTGATTTCAATTTTTGCCTCATATGCAATTTACTCTGATAAGTTATTACATTTTCAGGATTCTATTATAATATCTTTTGTTGTTATTTTATATAGCTTTCATAGAATGTTAATTGTTACTGCTTGTTATGTACTCTCTAAATTTATTATCGTTTTATAGATGGCTTTAAGATTTATCTCATGGAATGTAAAAGGTTTAGGCTCCCTTATAAAGCATCGAAGGGTTTTGTCTCACATTGCAAACTTAAAAGGTAATATTATTCTATTGCAAGAAATACATATTTTGGACAAAGAAGTGATTAAACTTAAAAGACAGTGGGTTTGTAATGTTTTTGCCTCTCCGGGCTCAAGGAAACGTAATGGGGTAGCTATTTCATGTCATAAGCGCCGTACTATGCGAACTCTTTCACAGGATGTTGAATATGAAGGTAGATGGGTTTCAGTCTCCTTACTTATTGACAAAATTCTGCTCACTATTGTTAATCTGTATGCACCTACTAATCCAGATAGTTCCTTTTGGCCAGGAGTGTTGTCTAAACTGATGACTTAAACTGATGATTGTTTGATTGTTGGGTAAGATTGTAATATGGTTTTTGATCCCATCATAGATAGACGCTCCAAATCTAGATTTCTACCTTCACAAATACATTCTCAGTTCAAGTCGGCAATATCCCAACGCTCTCTTATTGATGCTTGGAGATTGTGCAATCCAACACGTCAGAAATACACTTTCTTTTCTCCTGTCCACTTTTCCCAATCACGGGATAGATTATATGTTTATTTCTAATGCTCTTGCTCAGCACGTCATTAACTCTGATATAGGATCTAGTTTGATCTCCTACCATGCTCCAGTCACCTTGGATTTAGATCTCCTTCCACCCTCTCAGGGAACTGAGTGGTGGAGATTTAACAACTCTCTCCTCCTAGATTTGCAATTTACACGTACCTTTGAGCAATTTGCTAACGCATTATTCAAAGAAAATGAATCCCCTGACATATCTCCTCAAATTATTTGGGATGCTTTTAAAGCCGCTTCTAGAGATTTTACTATTCATTTTGTTTCCCAGAAACGGAAATCTATCTCCAATAAATTTAAAGTACTTAATGCACACATTAAGCAATTAGAATATTCTTTTTATAATTCTCACTCAGAACGTATCTTAAGTGATTTAGTGTCTGCTAAATTTGAGTTTAATACACTTTCCACAGAAAGTGTCCATTCTTATCTACTTAAATCTAGTGCGAAATATTATAGGGGTCAAAATAAAGCGGGAAGCTTCTTGCCAACTATCTTAAAATCAAAAAGAACGTACAAAAATTGATTCTATTTTAACCTCTACTAATCAACATGTACACAAAAATTAGGATATACTTCTGGAACTTCACGCCATGACATTGATTTTCCTATATTGGGAAAGGATATTTTAATCCAGGATATTTCTAATGCTATTCATTTCATTAAACGTGGCAAAGCTCCCAAACCTGATGGTTTTACCATTGAATTCTATTCTTATTTCTCCTCACTTCTGTTACCCAAATTACACCAACTCTTCCTTTATTTGATATTTTCTCATACATCGGGTGGCTCCTTTCAAGAGGCATTGATATGTCTCCTTCCCAAAGATAATAAAGACCACAGATTGTGTAAAAATTATTGTCCTATTTCCCTAATTAACCTAGATTATAAAATGTTTGCAAAAATATTAGCTCTTCGTTTGGATAAATTATTACCCCAATTAATTGGGAGAGACCAATGTGGTTTCATCAAAGGTAGGCACCTTTCGGATAATACTCGACTACTTTTTAATGTGCGTAGTAAATCTAAATTGTATGAATCTTCTTTGGCAGCTATCTCTTTGGACGCGGAAAAAGCATTTGATAGAGTTAGTCGGTCCTTTATTTTCTCTACGCTTTCCTGGTTTGGTTTTCGTCCTAATTTTATTAATTATGTTTCTTTGTTATGTTCCTCCCCTAAATCATCTATTTTGGTTAATGGCCTTATGTCTCTCTTTTTCCCTCTTCATAGAGGCGTTCAGCAAAGTTGTCCGCTCTCCCCTTTATTATTCATACTTGCTTTGGAACCGTTTTTAATAAAGATTCGTTCTAATCCACAAATTACAGGTTTTACTTATGGGGACAATCAGCTTAAACTCTCTGTCTATGCAGATGATATTTTGCATTTCATCTCTAATCCGCAAACATACTTACCAGCTTTCTTATTAGAGGTAGATAAATTTGCGTCTGTCTTGGGATATAAATTAAATGCAGATAAATGTGAAATCTTCCCTCTAAATAAGTTATGTTTTCATGCTGATTTCAGTTTGTCTTCCTTTCATTGGAATCCAGATAAGAATAAATATCTAGGTTTGTGGTTCTCTGACACAGTTAAAGATACTATAGCCTTTAATTTGAAAACACTACACTTAGTCCTTCTTGCACATACATCTCGTTGGAACCCTTTGTTCTTATCCTGGTGGAGTCGCCTCAACACTATAAAAATGATGTTAGTACCTATTATATTGTTCTATATCTCAAATATGCCAGCTAGTATTCAACAGTCCCAATATAAAAAGATATATTCTGTTTTATCTAATGTTTTTATGGAATAATAAAAAACCTAGGTTGTCGCTTCTTAAACTTAAAAAACCAAAACATCTGGGTGGAGTTAATTTTCCAGATTTCCGTAAATATCACTTAGGGGCCGATTCCGATTCCGGCCGGAAATCTCTCCAACCGAGCCGGACCCGGAGAGAATTCCGACCGAATCGGACCCTAGCAGTCCAACCGAACAAGTACGATGCGCACGCATGCCATCGGACTTGAGTCGGTCGGACTCCCATTGAAGTCAATGGGAGCCTGTCGTACAACGCGTACGCGGGCTCACATTGACTCAATGGGTGCGAGGCGGACAAGGGCGCCCCCTACAGCGTGTACGCGTCCAAGCACATCGTGGCATACATGCACAGGTAGGGGGGACCCATGGGTCCCCCCTGTGTGCGACTCGCGCGCCTACGCGTACAGGGGGGTCTGACGCGGACCCCCAAAGTCCGGCTCCGACAGCTTTTTCGAGCCGGACGGCCCGAGTCGTTCGGACTGCTCGCGGCGCGCATCGTACTTACCCGGCCGGGAAACGTCTCCATAGCGCGGTGCGAGTCGTGTCCATGCGAGTCGGTCGGAGCGTGTTGAAGCCGCGTTCGAGTCGGTCGGCGATTTCGCGGGTGCTTGCATCGTACTCGCTCAGCCGGACCCGCGTACGATTCGGTCGGGAAACAGGGCTCCGAATCGGATCCGGTGAATCCGAATCCGATTCGGAGCACTACCGGCCGAGATCGGAATCGACCCCTTAGTCTTTTGTCTCAAACAAACATCGCTTTTATTACAAGAAAATGATTCTACATGTTATCCTTTATGGACAGACCTTGAATAATCCTCTTGGCATCCCTTTTCTCTGATGGAGTGTTTGTCTTTTACTTCTAGACCCTTATCCTTATCTCTTTCGATTTTTAAGAACACATGCAAACTTTTATCTCCCATCTTTATTTCTTATAAAGCTCCTAAGGATCAGTTTTTGAACTCATCAATTTGGCACAATACCTCTATTAAAATAAATAATAGAATTATTTTCTGGAAGCATTGGTACTCTAGAGGTTTTAAATGGATTCATCAATTCTTTCAAGATAGTACCTGCTTGCCATTTCGAGTAGTACAGTCGCTTTTCTCCTTTCCAGATTCATATGAAGTGAAATACTGCTTGCTTATCTCGGCAACTCAATCCTCTTATAACAAACTTTCTCTTGAACAAATAACCTCTCCCTCACCTTCTCCAATTCATAACTTATTGGATGTACTACCTTCTGCATCCCAACTATATAAACATCTTACTCTTGTTCCAGAAGATAGAGATAAATCAGAGGTAGAGAATCTTTGGGAAATTGATCTGCTAACTACTTTTTCTATCCCAATTTGGAATAAAATTTGGGTTAAAATAAGGAAATCGTCTAGAGCGGCTAATGCAACTCAAACTTTATTCTTTATTTATAACCGCCTTTTGATCACCCCTGTTACGTTACATAGAATTGATTCTGCTGTGCCTTTTGATTGTTGGTCTTGTTCTCAACCCTCAGTAAATCTTAAACACATGCTTTTTGAATGCCCTCTTATTTATTAATCTTGGTTGAGAGTTTGGCAACATTTAAATACTATTTTAATACGCAAGCCCCATTTAATTTTAATAGCATTTTTCTAGGTAGTATTTCCGACTATTGGACTTCCCAATCCAAAGATTTTTAAATAATAGACTTACTTCTGGCTTATGCCTTTCAACACATTACGAAATCCTGGAAGGACACTTCTAAGGTATCCTTTCAGGCTTTGTGGTATGGAGTGTGTTACAATCACTGACTTGATAGAGCGTATGTTTATCAAGTTGCACTTGCTATTAAAAGGGATCTTTTGTGGCTACCCATAACTACCCTTTTAAACACTTCTGCCCGCATTTCAGTTACATACTCATAGAATTGAAGAAGTGCCTAAACCTCCATGAACTGCTTTAGAGCAATAACATTAATTTATTTGTTTCATGCCGTTTAGATCTTATTACAGATGTTTTCAGGTTCCTATAGAATTGATATATTTCTTCCTGATGATGTTCTACATTGCATATTTGAGATGACATGCTTAATGAGGTTTTTGTTTCTTTGTATTTTAATTCTATAATAATTGCATAATTATTTCAATAAACTTCTATTTTCAAACTAAACATTGGATTTTTGTCGTTTTGGTCTTGTTTTATTTAATAAAATACGTTCCATTTAAGAACCTGGTGTGGTGGTGTCTTTTTGCGTGGTGTTTTCACAGTTTTACTGTTTGAAGTGTTGCACAAATACTTTACACACTGCCTCTAAGTTAAGCCTTACTGCTCTGGACAAGCAACCAGAGGTTGAGCAAAGGTTAATTTAGGGTGGCATGACCGTTAACATGACTAGGATTGTGGCTGCTGTTTGACTTAAGGTTTCACCCCCAGTCAACCAACAACCCAATTTCTAACACTGTCCTTGCATCTTTCTTTTTTTGCACATTCTGCAGAGCAGCTGCTGCCAACTCCTTCCATGCCTTCTCCCAGTGCCATTTGTCACTGGGCCTTGCAGTTTGATAAGGTCAGGCACAGCATTTCTTTATAATTTCAATACCGTTTCTGTTCGCTTGAGAGAAGTAGGGTTTGAATCCAGGGGTGGAACACAATAATAGGATCACAAACACTGAGGTAAGTGACCTCCAGCATACTTATTGTACGTCGTGTAAAACAACCATCATCTTTAAAATGCACTGTGTTTATTTCTATGTGTACAAGAGATTCAAATTCACAGCTATCATTAAAACTGACATGTACTGTTCCTGAAAAGAACGGTAATAAAAGACCAGAACTGTCTCTCGCACAGATAGAAGGCAAAAAAAAAACCAAAAAACGGATCTATCAAGTTTCATTTACACTTCACCTTACACCAGTCATACATATTAAATGAAAAACTCTGGTATGGTCATTGGCACAGATATTGCACCAGTGGGGTGGAAGTTAAATGTCATATGTGGGCTACAGTGTATTTTTACACCACCCACATATATGGCAAATGTATGGCTGCCTGGTGCACCATATGCTCTGGGTAAGCCTTAGTTTAAAAGCACAGCAGCAACAAACGGCAGGACAAAAATATATTGCCCATGCTGAAAAAACTTTTTTTAAGCATTACATTAATACCTATTAAACTGTGCTTTATATCTCACAGTGCTGGGTACTGAATATATAAAAATATGGCATCCTATAGTTGAAAAACTGTGCCAATAGGAATAGGAAATAAATACCCCAAAGATGTTTTCACTATGTAGGTTACGTTATGTTTTTCATGAACAGGCCTAGCTCAGATAAAAATCTTTATTTTACTTCTTCACATGGGAAAATGCTAGACAAATGATTCAGGGCCAGATGTACAACCCTAAATTACATGCGCAAACGGGTTTCCGACCCGTTTGCGCATACAAAATGGCCCAGGGCCATGTCCAATTCCTAAATAGCGAGTCGCAATTTATTTGCGACTCGCTATTTAGGAATTGCGAGTCGCAATTAGGAAGGGGCGTTCCCTTCCTAATTGCGTCCCAAAGCAATGTATGAATGTTTTGTGACCGCAATTGCGGTCGCAAAGCACTCGCAAATTACCACCCTCTTCAAGAGGGTGGTAATGCAGTCGCAATTTGGAAGGGGTCCCATGGGACCCCTTCCACTTTGTGACTGTCTCTAAAAATATTTTTTAAGGGCAGGCAATGGTCCCAGGGACCACTACCTGCCCTTAAAAATGAAACGAAAACATTTTATTTTTGTTTTTTAAATGCATCCTCTTTTCCTTTAAGGAAAACGGGCTAAATTTAAAAAAAAACAGCTTTATTTAAAAGCATGAGAATATAGAGCATTCAAGAGCACACCCTATAGTAATCAAAATCACCCAAAGTACTGGAAAGGTAAAAATGCTCCAAATATCAGATACCGGAAATGCGTCACTGAACAAATGGTAATAGTCAATGAAGTCACACACTGTTCTTATTTGCATGAGATATAGAGAGTCCACAATGTTCAAATTCTTCAATTTGGCGTTTTTATTCTTGTAACATCCAGCACGAAAAATCTGCCACTATGCCAACACGTGTTTCGTCTCCCTTAGACTTTTTCAAGGCTGGAACAATAGATATCAAGACATTGTTGTAGTTATATTCTTAACAAATGTCACCGATAATTCCCACAACTTCAAAAACAAAGTCAAAAGCCAAAAGCCAAACACGGTGATGACATGAATATTTACACAGTTTTTATATATTTCCAATGTGAGCCAAGAAAGTAGAGAGGATCTACCAAGGTGTCCCTGATGTTCCGACACCTAGGTGTCCCAACTGGTAGCCTCAATAATTTAAACAATATAACATACCAAAAAGAGTTACACACTCCAATAATATCTATGTGAAAAAAAGAAAGGAAAAGAGGATAACAGAAAAAAGGAACCAACGAATCCTCAAAAAGGTTATTAGAAATAATCACCCAGTGCATCAGAAAAAGACACCCGATCCGTGTGTAAGAAGATCCCTGAACCAAACAAAAACATGCCAGGCGGTTACTAGGTTAACAACCCACCGATTAGCGAAAAAGCTTGTTGTCCAACGTGTTCATAAAGGACCAAAGTTGCATGTCACTTGCGGTTACACAAGCATCCAAAGCTGTGTAAACAAAAGATAACATTTGTATCAGGAGGTCCCATCCAAAAAGAAAAAAAACGTGCCTGCACCTTCATAAAGAAAGCCTTTATATTATTGTCAAAGACCTTCCATTACAGCATTGTATGGTGTAATCAATGAAATCTTTTTTCTCAGGTTTTGTTTTTTATTGTTTCTTTTCAAAAGCTCTGTACGTTGTGTCCTGTTAATCCTCCTCTGAGCTTTGTCCAAGGTTGTTTGGTCATAGCCCCTGATCATGAAATGTTTCTTCATACATGACAACTCTTGTTGGAATGTCACGTCACTACTACAATTCCTCCTCAATCTTGTCATTTCTCCATAAGGGATGGCTCTCAACTGTGTAACTGGGTGTGCACTTTTCGCATGCAATACGGCATTACATGCCGTTGGTTTGCGATACAGTTTGCATTCTAGCTTATCTCCTTCTGTGTAAAGAGTAATGTCAAGGAAATCAATTTGATTTTTATCACTCGTGTGCGTGAAAGTCAAATTGTATTGATTGTCGTTCAAGTGCCTGATGAAATCCAAGAGGGTATCATTATCCCCCCCCCATATCAAGAGGATGTCATCTATAATGTCATCATGTTTCTTTTCGGCTGCGAGCGTTCACAATGAGATATTATAACATAGACCTGATGGAAGGTTTTTTTTGCGTGATTCCATATGCTCCATACGGTTTCATAAATCATGTACATCATACGAATGCCAATGCTGTAATGGAAGGTCTTTGACAATAATATAAAGGCTTTCTTTATGAAGGTGCAGGCACGGTTTTTTCTTTTTGGATGGGACCTCCTGATACAAATGTTTTCTTTTGTTTACACAGCTTTGGATGCTTGTGTAACCGCGAGTGACATGCAACTTTGGTCCTTTATGAACACGTTGGACAACAAGCTTTTTCGCTAATCGGTGGGTTGTTAACCTAGTAACCGCCTGGCATGTTTTTGTTTGGTTCAGGGATCTTCTTACACACGGATCGGGTGTCTTTTTCTGATGCACTGGGTGATTATTTCTAATAACCTTTTTGAGGATTCGTTGGTTCCTTTTTTCTGTTATCATCTTTTCCTTTCTTTCTTTCACATAGATATTATTGGAGTGTGTAACTCTTTTTGGTATGTTATATTGTTTAAATTATTGAGGCTACCAGTTGGGACACCTAGGTGTCGGAACATCAGGGACACTTTGGCAGATCCTCTCTACTTTCTTGGCTCACATTGGAAATATATAAAAACTGTGTAAATATTCATGTCATCACCGTGTTTGGCTTTTTGGCTTTTGACTTTGTTTTGAAGTTGTGGGAATTATCGGTGACATTTGTTAAGAATATAACTACAACAATGTCTTGATATCTATTGTTCCAGCCTTGAAAAAGTCTAAGGGGAGACGAAACACGTGTTGGCATAGTGGCAGATTTTTCTTGCTGGATGTTACAAGAACAAGAATAAAAACGCCAAATTGAAGAATTTGAACATTGTGGACTCTGTATATCTCATGCAAATAAGAACAGTGTGTGACTTCATTGACTATTACCATTTGTTAAGTGACGCATTTCCGGTATCTGATATTTGGAGCATTTTTACCTTTCCAGTACTTTGGGTGATTTTGATTACTTTAGGGTGTGCTCTTAAATGCTCTATATTCTCAAGTTTGTACACACATTAGGGCACTTCTGTGTGAGTAGCATCTTCTGGTAGTAGGTGCATTTGAGCGAAGTAAGCACCCCAGAATAAATTACAATGTTTAGCCAATATTGATTCACACTACATTACTATATAATTTGACACTTTTCGATCCACTGATTGTGCGGTTCTTTCCCAATTTTGGGAACTACTACTACCAATTTATATGTAATTTATTTAAAAGCAGTCCCAGGCATGTTGGTCTGCTGAGCCCAGCAGGCCACCATCCCTGGGAGGGCCTGTCATTCCCAATGGGGTCGCAAATTGCGAGAGGCTCATTAATATTCATGAGCCTCGCAATTTGCGACACCATTGGTAATCGCAAACAGTGTTAAACACACTGTTGTACATGCCAAATAGCGCCTTGCAAATTGCGAGTCGCAAATGAGTCGCATTTGCTAGGCGCTATTTTGCAGGTCGTACATCTGGCCCATAATGCTATATTCCGGTTACTTAAAAAAATCTGCTAAAATTGTGAAAGTATATTTTTAAAATCCTAATTGGAAAATGTAACTTTATAACAGAGTACTTTGTGCCACGTGAGCAGAGTGTAGTTTAGAAGCAGTTTGGCACTAAGCCCCCCCCGCCTCCCCTGCCAGAGGCTCAATACAAATTCCTGACTGAGAGTTAAAAACCATGCTCCCAGACAATGTCTTGGCCTTAGGCTAGGGGAGGCAGGGGTGCTATCTTTTTCTGTGAAGGCTGATTTGTAATAAAATGTAGAAGAAAAGTGGCTTTCTGAAACTACTGTGTGCTTCCTGGAAGCTTCAGCAGTAATTTAAACAGTTCTGCTGGGTTAGTTCCGCCTGACAGTGATCAGCATTTGATGTGGTGTGAAATATCTCTGTGTCCAGAGACAAAAGGCTGTTTCTGCTAGCAGAAGGGCAGGGGATGTGGGGACACTAGAAGTAGTTTTATTCCATATTACCCTGACACCGCACGGAATGTGGACCCGAGACAAAATAGAAAAACAGATGCAATAACAATTGATCCAACTAAGGTCGGGTCCTATTTATGCCTAAGTGGGAAGAGAATGCCCAGACGTGGGTCCTGTGCTCACTGCGCCACTGGATTCAAGCTAGCCTGGCTGATGAAGGGTGATGTCTTGAAACCGGTCCCAGGATGCTTGTTTCCGGTCCAGGGAGGGCTTGGCTTGGCAGTTCGGGCTGGACTGGTCCCATAAGGAACAGGGTCAAGACTGATTTGCATATGGCTGGGTCCAAACTGGGGTGGTGTGTTGAGCAAAAGTATGATCGATTAAACCCAGATCCTTGTGACTGGGGGTGAATGTTTGCATTCTTCAGCATTCCGTCCATCAATTGTTTCTTTTGCATTTATTTTAAATAGGGCATTCTAACAAGGACCCACTTAGGTAGACATTTAGGGGCTTATTACAAGCCCCTTGCGCCGCCCGTGCGTCACTTTTAATATGGAAAAAAGTGACGCACCGGTGGCGCAAGGGGCTTGTAAATAAGCTCCTTAGCACCTTTCACTGGTAAATTAAAGTTTGGGTGATATGTGGCTACTGGGAATTGCCCTTTCTTTGGGCAATCGAGAAGGAGACTAGAAAGATCTTCTTGCTTCCAGTTCTTGGCACCATCTTGGCATTTCTGGCATAATACATTTTGCAGAATCTTTGGAATCCATATCGTCTGAACCAACTGAATTAGTCCTTTAGGTGGACATTTTTCCAGAGGTTTTAGTGCCTGATTTTCATTGCAGACAGAGGAGTGTCCGTGCTGCTGCAAAATAGTGGTCCTGAAACTGATCCCTTGACAGTGTTGCCAATTTCGGAGTTCATAATGTTTTTCCATTTGGTACTTAAAAATCCAGAGCATTAATGGATTTTTGGACTCACTATTAGGGCTGTTACCACTGTTCTTTGTCTTGGTGAAAACCCCGGTGAAGTCATTATAGGGGTGTAAACGTTGATGCAGTGCACTGCTGTCTGGCATCTAACTGGGTTCTTTTGTACAGTGTACTTCATTACGAGTTCTATGCCACCAAAAATGTACTACTAGTCAACATTGTAATACATTTTGTAAATATTACATGTGCACCATTTATTTATCTTGGTCACAACTCACTTGGACTGCACCGTTTTTTGGAGTGGAGCACCCATGTGTTTATTTGTGATTAATATTATTATTTTTATATCCAAGTAAAGAAATCTCAAGTTGAACATACAGAACATGTATTTACTCCGTCATATAGGTTGTGCCAAGGGAGCATAGGTTGCAAGCTCTTTACGAGGAAACAGTTTGCTCTAGTTGTGATTTTACTGCCTACGCTCCCAGGAATACAGGGTGGCCCCATATTAGTTTCGAGTGTTCATTGCAAGCTTATCTGAACCTGCTGTTAGTACATCACTCTGCACATCCTCCACCTCCCCACACTGTTTTGATGAGTATAACTCACCTTAGAGGTTCCTTGCAGCTTCATGCCCAGTCATATCACCCATGATGTGCCTTCTTTGTCCTGCTTCCAGAGCCACTCAATATTATAGGTGCTTATACATTAGGTGGTGTCTATTATGCCATCCATCACACCAGACCTACCAGCTACCTGTCAGTCTCTGTTGGAACACATTTTTCTTTCCATTTATGAAGACTGAGGCATCATGGATCCACACTACCCAATCGCCATTCGACATTAAAGAACAGGATGACAGAAGTAGTAACCCCAAGGAAAGGGGGTAAGGACCAAATGATAAACTAAAATGTTAACGGGAAATAATAATGAGACAGATTGCACATCCTCTGTAAGAAAGAGTTACAGTCGTAATACCAGAGCCCATGATAGCGCTTAAAGACCTGAAGACCAACCATAGGATTCTCTGTATGTTACCTACCAATAGTTCTTAACGTGGTTAGTTAACCAGAACCACACATTCTTCTAGGCATGTTTCAGACTCCACCTTGTCTGGGAGTACATAGAAAAATGAAAAAGATTCGCTGATAAGGTCTTTGAGACCTAGATAACACATATGCTATACAGATTTGTTATATTCCATATAGGTACCATAATATAGGCCACGTAACTTCATTACCCTTCACCTATATTCTTCCCTACATTACACTTGTCACGGTTTACAGGGACTGACCTTTTACCAAGATACGACACTGCATTCAGAACGCGGGGTTTCCCAAGTTCAAAATCTCATACATTATGCATGAGGATTCTTGGAAGCACAGCAGGACTACCATCTCCTGTATAAAATCTATGTACAAAGTTCATGCCCGACGTCATCCTTAGGCCAACACAGTAATACAGTGAGGTAGGACCCCTGGGGAGACCTATGGGTATATATACATCACATCTTGCTAAGATAGAACAGAGGAGACCGAGACTTCCCGGCCGACACACTGACCAGAGACGCTGAGGTTCCTGCATGCAGACACTCCAGCTCGCAGTGGTCTAACATCCCTCGCGGGGTGTCCAACTCACGACCAGGACGGGGTCCCACAGTCTCTCACTTCAGGTAATGGGGTTGACTAAATCCTAGAGGGATTCTTGGCTTAACACCTACATACATGCTAGGTACACTTAGGTACATCTAGTTAGGGAGGCATCGTAGGAGTATGCATCTTTTTATCATGTGTTTTCTATACTCCAATGTATTCATGATTATTGCAAGATGGTAGAACTATACCATCCATTTACCTTTATAGTACTGCTAATCATTTATATCTTATACTGTCTAACAGTTATTGCAGCTCATTTATTTTACACCAGAATACCAACTGTTCAATAAATGCTTTTGAAAACGCCCAGCCTGTTTATTCTGTGTACCTCTCTGAGACAGACTAAGTAAGCGCGAGTGACTGAGCGAAAGGTAGTATATTGTTTCCATGGTCCTGAGGGATCAGGGTTGTCATGTTCGATGGTTGCCAGGAACTATTCTCTCCTTGGTAAGAGGAGATTCTAGTGGCACTGTGAGCTAGTCGGTACAAAAGGGCCAACATACCCGGTGGGGGTGCTCAGAGTCAGTCTGACACCAATCCTACAGTGTATGTTGTCTAAACGCGCAGATCCTATATACCTTTTATAGGAACTACATGACAGATTTGTGTGACTATAGTACTGTGCCTTGCCTGCATGCTTGAAGACCAGTTCCTCCCTTCATTGTCTGTACTTGCCTTAGGTATTTCGGTTAGGTACTTCAACATTCCTGAACCTACAACTATAACATAGGTTTGGCAATCCAACAGATACACAGAGCCTTTTATCAACATTGTAGGGATCAATTATCGTCGAGTTCACAGACATTCAGTGATATGATATAAATACATGTGATGGCCCTGTGCTTTATCTGTTCCTCACAGACAACTATGTCACAAGGTTTCAGCTGTCCTGGTGGGTGCAACTACACATGGCATCAAATATCTTGTTTACGGGGGGCATGGCCAGTTGTCTTCTAGCATGCTGCCTAGCTGTGGAACTCTCCTTCCCCTGCTCTGAAATCCTCTTTAATCCAGCACCCATGAGTGCTAGCCTGACTGGTTAAAGGGAGGTGCTAGAGGCATGATAGCGAGCCAGTACTGAGACAGAAACTGTGCTCCTGTTGACGAACCGGCTGCCAGGGGCATGGAGGTGGGTTGTGGCCTCGGTGGCCAGTGGCACCAGGGCGCCTAACTGCAGGAATGGAAAGGGGCAGCAGGGAAGTGTGGGGACTGCAGCTGAAGGGGCCAGGGTGCAGCACGGACCTGTTGATGCCGGAGGTCTTTCCCTGTATTTCGAGAGGCACCCCCCACCCCACGACATCACAAGTCATGGTGAGCCCAGAAGAAAGCGCCACACCCTTGATAGTCCAGAAATGAGCAGGCCCTGGGGTGACTGTGCCATGATGTGCCCCAGACCAAAATAATGCTGCCATAACTATTATCATGAGCACACCTCAGAGATAAAAGTAGAAAGGCTAGGTAATTACCACGCGTCTGATGGAGAGTGCTGATGTCTGCTGGTATCCTGGGACCTCAGGCCTCTGGTCCTTTCCCATGAACTTGTGAATGTATATATGATCTTAGGGCCTGGGGATTGCTCATAGCAGCTGAGAAAACCGGGGATCCATGAGGGAGCTGGAGAAACTGGACAACCCTACAGTAGGGCGTGATCCTAGACATGGGTGGAAGTAAGGCTTTACTTTTTACAGGCGCAATAACTGTACCATTCACACAATAGAGAATATGATGCAAGGCTGGGCACGCTGTCCTTTGAGCAGAAAAGATCTGCATGGTCTCATATTCTAGATCTTTTCTCCACCAGTGAACACGACACTGGGGATCTAGAGGAACCTTCGTAATTGGAAATTAAAGCAATCCTTCTTGACATCTTGGTCCAGTCTATGTTCCGTAGCCTCTAAAATTGACCACCTCATAGTCAGAAAAGCATACACAAGGTTGAAAAAAGTGTTGAGAGCCAACAACATAAAGGGGCTTATTTACAATAGTGCATCACTTTTAATATGGGAAAAGGTGACATACCTGCCGGTAAACCAGGAGGCTTGTAAATAAGCCCCACAGTATGTAATGCTCTTCCTAGCACAGCTTTGAGTACACTGCAAAGGCTGTGCCCACACCTTCACTACCCATAAAGAGGTTGTGAAGTTTTTGAAATCTGCTACCAAGAAAATAAAAGAGAAAGTCTGATCAAACTTTATTGAAGAACTATATTCAGACAATAAGCGGACTCAAAAATTATATAAAACTCTGATACGTAGCCTCAAAACTATGGACACAGTATCCATTGCTAATCCCGAGGTGTAATGTGAATGTTGAATTGACATTATTTGTACAATGATGGGCCTACGCCTATTTTCTTCTTGTATTGATAATGTTGGCTTTGTTGGCTGCATATAATTGTTGATTTACAGGCTTGCTGATGCAATCTGCTTGGCTGCCTTAATTCCTTGATGGTGGCAGCAGCATCCTACTGCAAGACTAGCCATACAATAGAGCACGGGAATGGGTAGTGGTGGCCTCTTCCAGCCAATTGGTTGACAAAATTGTAGAGTTATAGCATTGAATGTTAGGGAAGATCAGGGTGGGTGGAGAGTGGAAGGTCAATTCAAATTGGGGTATACACGCAGAAGTTGCATTGTCAATCCTTTTGGAACAGAAGTTTTGAGAGCATAAAATGAGAAGAGATGGGCCATGGGCGACACACCATCTCCAGACAAGCAGTGGAGGCAGGCAATGTGAACACTTAAATAAGTGACATGAATATCAGAGGCTGGAGTAACCCAAAGAAGAGGTGACTCATCTTGGTACACCTTGGTATCCTGAGCTGGGAATGTTACAAAAACCTGTCTTGGACACAGTACCTGCAGCTCCTTTGCTTCCATTTGGGGGCAGAACAGTTACTTTGCCTCCTAGTGTTGCTGTATTGGTGAGTGTTAAAATTGGGTTACGGTTTGACTAGCCTTGGTCAAGCAGCAACCACAATCCTAGTCAGGGTAAGGCACAAGCAAACTCCAAATTAACCTGTGCTCCACTGGTAGCTTGGCACAGAGCAGTCAGGCTTAACTTAGAGGCAATATGTAAAGTATTTGTGCATCACTTCAAAGAGTTAAACAGTGAAAACACCACAGAAAAAGTTCCCACACCAGGTTATAAATAGAGCACAATGTAATAAATAAAACAAGACCAAAGCGACAAAAATCCCCTCAGTGGAACCGGAGTTATGAAATTTGCAATGTAGCACCTAAAAGCATAAAGTGCCAGCCACTAATATCTGGTCACGCTGTACCAGGTCAAAGTCAAAAGTTCAAGCCGACATTCCCAGATTAGTCCTGCTGAAGTTTTACCTTCTCAAGTTTTGTGCCAAGAGTCCCATACCTGTTGACACAAGTCACTGGGAGCATCGCTGACGGTGGTTGGCTTAGCGTGATGAGCAGGCTGGGTGTCGTGGACGGGCGGGATGTAGCTTCCGGTTGGCAGTCCACACGAGCGATCGATGCTTGCTGTGTGAAGAGGCAGACTTGTGCCGGCTTGCGCTGATTTTCTGTGCTAGTGGTGCGGTTTTGGTGCAAACAGGCCCATTCGTGATTGCAAAGAGCCCACCAAGACCCAGGACCCAAGAGGTGCCTCTTGGGATCAGGAACTCACTGACGATGAGTCCAGGAGCTGTGGGGTAGCCTGTTATGCCCCGAGTTTCATGCGACGAAGCTCGCAGACTAGCCCTTGGAGTCACTCTGGGGTCCTGGGTTCAAGATGGAGATGCAGGTTCAGTTCGTCTTCCCCAGGCAAGAGGGGAGCAGGTCAGCACAACAGGGCAGCAGATCCTGTACAGCAGCAATCCAGCAGAGTGAAAGTCCTTGTAGCAGCACAGCAGTCCTTCTTCCTTGCAAAGTATCCACAAGTGTACTGAAGTGTTGGTGTCTGAGATCCTTCTCTTATAGACACTTGTGCCTTTGAAGTGGGGAGAAGCTTCTAGAGGCATGCCTTTGAAGTGCACAGATGCCCTACCTTCTCTGCCTTTCCTGCCTTGGCTCCAAGCTTGCTGGCTGACATGAAAATGGAGGGTCATTAGCTCCTTTGTGTGGAGATAGGGCACAGCCTATTCAGGTGTAAGAGTGAGGCTGGGTCCTGCTCCTCCCTCCCATCCTTCCAGTCATGGCCCATGCAGTCACACCTAAGGTCCCACTGTGTGTGGCTGTCTAGGAGGAATACACAAGGCCCAACTGCCAACTACACCCAGCCATGTGACCAGAGACAGGCTGCAGGCACAAAATGGCTAACGCGATAAAATGCTAACATTCTAAAAGTGCCATTTTGCAGAATTGTAATTTAAAATCGGACTTCTGCATAAATTAGAATTCTAAATTAGGTTTCGAGAGACACCAAACATGAAATCGTCCTCTCTTCCCATTTGGAAATGACACTTATAAAATGTAATAAGGTAACTCCAATGTTTTTCACAACCAGGACATGTAAAAGTTTAAAGGAACATGTCCAACGTTTTAAATACACTGCACCCTGCCCTTGGGGCTGTCTAGGGCCTCCCTTAGAGGAGACTCATATGTATTAAAAAAGAAGGTTTGGGCTTGGGAAAATGGTTTATTTTGGGAGGGCGACATGGCAGGTTAAAACTGCTCACACAGGCTCTACAGTGGCAGGCCTGAGATGTATTTAAAGGGCTAACTTAGTGGGTGGCACAATCAGTGCTGTAGGCATTTGATTTACCAGACCCACGGTACATGTAGTGCACTTTACTAGGGATTTATAAGTGAAAAAATATGCCGGTTGGGGATAAGCCAATATTACCATGATTTAAGGAAGGAAAAAGCAAACACTTTAGCACTGGTTAGCAGTGGTAAGGCGCGCAGAGTCTTAAGGCCAGCAATAACGAAGTCAGCGAAAACAGGAGGTATGAAGGCAAAACTTTAGGTGAGAACCACGTCAAAGATGCCAGGTCTAATAGTGGCGAAATCATTTAAGTCTTCCTGCATGCATGCTGACACTCAGGACAGGTTTTTGTACGTGATTAGGACACTCCAGAATATCTCGATCACTCTGATAAAGGTGTTTGCTCCTAACACTGGCTACATGAAGTTCTTTGAGAGAGTTGTAGCTCTCTGCAGACAGCACGAGGCGCAGGCTGTCATATGGAGAGGGGTTTTCAGTTAGACATGCAACCTTTCTGGCTAGTAATGATCCCCGTATAGTTGAGCACCTATGTTTCGCAAGAACATTGAGACACGTTAGACGTGGATGGGTTGAGGGATGCGTAGAGCTAGAAGACAGGTGAGGATAGAAGATACTCTTACTGTTTGATGGTAAACAATGCACACTCACACATATATTTCTGGCTCACTTCAGCTGAGATGTTATCATGGATTATTGACATTGAATATTTGCCACAAACACTATTAGACTATTCCCCATTCATACTTAAGTTGGAGATCCCTGAATCCTGTTGAATACACAGTGTGTGGCACTTCCTCTTGATGGCCCCTTAGGGCTGCTGTATTCAGAAATTAAATCAGTTAGCTATTATGGAGTTCCTTGAAATGAACTTAGGGTCTGTTGATCAGTTTGCAATAGTATGAGAGCCGTTCAAGGTATGTTTTAAAGGTGTTGCGAGGGGTAAGCATAATGGTGTACTCCGGTCACTCTGAAGATAATTGGAAAAGCTTCAGAAAACCCAGGATAAACTTGAGGCAAAGTAGGAAATGGAGCATAACCCCCAAGAGACTCAAAGATGTAAACGAGACCCTTCTTTCTTATAGAGAAAAGGCACACAGAGAAAGTAAATACCTGGGGAAGGATGCGCTAGCACGAAATAAAGGAGAGGGGGAGAGACCTAGCACAACACTTTCATAGCTGCTGAGGAAGGCCCAAAAGCAAAATGTCATTCAATCCTTGAGACTGGCCTCTGAAGAGTTAGTAAAGGGAAAATTATGCCATGTTACAAAAGGTCAAGGCTTACTATAAAAATCTGTATGCCCACAAGGCGACTGTAGACCCTTCCCACACAGAAGAACACTTGGATTGGATGGCTCAATCTTGAATAGAGGGTGGTACTCAACCCTATCTACAAAAGCCCATCACTGCGCAGAAAATCAAAAATGCTAGTAATGGTATGTGAGGGTGGAAGGCCCCTGGCTCTTTTGAACTCACTACAGAATTTTATAGAGTTCAAGATACTGCTAGCCACGTGACTGGCTGACCCATACCAGGATGGTCTGAAAAAGGGTAAACTTCCCCCACAGGCAGAGAGGCTCTAACCACTGCAATATTAAGCCTGGTAAGGATGAAAAATACTTTAAATCATATAGACCATTATCATTAATGCATCAAGATCCTTGCCCTAGTCATTAGAAATAGGTTAAACCCACTGATGAAGAGTCTTGTACTGCTTGAGCAATCACTGTTTATTCTAGGTAGGATGACCTCTAATAATCTATGGACACTTTTATTTGCTGTGCTGCGTAGGATAGGAATAAGCCCCAACATCAGAGAACATATTGATCTGTTTTACTCGGAGCCAAAAGAGGGGACATTAATAGGTACTCTTCCCAGCTATTCCCAGCCTATTGAGGAATGTGGCAGGGGTGCCCCCTCTCGCCCCTTCTTTTTGCGCTAGCCATAGTGCCACTGGCAATTTGGCCGAGGGAGAGCCATCTAAGCATTTCTTACTAAATGAGTATAGCTATCACTGTATGTGGATGATTACATGCTTTTTGTGAAGAATCTGGAGGCCAATCTGGAAGCGATTATTAGAGAAATAATGCGATATAGGGGCCTATCGGGCATACAAATTAACTGGTGGAATTCCAAAATGTTCCGTCTCAGAGACACGATGAGCTGTCCTCTCTTGAGTGCCCACTTTTTTTAATCTATAAATTGTGTAAGAGGTTTTGACTTCTTAATTATGTTTTAATGAATTAATGTTTTTATGTACCTGTATCCGTGTAACTTTTATGGTTTTCTGATGTAAAACCGAATAAAGTTTATTTGATTGATTGATTGAGTGCCCACTCTGCTGGTGCAATAAATCAGTTAGCTGTCAGGGCATATTCATAAATAGAGATAAACAATTGGTGGTCAGATATAACTATGGTTCAGTGCTGGAAAAATAAAATGGGCAGATTGAGCGATGGATAACGTGGCAGCTATCAATGGCGGACAGAGCTGCCCCCTTAGAAACGTTTTTTCCCAAACTAAAATCCTTACTGACTACATTGGTGTCGGGAGTGGCGATCCTAGACTAAGTTAGAAAACTCATATGCTACTATATGAAAGAGGTGATTTGGCTGTCCATGACCTTGAAAGATGCTATCATGCAGTGCAGTCTCATTATACAGTACATTGGCATGAGCTGCCGATTCCTCATTGAAAGAGACCACATAGATTCAGGAGAAGTGAAAACTATTATTACAGTTAGGCTACCCAATCCTATCTAGCTCATACAAACAGTCCTCTGCACAAGTTTGTTGAAAAGCACCATGGCCAAAGCATCTGGCCTAGCATTGGTCTCCTCCTTGGCTATTCAACTCACCAATAATGCTGCCCTCCCCCTGACATTTGACAAGTGGGTAACAAACAGCCTGAAGATATCAGGCTTGACACTGTCATGGATCCAGTCCGTGTGTCTGAGTGTGCGTGATCCACTTCCTTATAGGGTTATCAGTCTAGCTTCCCTAACCAGGAAGCAGAACCAAAGGTCACCACTAGGGCACTTCCGGGTGAGACCGCATAAGAACCAGCGGTGCTCAACCCAGGGTGCTTCTGATCCTGAATTTGACCACTGCGGGAGTCGGAGTCCACAGAGTATTTACTTCCACCTGGATTCTGCCGAAAGACACAGGTATTGCAGCGCTCGCACTAGCACAGGAGTGCTGGTGCAGATTTCCTCGCGTGGCTCGCGCCGGAGCGCGTTGTTACGAAACCAGCGTCTCTTGCGGAGCGAAAGCGCAGAAGCGCTTTCAGACCTTGTTGCACAAGGCATGCGCAGGAGCGCGTTGCCTTTTCTTTCCTCATTTGCACCTTCAGGCATAATCGTACAACGGTAAGCGCAGGAGCGCATTACCAATAAATACATCAGCCTTCACGAAAGGCACTGGCATTCAATCATCCGCACCAGCGCAGGCGTGCTAGTGCAGTATTCTTTGGCGTGGCTAGTGCATGAGCGCATGGCCACAAGACCAGCAACTTAGTCTCAGAAGAAGCGCAGAAGCGCTTTCAGACCTGGTTGTGCAGAGTCAAGCGCAGGAGCGCATTGCCTTTCGGCTGATATCAGCATCTTGTCCAAAGTGAAAGTGCAGAAGCGCTTTCAGCATTTGCTGTGTGGTGGCACGTGCAGGAGCGCAGTGCCTTTCAGCACCTTTTGTTCACAGCACAGGAGCGCTCATATATTCCTAAGGGAGGACACGCACAAGGGTGTGTCGTCTCTCATCTTATTATTGCCTTCCGCGCAGGAGTGCTTGATACATCATTTCATTTAAGTGGAATCCACAATCTTGTTACTTCCTTTACATGCGCAGGTGCGCCTACATTTATGTTCTGTGTTCCTTTTGGTGTGTAAGGTCATACACCACAACCTATCAGAGTGCCACATCCCAGGTGACTATAGATGTTTCCCCTGACTGCATTTCTTAAAGTGTGTATGTATGTGCGCTTGTGAGGGCGGTATTGATTACCTTATGGTTTGTACTTACAGGCAGTAATTCCAAGAGGGGTTCCTTCATCTCCATTGGGTATATCTGTAGGAAGGTGGAATCTGACTGCATGGTTACCCCCACTTTTTTTCTGGTGTTTTGCTGGTTTTTGACTAGTCTGACTGGGATCCTGCTATTCAGGACCCCAGTCTCTCTGCTTTCTCCCTAAATTGGTTGTGTTATGTACTTTAGGTACACTCCAGATTGGATTCTGGGGTACCCTTATAAGTCCCTAGTATATGGTATACTATGTACCCAGGGCATAGGTACCCCAGAGGCCTCCCAGGGGCTGCAGCATGTATTATGCCACCTCTGAGAGGCCATTCAAAATGACACAACAGGTCTGCTACTGCAGCCTGTGCAAGGTGGTGCATGCACCCCTTCCTTAGATATAGGTTCACTATATCTATCCTAATCACTGCACATATAAGCCTATCAGTCACCCCTATGGCAGGCCTTATCAATCCTGAAGGCAGGGTGCTGGGTTTTATGTGAGAGGGTGCCCCTGCATGAGCAGAGCCCCTCTGCAGCCTTCAGAACCACTATTCCGGGGTTGTCTGTGATGCAGCCAACCATATACTCTTAAGTGCATTATAACCTCGCGGTAAATGCTATCTTTAAAATGACTGCAAGGAATTATGTCGTGTTTGGTGTCAAACACCTTGGAATCATACCTCCACACCAGTACTGGTGTGAGAGGTATGATTCCTCCCTCCTAGAGGGAGAAATATGACAGCACCGGTACACCCGGTACCAGCTTCACAGAGCCCTGGCATCACAAAATGGATGCTGCCAGCCACAGACACGCGTCTGCCCTCCTGCTGCTGGACGAAACTCCGGCAGGGGAGGCTGGACAATAGGTTTCCTGTCACAGGGAGGTGTGACCACCTCCCAGACAGGCTTTAGTGTATTGGGGCTGGGTGGGTGCACTCTCAGAGTGCTTTGATGTCTGCACTGGGGGCACATTTGGTGTCCCTGTGCATAGTCCAGCTCAAACCGGTTGCAGGGGCTATCAACCGCTGCTCTGGTGCGAAACTGGACAAAGGACATGGGTGTAGCCACCCCTCTGTCCTGACCCTCCCATAGGTGGGTCCCCAGAGTTTGTCCCACCCCTTCCTTGGGTATAAAGTAGGAACCCTGACTACAGGACTTTAGATATTACCTGGACTAAACTCTGCTACAGAAACCAAGTAACCTTCGACAATCTACGCTTTGCTGGACGACTGAAGAATCTCCCTTGGAGTAAAGGAGTTACTCCCCTGCAAGGCAGGCACCACAACGCATCTGACTGGTTTGCACCTA
Organism: Calotriton arnoldi; assembly: GCA_963921515.1. Taxonomy (NCBI): domain Eukaryota; kingdom Metazoa; phylum Chordata; class Amphibia; order Caudata; family Salamandridae; genus Calotriton; species Calotriton arnoldi. Next base: position 180,442 of record CAWUFW010013724.1, read on the forward strand.
TGCAGCTCCCGATGGACTCCGAAGATTTTGCAACACAGGAGGTGGGTGCCCCAACTTTCTTGAGGTTGACTAGTGCTCTCAGCAAACCTGAGACCCGCAGCCCTCGTGGGGACCGTGCAACCTGAACCCCTGGACACCGTGCACATTTGCAGCAGCATATACTTTTAGGCGATCCCTGAGGCTGTACTTTGGGCTACTTGTAGTCCAAGCCCCGAGCAGCGTTTACACTGAAGATTACTGGCCTACACTCCACGAGTGTTCCATGGGCTGGTATTGTGTGATTCCTCTCAAGGCCCCTTTGCAATCCCTGGTCCATTGACCTGTGGGTCCCTGAGAAGGCAACTTTAACTTTTTATGGGCTTTCCTGGTTGCTCCAGACATGCCCTGACTCTCCATAGCTTGGGGAGTCCCCAGGACCTTGCTGGTCCTCAACAAAGCATCTTTTCTCTGACCGCGTGGGTTGCAGTTGCCAAGGCTTGTTGGTCTCCAATCCAAAAACTGACCCCCCAGCACTCGACATCCTTTGTTGTACAGCTCGCCTATGGAATCTGGTCATCGTCGACATCTCCTGGTCCCCGGGCCTGCAGAGTCAAGCTTCACCTCTTTGCACCTGAAACACCCGACATCGGTGGGCATTCGATTGCTCCGCTCCTGGTCACGTGAAGTGACCCAGACTTTGTCCCCTCTGCTTTCAGGTTCTTCTCATCTCCGATCCAGGCTTGGGTCACACCAGACACTTTTCTTCTCCACGGCAGCAGCACTTCTTCGCATCACGCCATTGAAAACGACAAGGGTTTCCGACACCACTTGACCCCTATGCACCCGGCTTCCCTGGGCTAGGTAACACGGGTACCTCGGTACTCACAAGGGTGCTGGCCTTAGAACCTTCTAAGTTTAACTGGGTTTGCTTGAAGTCCTCTCCGAAGTGTCCTTAAACTCTAAATTTCCAACTGCGACTTTCCCATAGAGTTGTACGGAGCTCGCGGCTGTGTTCCCACACTGCACCCGTCCTCCGTGGGTCCCCTGTGTCACTACCTTGGGTGGTTCCTTGGGGTCCCAGTGATTCTATGTGCTCTAGGCACTGTTTCTAGTCAAGTCGGGGTTGTTATACCACTTTCTTAATATATGGTTTGGTCTCCCCCTGGAGCCCACTGTGTATTGTGCTATTAACTGTCGTTCTAGTACTGTAATATTGTGTGCTTTGGTCTCTAATCTCATAAAGAGGTTAGTAGAGAGGGTTTAGTAATAAATACATATATTTTATATATACCTGGTGTGGTTCTCCTTTCATTTGGTCATTCAAGAGGTTATATACTGGTAAAACAAGCTTCTTTACATTCCTTCAAGACTTAGCCTGAAGGCTGCTCTCCACAGCTACCACTAGGATAGCTTTCTATAAGGTTGTCTTTAACCTAATCATCAATAAAGGTCGTTTGGACTGGTGCAAGGTGCCCACTTTAATTAGTGGACAGCATATACCAGGCCAACTTCTCACAATATCCAACCGGGCCTGCACTCTAAAGACAAAACCACCCCTTATTAGGATTCATTCCCCCGGCCTCTACCATCACCCCGGTCAGGTTATATACTAGGACAGGGGAGAGGTGGGAGATGGTGGAGGTTGTTCATGTCATCCCTGCGAGAACACTCTACAAGCAGAAGGTAAGACTTGTGGGGTCCTGACAGACACAATGGACCAAAAATGCTAGGTTTATGTCACTGGAACAATTCCCGATGAATAGAGATACAACTGCATGAGATGCCCTTGGTTTATTCCCCCCAGATACTCACATGATTGGAGTCCCAGAGGGGAATGCTTGGGTTCCAAGACTGTAAGGACTATACACCAAGTGTTCTGTTGTAGTTGTTGCTGTAGTTGTAGGCCTTTAGGAAACAGGAGCTGGACTTGGGAGAGGTGATAGTGGCTGAAGTCTGAAAGTACTGCTGTATTCAAACTAAATTTGTGTCCATAAATTATAGGCATAAGTTTCTCCATTTTAAGTTTTTGAACAGACTGTACTACTGCCTAGCTTTCTGCACAGAATTGTGATAGTGATGAGAAAGTTTTATAAAGCGATCAACTGCGGAGGCGTCTTAGCACTAAACGTTCAAGCTAAAAGAACAAGTTAGAAAACTAGCAGATCATGAAGTAGAGATCGAAAAAACCCATATAAAGCCCTCGCACTTTGCTCAATGCATGTGGGACCCTGCTGGCTTATTCCACTTGGAGTGGGACTGCCCACAAGTTAGAGTGTACTGGCCCGAAGTATAGCAGACCACTGGAAGATAGTGGATGCACATGTTGAGCATATCCCTCTGATATTACTGTTGATACATGTCAAGCCCCTTATTTTATTTATTTATTTATTTTAAAAGTTTTATATAGCGCTGGCTAGACCCAGAGGTATCAGAGCGCTTTACATGAGAAGATAATATAAAGCAAAAATGGCATATAAATAGATAAAAAAGATAATGAAACAACGTGTGAGATATACAAAACAAAAATAGATATACAGGTGCAAGAGCTATACACTTCAAGGAACTAGGTATATGATGTTAGGGAAATGGACCGATATTCCTGGACAAAATGTTACATGGTGATTGGAGATCAGGTGCAGGACACAGGTTAGGACCACCGATAATAATTGGGCCAAACATGGCGTATAAGTAGATAGAAGATAATGATAACAACATGTGAAATATACAAATCAAATAGATAAACAAATCAAACAAAAAGATAAACAAATCAAATAGATAAACAGGGGCAGGAGCTATACATATCAAGTAATTAGGCAAATGATGTTTAGGAAATGGACAAGTATTGCTGGACTATTATATCATGGTGAAATTGGAGATCAAGTGCAGGTCACAGGTGAGGATCTCCAATAATAGTTGAGGAGGTGTATTTTGGAGGTCTTTTTGAAGCTGAAATAGGAGGGGTTGCAGCGCAGGTTTTTTGGGAGGGCATTCCAGATGATAGGGGCATTACCAGAGAAGGAGCGTGATTGTGTGGCTTTCTTTTTATGCAGTGGAGGTATAAGGAGGAAGGAGTTGGTGCTTCTCAGAGGTCGTGTGGTGCCCGCAATGAGGAGTTTCTTGGAGAGGTACTGTGGAGTGTTTTGGTGTAGGACTTTGTGAGTGATGCAGGCAGTTTTGTAGGCAGATCTGCCTTCAATAGGGAGCCATTTAAGAGATTTGAGAGCCGGGGATATGTGATCGAAGCGTTTGCAGTCTGTAATGAGCCTGGCTGCAAGGTTGAGCACAGCTTTGATTGGAGCAAGGTGGACCTTGGGGATTCCGTTGAGGATGGCGTTACCATAATCAATACGTGAAAGAAAAAGTGACTGAACTACAAGTTTAAAGTCATCGGTAGGTATAAAGGGTTTGATTTTCTTGAGGTGACGGAGAGTGAAGAGGGCTCCTTTAGCAGAGTTTTTGATGTGGACGTTAAGGGTTAGGGTGTTGTCGATAGAGATACCAAGAGATTTGACGGAGTTGGACAGGGTGAGTGAGCAGTTGAGTGTGTTAAGGTCGGAGATCCATGATTGAACGGGGAGAGGGTTGTTTTTAGGGGAGAAGAGAATGATTTCAGTTTTATTAGGGTTAAGTTTGAGATGATTTCAGTGGAACCAGGTTTGGATCTTGGTGAGGGTGTTGTTCAGGTGTAAGATGTCGGCATGAGTTTTAATCTTGTAATAGATTTGGGTGTCATCGGCGTAGAGGTGGTAGTTGATGCCTGCTTGTTTAAGAATGAGGGTGAGGGGTTCCATAAAGAGGTTAAAGAGGGAGGGAGAGAGAATAGACCCTTGGGGGACTCCAAGGGAGACAGGAGTGGGGTTAGAAAGACAATTTTGAATTTTGATTTGCTGAGTTCGGTGTTGTAGGTAGGAGACGAACCATTGGTAGGCAGTATCGTTGAGGCCGAAACGGGTCCTAAGCACATTAAGTAGGGCTGAATGGTTGACTGTATCGAACGCTGCGGAGAGATCAAGGAGGATAAGAAGGCAGGTCTCACCATTATCAAGTGTGTGGTGGATGTCATCGACTGACATTTAGCATTGCCGATTCGGTGCTGCAGCCTTTCTTGAAGCCTGATTGAAAGGGATCGAGTAGGTTGGAAGTTTTCGATGTGTTTGTCTAGTTGTAGTAGGACACATTTTTCAAGGACCTTTGAGAGAAGGGGGAGGTTAGTGATGGGGCGGAGATTGTTTAGGTCATTGGGGTCAGCATTGGGGTTTTTGATTATGGGAGAGATTTGTCCAAGTTGAAGGGAGGTGGGGACACAGCCAGTGGAGAGAGAGGTGTTGATGATTGTGGTCCAGTATGGGGTGATGATATGCTTAAGGGCAGGGACAAGGTTAGAGGGTAAGGGGTCTTTTGTGTGGGAGGACAGTTTAAGATTGCCAATTATTTTAAGGACTTCTAGCTCAGTCACGGGGAGGAAATTGAGCAAGGAGGCATTGTTCTTTAATTGTGAGTTAGGGGAGTTGGTTTCCGGAGAAGTGGCAGTGGGTAGGTGTGGGGAGTGGTTAGGGGGTGAGGAAGTAGGTGGGAGAGGAGAGTCACTGAGGAGCGGTAGAATAGTGGGCGGAAGAGAGAAGGGGTCAGCTGGACGAGGGGATGTGGAGTAGGCATTAGAGGTGAGGACGGGCTTGCATTGGGATTTGGAGGGGAGCTGTGTGGAACGGAAGGATTGATCAATTTTGGCTATTTTTTCCGAGAAGAAGTGGGCAATTTCTTCGCATCTGGCTGAGGAGGCGATCAGATTTGGAGGTGCGGGGGAAGTTTGGTTCCTTCCCAAGACAATACGGCCATTGGTGTCAGTAGTAATACTGCTAGCAAAGTATAGGGTGCTGTGCTCATGGATGAAGGGACTGCACCCAAAGGTGAAAGACTGGGTAAAGTAGTGGTGAAGCAGTATAGGTGTACACAGGGACACAGGTGCCCCAAGCATAGCCAAGAGTCATTTCGGGACCACTGACGCACTATTGTGCTAGAGAGTGAGATGATAATGAAAGCATATGAAGGGCCATAAGGGTGGATGTATTATAAATGGCCAATCACGCTTGACACTACAGACCAGGTATAAGATGGGATGCTGACTTGCGGTATACTGTTTAATATAGTAGTGGTTTTTGATATAACTCCCATTGCTGATCTGCAGGCTCATCGGATGACCAGAACTGAACCTTCTACTGTGTTTATAACACTTGAGAAGTGTGCCTGATTCCAGTAGTGGAACTTCTCTGTTCCCAGAGTATATGCTTGATTCATGTCCGTACTTATTTGTTTACTCTACTGGTAACCAATAAAAAGATATAAAAAATTATCCAGTTCGTAACACTGCATTATGTTATCCAATTGTAAATCAGCCCACTTATCTTAGTGTTAAGATTGCGAGAAGACGCCGCCTGTGCTGTTCTGTCCTCACGTTGCAGAAAGCATGGACGTTTGAAGAGCAGAGCCACGCTGAGCAAGAACCGCCGCTAGCCCTGAAGTCTTTGCTTTCTCAATGTGAAACATCAAGAACAAGTGGCCTGCAGGATTAATCCGTGCGCATGGATAAAAGATGGCTCCCAAAATTTCAGTCTCTTTTAAGACCACCAAGACTTGTGAAACATTGAACTCTGAGGCCATTGCGACACTGTGTGCCATGCATCTAGTGAGCTTGAATGCTTGGCGGTCCTCAGACTGAGAAGACACTGTGGAATGGAACACATGAAGTTGAAATACCAGGCCCATTAGATGTAGACCTGTTCTAGAGACGCACTCCGATGGTTCTTTTTTGCAGCATGGAGGAGTAAAGGGGAGAATAGTCATTAACAGACAATCAATTAGCCAATAATTCTCTTTGATACATAATAACCCACGGACAACTAAGTAAGGTTAGTTAGTTTATTACAAAGCCAAAAATAACTGGACTAAAAGACACCTCAACACGAGGGTTTAGAAATACAAAGGAATTAGCATGAAGCCAAATCTACGCATCCAATTTAAATGGTGCAGAATAAACAAAACTATTAATTCAAGAAGTAGAATACAGAAAATCAGGAAGCATGAGTCCAAATTTCCCCGCATCGAAGGTTGATGAGTGAAAAGCATTAAATCTATCCCTACTCTAAAGCTAAGATGACGTCCCTACATAAGCATTTTCAAGAGGAAGGAAGAAAGGTGTCAGTGCATGGAGGCTTTCTAAGAGGCCTCTCCACCATCAATGCGTCAAGTATCATAAAGCCACCATTACAAAGAAAGAGTTTGTTGTGGGGTGCTCTCTCTCTGAAGGCAAGAAAGAAGTAGGGCTCTTTCCCTAGGTTCACAATCAGTTATCCACGGGTAGAAATCCCATAATGCACCTTGGTCATGCCAAACACTCTGGGTACAGTCCTGCATGTACTTTTCCACGGTGTCGTCCATGCACCTTTCTAGCAACAATGTGTCCTTGGTTCCCAGGCTTTCTCCTGTGTGAATCGTAACACCCTTTATTGACCCAAGTCACACGATTGTAACTTCTTCTCTTCTTGCCTAGCTAATAAAACAAAGATATTATTCTGTCTGAAAGAGCGCTTCTTCCCCTGCAATACAAAACATGAGAAAGAACAGATTCCACAGCACACATGAAATTCAAACGATTAATTCTAAAGCGAGAGTTGTCAGGGACTTGTATTAAAAGCCTACAATTCAACTAACATAATAATGCATCAAGTGAGCTTTTGCGAAGTCACGTAAACATTAATACATTTTCAACTAATGCGTTTACCTACGTATGAAATGTCACAGTTAATAAGCACACATAGTAAATGGATATTTGTCAGTTTCACATCTTCATGTTAATGTTTTCTGCTAGTTACATTCATTTTCTACGTTAATTCTCAATAATACTTGCCAATAACCTAAAATAGATCAGTAGTTATCTTAATACATTTCACATTTCTAACACTTCACGTTAATACAGTTTCAAGATTATATGCAGGTGAGTTCTACACATTATTATGATGCACCCCTACAAATAAATTGAGATTTCCGCTCCATCAAAGTCTAACAACCCGTTCTCAATTACAAATACAATGCAAGCAATGAGCTGAGTTTGTCCCTTCGACAATGGCTATGCTTCCCCCAGATCTAAATTTTACTTTATTGGTATTGGAGACAGTGGAAAACCTGTCATTCCATAAGTCAGATCAGGAATGAGGGACTACAAGGCTGAAAGGAGAGGAACAATCCTTGAAGGAAAGAGCGAGTGTGGCTTTCACTTGTTTACAGACTTGGGGGCATATATATCAAAAATTCACACAGTGCAGCATATGAAGTCACCTTCGCTGTGTGACAAGGAAAGGGCAAGAATGTGCAGCATTTAACATTCCTGACTTTTACCAACACTGGCGCACAATGTGCTGCCTAGCGCCAATACAGGCACCCTTGCACTATTGTGCAAAGGTGCCTTCGTTGTAGGCAGAATTGTTTTTGTGCAGGAAGGGGCACCTTCATGCACAAAAACAATCTCCCTGAGGCATTTTCCTATTTCTATGTGTGCTGCAGAATGTAACCAGGAGAAAGCAAGATATTTCTCCTGGTTACAACTCCCCTAGAAAGGCATTGCATTCTGACACAATTTCAGTTCAGGTCTACCAGTATTGATTAATCTGGGAATACTTCAGAATTAATGGGTGGATGCATGGGAACACCCACGCTCCACCCATAGAACACTTTCCCAGGGCAGAGTAACGCAACACAGCAATTTGCGTTGTGCTGCATTACTCTGAATTTATCAAGCCTCTCAGGGTCACACAAGGTGGCCTTGCGTGGCTTGATAAATCAAACTTGAGGGTTGCGTTGCTTTTGTACCCCATTGCGTGGCCTGAAGTGACGCAACCCAATCATAAATACGCCCCAAGGTTTCTGACACTGCTTCACAGTTAGGCCTCATCTCTGCTCCCAGCAACATATCTGTCATGCTTTCTTCATTTCATGACTAGTGGGTGGTGGTCATTTTTCTTTCTTTATCTCTGGATTGGAGTCATCACCCAAAGTTTTGATTCACCACTGGATTTTATGCACTATTCAGAAAATGTTCCCCAACTCAGATTCTTGTCTTGAATGTTCATTCAGTACCGTTTCCAGAAGTCAAGGAGCTATGACACCAGGTAAACTAATATCTCATAACTTGCTCGTTGGCCATGGCTTAAAGGCTCAAGTTTAAAACAGAAACCATTGTTAATTTATTTTATTTGCTAGAACTTATATAGTACTAAACAATGTGTGGGAAGGGACATCCCATTTTGCTGTTAAACAATGTAAACAGAAATCCCCGGAAGTAAGCATAAGTCCTGAAACCTGTATGTGCAGTGACCACAATGGCATTCCAAGTTGCTTCATTAACTGGTATCTAATTGGGCTTCTTGAGAGTTGGAGTGGCTACTGTAGATAATATAAGAGTTGAAAGATGTCTCTAAGCCATCACATGGACAATACATACATCAAGATTACCTCCGTATCGTCAAAGTGTGTAGTTTGATGGGGCCATTACCTGGACCTACCAAGGTCCTAGCATTGCTAATTTACTATTCTACCTCCAGTTCTGTCAGTGTGGGTGCCAGAGCCAAATCACTAATGGCCATTTTGCCAGGCTGGTTTAAGGGTTTTGTTAGGAAGGTCATATCACAGCAAAGGTTGACAATGTGATTTTTTTCAACATTTTCTATTATACCTTTTTGTTGTAATTTTTAGAATATCAAGCACATTTCACATTTAGCTGCATTAGTTCCCATGTTATATATAGTCAGGAATCAAAGGGATTCTCCACTATAAGTGGTAAGATCACTTATTTCTTGTTATTTATATCTGTAGTTAACTGTTTCTGAGTGACCGCGTGCAGCAGTTTTGTGGCGGGAATGATCCACCTGATTTTAGCGAGAAGTAGTGAACAACAAGAAAAAAACACGCAACCTGTTAAACCTGACACCCTTGGATGGTTGTCCCACAAACTGTTTGCCTTCACCTCTCCTATGTTGCTGAATTAATTTTTGTTGGCTTTAGGACTCTGTGCACTTTAAAGTGCTTGTGCCCTCTCCTTAGAACATGGTAAAATTGGCCTACAACTAATTGGCACATTTAATTTACTGGTAAGTCCCTAGTAAATGGTGCTACATGTACCCATGGCTTGTTAATTAAATGCTACTAGTGGGTGGATTTAGGCCCAGATCTCTGTACTGGGGTGAATGTATGACATTGTTCTGCATTCTGTCCAACAACTGTTGTTTTTGCATTTGTCACCCCGAGTGGGACGGGTATGCCCAGACGTTGGTCCCGTGCTCTCCATGCCACTGGAATCAAGCTATCCTGGCTAATGAGGGGTGAAACTCCGAAACCGGTCCTAGGATGCTTTGTTTCCAGTCCAGGGAGGACCTGGCCTGGCAGTTCGGGCTGGACTGTTCCCATGAGTCACAGGGTCAAGACTGATTTGCATATGGCCAGGTTTAAACTGGGGTGGCATGGTGAGCAAAAGAATGATGGATTTAAACCAGATCTCTTGACTGGGGGTGAATGTTTTGATTTGTTCTGCATTCCGTCCATCAATTGTGTGTCTTTTGCTTTCTCGCCCTAAGTGCGCCGGGTATGCCCAGACGTGGGTCCCGGGCTCACTGTGCCACTGGAATCAAGCTATCCTGGCTGAGGAGGGGTGAAACCCCGAAACCGGTCCTAGGATGCTTGATTCCGGTCCATGGAGGACCTGGCTTAGCAGTTTGGGCTGGACTATTCCCATAAGGCACAGGGTCAAGACTGATTTGCATATGGCCAGGTTTAAACTGGGGTGGCATGGCGAGCAAAAGAATGATGGATTTAACCCAGATCTCTTGACTGGGGTGAATGTTTTGATTTGTTCTGCATTCCGTCCATCAATTGTGTGTCTTTTGCTTTCTCGCCCTAAGTGCGCCGGGTATGCCCAGATGTGGGTCCCGGGCTCACTGTACCACTGGAATCAAGCTATCCCGGCTGATGAGGGGTGAATCCCCGAAACCGGTCCTAGGATGCTTGATTCCGGTCCAGGGAGGACCTGGCTTAGCTGTTCGGGCTGGACTGTACCCATGAGGCACAGGGTCAAGACTGATTTGCATATCGGCAGGTTTAAACTGGGGTGGCATGGTGAGCAAAAGAATGATGGATTTAACCCAGATCTCTTGACTGGGGGTGAATGTTTTGATTTGTTCTGCATTCCGTCCATCAATTGTGTGTCTTTTACTAGTGGGTGTACAGCACAAATATTTTGACCTAGTACTTTAAACGTGACTCAGGCCCGCCACCACAACCTGTAGTGTAGTTTTAAATTGCCATTTCAACCTAGCAAAATAAACCTTTTGCCGGGACTAGACCTGCCTTTTTTGAAACTTATAAGTCACTCCTAAAGAAGGCCGTAACAGATCCTAGCGCAGGGTGAATGTTATTTAGGAAGTAGGAAATGTGGGTTTACATGTACATGTCCTAACAGTGAAAAACTCCAAACGTTGTTTTTCACTGTTGCCAGGCTACCTCTCCATTGACTATCACTGGGTTACCTTATTACTTTTAATACAATGTAATTTCAGATTGGGAGCAGGTAGGAAAATACTTCTTTGACTCTTTGAATAACAGTTTAAAATCCTCTTAAACTGTAAAGTTGGATTTTAAGTCACAATTCTAGAAATGGCACTTTTAGAAAGTAGGCAGCTCTGTACCCAAACCTACAGTGCTGCTTTTCAGCCAGTAAACGGGGTCACATGACTGCTGATGTCTCCTCTGTGATGGGTTGTTGATTTCTCCAAGACATGGGGATAAAAGGGGCTTAAAGGGTGCCAGGTTGGGCCATCCTGGCAAGATGGCTCGGGTAGAAGTTGTACCCAGCCCTGAAATACAATTCAAAGGCCTTACCTGCAGCACACTGAAAGAACTTGACATTAGCCTTTTGTCACTCTAGACATTTGGGAGTAAGGCCCAGGAAGGACAGGGGTGTGGGTCAGGTGTTGCCCCCACACAAAGGTTTATAGCATATATAGATGTATTGAAAAAATCATGTATTTGAAAAAGCAACTTGACAAAAACATATATCCAACATACACAACAAACATAGGTGATTATCTACAATAGTGACATACAAAAGTGATAGATTGTGACTGTACACATCAGGACACTACAAATTGTAAACAGAAAACATGAAACCAATTGATTTTTTACATTAGCGTTGTATTCCTAGCAGCACAAAACACCCTAGCAAGACCTCCTTTCTTGTGTGGGTTTTGTTGGGCAGCAATGCTAGATCATGAACGTCGACGTTTTGACAAAGAAACAGTTGTGTATGCCCTGTTCAGAAAAAAGGGAAATATGTCTATTATAGAGATCAGTGTGTGCGTGAAACATTATATAGAAAAAATAAGCCAAGTTTATGAGCTCAACTTTATGAAGTAACCCATTTGAATGGACAGCTAATTTTAGTCGAGGAGCCCGTCCGGGCTAACCAGGAATTCAAAATGGACTGGAGATGAAGAGATCTTTCTCCTATTATAAATAATGAGGGCCTGTTAGTAATGATGTACATGAATAGGTCCAGAAATATGAAGATAATAGAGACCAGGATCCTACCTGTAGTGCCAAGTGTCACAAGGATCCAAATAAAGATTTCAGTATTAAATAAATACCAGGGGCACACCTGCTCCCTGTGAATCTGTATCCAAAACATAATGCAATATAAAAGCTGTTAGGGAAAATTCCCTGCATGACCAACCCACAACCGTGCGCTATCAATGGTAGTGAAGGATTAAAATCACTCACCTCCGGCGTACCACGCTCGGATAGCGAAAAGGGCTAATCGTGCCTACAATGGAGAATTCATCTTTAAGCATCAAGATATGGTCAATGCCAATGTCTGATTTTACCCGACAGCTTCGAGGTTATTTCTGCATAAACATAAAAATAATTCAAATATAATTAATGAGTAGTCTAAATACGCGGAGTGTTGCTCCCATCCTGCTCCGGTATTTGAAAGCTAAAAAATACGAAGGACTCAGTGGCGGCTTGCCGAGGGAGTGCTGCCGGGCGGTGGGGCGGGGCGGGGGAGGGGCAGGGTGGGGGGTAGTGGAGTTCGACATACAACGGACAGGAGTAAGGTAAGTAATGAAATAAATAAAACAATTTACCTTGCGCGCGCTGCATCACCATCTCGGCGATGCAGCGCACGCTAGGTAAATAGTTTTATTTACTTAATTACTTACCTTACTCCTGTCCGTCGTATATCGGACTCCACTACCCCACCACCCTACCCCTCCCCCACCCCGCCCCACTGCCCCGCAGCACTCCCTCGGCGAGCCACCACTGTAAGGACTTACCTCCAGCATATGCGCTCAGAGTCAATAATGGCTACACGCTGCCTGATGCGTCTTCACAGAATATTAAGGGGCTTATTTACAAGGCCTTTGCGCCACTTTTGCGTCATTTTTAACATGGGAAAATTGACGCAAAAGTGGCGCAAGGGGCTTGTAAATCTGCCCCTAAATATCTTGGCGTTACTGACCTCTGCATGCACGCAGGCACGTATGGAATGCGGAGCCAGAACGTGTTGCCATGGAAACGGAGACGCAGGCTGCTAAAGTATGCGGAAGGCCGAGCTGTCAATGGGCTTTCCGCAGTGGCTCTAGGAGTTAAGAAGACCGCCGAAAGACCGTAAATGGATGTCTCTTCACACTAGAGAGGGGTGGGCAGGTGTAGTTGGGGTATGTGAAATTAGGGTTGGTGGTGAGGATTAAATAGTTAAACGTTGTATTAAATTATTATTGAGACAATTAGCACTCACATATTTGATAATCTTTTGTACCTGGCTCTGCTCTTTTTAGGGTTATTACCTCTCTCCAGATCATTACGGACTCTTTCTCCAGTCCTGAACTTTTCACCTTCACAGCAATGGTTTTAAATGTGTTAGTCTAGTTAATTCAATCAAAGAAAAAAAACTATAGCATCCGGAATGCATCAGAGTGTAATGCAAGAGCTGTGGACTGTAAACACTGCCTGTAATTAGTACCTGGATGGAGGCGGTCACCCTAAATTGAGTGTTCAGACAACATCATGCTATTAGAATACCTCCTTTTCCAGTGCTTTCAAATACCAAAATAGAGTATTCTGCGCATAGCAGGCTTGCAGAGCTCTCAAGTTCTCCAGGTCCTTGCGTAAGAAGCTTATCCAGTCCAGCATTTTAACTTTGTATCCTGGGACTTGTAGTCAACAGGATACAAACAGGACAACAAGAGCCAGAATGCAAAGGTAAAGCCTGGACCAGATAAGCTTCTCAAACGTTGCATGGAACTGGGAAATTTGAGACCTGTGCACTGTTTTTCATTTCAGTTGAACTAAACGCACTGACACAGCTGAGAACAAGAAAGGAAAAGTTGTGTTTCTGTGATAAGGTGTCATATGGAAACCTAATACTGAGAATGTATTATACTGCTACTTAGGTAAAAGCTTCTATGCTGTTTTAAAGAACAAATCACACTTTTTAAACTTGAGTAATAAAGCTCTAGCCCATGTTAGACCATTATATGGTCCCAGGTTCAAATCCCGGCGGGTCCACTGAGGCTTACATTCTTCTGAGGTTGATAAAATGAGTACCATTGAGTTGGGTAAAAATAAACATCTGTTATTCAGCGCCAAGATACCCTTGGGTGAACTTGTGCTTTACAAATACACGTTGTGTTATTGCAGCACTTCTATAATCCATGTGGAGAGGAGATTTAGATGGTTTATTCCCAATATATAAGATTAAAATTTCAGCTACACTAATTTATGCTCTAGAGTATACCCCATTTGGATATTGGTCATTTTTAAATGTTTGTGACAGGAAAATGTAAAGAAAAGTTTGCATTTTAGGCACCGCAATTCTGGTACAATTGCTTAGATGGGAATACCGGTGGGCTGCAGTTTGTGTCAGGTCCTTGTCAGTGTAATTCATTGGGGTACAAATTTCTCCTATCTCCTCTTTGAGGTCTCTCCTTAAGGAAAAGTTTATTCAAGATTCTAGTAGTTACATGATTTTCAGGGGAAAAAAATGAACAGCACATCAGAGTATTTGAGTGTAACATGGGTGTGCTCAGTGTATGGTCACCGGGATATCTCCCAATATTCCTTAGTTCCCACTCTTTGCGATTTAGTCATTGGCTGGTTATGGGTCTCTGTACATCCCTGAATTTGTATAACTTAGTATGTATAGATATTTCTCAAGGCCAGTAACAACCTTATCTTTCCTTTCGCATTTCTCACAGTGATAGACTTGTTATGTCCCTTAATATAGGGAATGTTCCTTTAAATATTTTAATTGCGAGATGGAGTAATAATCCTAAAAAATCTCCTTTCCTTGATCTTTGTCAAAAAAGCACCCATAATATGCTTCATGTGCTGCATTTATGCTCAGCATTAAGACAGGTTGGATCAGGATTCTTAATTCCAATAATAAATACGCTATAAGATGAACCCACATACATATCAAGCCTGATGCACTCACCTAGGAACCCTCCTAATGAACAAATCTGCTTTAAAGTTATAGCTGCTTTTTAACTATCTTTAAAGGAAAAGAGATTATTCTTAATTATGTATTGTTTTTAATCAATTACTTTTGTGATAATCCTATCTTGCTTTGTCGATGAGGACTGTATATCTCAGGTGAGGCCAAAATCAATTTTTAAAATAAACTTGAATAATACTGAAAATTCGTGTTTGGAGGGAAGAGAGGTGTGGGGTGGATGGGATTTTAGGAGACGGCTGGCCAAAGTGGTGAAGGGCAGATGGTGTCAGGCAAGAGCACATAATAGGATTTTCATTTCTTTTAAATGTGTTGAAATGTAAAAGACAAAGGTTCAGAAGCAGAAAATATATTTAATTAACACTGTAGCTTTAATCTGAAAAATCTCCAATAAATGTTAAGTGTAGTTGGAAACCTTTGATTTTCCCAACTGCTGACTTTCATTTTAAAAGCAACACCTAGGTGAAACAAAACTGTGGCTAATTAGTCTGAACTGCATGCATGCACGCAGCTCAAAACATAAAGTGGCAATCTCAGAAGAAGCCTGTAAGAAAATAATTTTGCACAATTAGAAATAATGGAGTGGGAACAGCTGCAGCGGCCTGCTGAGCAATATTCCCTGGTGCTTAATGAATTCATGCTGCCTCCTACGAGGGGAGAGATGTGCCCCAGCAGTTCTCTGCTCGCAATTAAGATTTGAAGTTATGAATATCAATGCTGTTCGGTACATTTACACCCAGTTGCTCTATGAATGTTAGTGTTTTTGTGAACACATCTGGGACTACTATATGTATTTGACGGCAAAGTGAAGCTGTGCATGGAAGGATAATTGGAGAAGGGTGGCCTTGCTGATGTTTGTTTCTACAAAGTTTGCGGTATGTTTTTTATTGTTTCTAAATCAATTTTACTACTAGAAGAAAACTGCCTCACCTAGGCCTTCATGCACTGGGCAAATGAGAGAACTAAAGAGAAAAAGAATACCAGAGGTTGGAATAAATATAAAAATGGCCACTCCCTAAGGCATTAGAATAAGGCATGCAGCGCTGAAATGCACTATATATATATATTCACTGAAAAACCACAGGTTTCAGGGACGTTATAGTTAGTTGGACATTTCAGTCGTACAAAACCAGAGAAATTCTGCTGTTATAGTTAGTTGAGATAACTATAACTCGTGCCCCCGCAAAGCACTGCTGATGACGTCGCATATTACATCACTCATGACATGGTCAGTGACATCACTGATGTGATCACTGATGACATCTCAAATGACATCACTGATGACATCACTGATGACATGATCCAGTGACTGTGTGTTTCTGTAAAGTTTAAATATGTTTTATATATATATATATGCCAAGGTGTATTGAAGGATGAGTGGGTGTATGAGTGTCTGAATGGATGATTTAGTAGGTGTGTGACTGACTGTATAAGCAAGTGATTAAACGTGTCTTACTGAATGAATGGGTTATTGACTAAACTGTGTGAATGTCTGCATCAGTCTGTCAGTTGGTGTGTAAGTGGCTGCATTGGTTGGTGAGTAGCTACATGAGTGTCTATATGGGTTATTGATTGGTTGTCTGAGTATCTGTATGGGTGCCTGAGTGTCTGTGTGGGTGGATGGGGGGTGTGTGACTGTGCATAGATGTGTGAGTGGGTGATTCACTGGGTGTATGGGTTCAAGAGTGCATCTGTGAAGGGCTGTATGGGTGGGTAAGTGTGTGTATGGGTGTGTTAGTGAGTGTTTAGATGTCTCAGTGGTACATGTGTAAGTAACTACATATGTGAAAGGCAGTATATGTGAGTGTTGCACTATATAAATGACTTTAGGTGAGAGTGAGTGATTGTGAGAGTGGCTGTATGGATGAGTGTGTGCTTGTGTCAGTGATTGTATAAGAAAGTAAGTATGTGTTAGTATCTGTATGAATAAGTGAGGTGGTGTGTGAATAATTGTGTAGGTGAGCAAATGGGAGTGTTATTGATTCTTTGCATGACTGACTATGTCTGTGAGTAACTCTATGGGTGAGTGGCAGTGTGTGAGTGTCTGTATAGGTGTATGAGTGCATATGATAGTGTTGTATTGATGAGTGACTTCATGTATGAGTGACTGTATGGGTGAATGAGTAGATGTGTGTGTAGACCTAGGAATCAGTGAGTGGGTATCTAGTAACTGGTATTGGTGTGTCTTTGGTTTTGAAAATGGTAGTCTGTATTTTAGAGTGGGTGTATCAAAGGTTATATTAGGGTGTGAGGAGGTGCATCAGATTATCTCGTGATGTCATTTGAGATGTCATCAGTGATGTCATGAGTGGTGTCACTGACCATGTCATGAGTGATGTAATATGTGACGTCATCAGCAGTGCATTGCGGGGGCGCGAGTTATAGTTATCTCAACTAACTATAACGGTCGGATTTCTCTGATTTTGTACGACTGAAATGTCCAACAAACTATAACGTCCCTGAAACCTGTGGTTTTTTCAGTGAATTTCTAAGGTTTTTTAAATGCTAATTTCTAACTATAACGTCCCTGAAACCTATGGTTTTTTCAGTGAATTTCAAAGGTTTTTTAAATGCTAATTTCTAACTATAACGTCCCTGAAACCTATGGTTTTTTCAGTGAATTTCTAAGGTTTTTTAATGCTAATTCCTAACTATGCCTACATAGGTAGGACATATGCAGAAAGAGGAAGAAAGGCGCAGAAAGAAGCAAGAGATATGCAGAAAGAACCAACAGAGGTGCAGAAAGAGGCCTTGTTGCAAAGTCATCCTGTGCCCCCAACTTTTTGCTGACTGGTACTGGTGGTAACTGACTCTGACTAACCAGGCCTGGAGCCAGTGCTTAGCTAAAAGACACTTAGAATACAGTGAAAACACCTACATACACTAGGGTACACTATGGGTTGGGGTAACCCTGTGATTGACATGACCTCCCCTGTAAGGCCCTAGTACATAATAGGACAGGGGGATTAAAACTACCTCTAAGTCAGAGGTGCAGAAAGAAGCAAGAGCAGTGCAGAAAGAACCAACAGAGGTGCAGAAAGAGGCAAGAGGGGTACAGAAAGAGGCAAGAAAAGTGCAGAAAGAAGCAAAAGAGGTGCAGAAAGAGGCAAGAGAACTGCAGGAAACGGCAAGAGAGGTGCAGGAAGAGGCAGGAGAGGTGCACAAAGAGGCAAAAGGTGTACAGAAAGAGGCAAGAGGGGTGCAGAAAGAAGCAAGAGAAGTGCAGAAAGAAGCAACAGAGGTGCTTAAAGAGGCAAGAGGGGTGCAGAAAGAGGCAAGAGAAGTGCAGAAAAAAGCAACAGAGGTGCCGAAAGAGGCCAGAGAGGTGCAGAAACAGGCAAGAAAGGTACAGAAAGAGGGCACAGGGGTGCAGAAAGAGGTAAGAGGGATACAGAAATTTGCAAGAGAGGTGCAGAAAGAAGCAAGAGCAGTGCAGAAAGAAGTAGGAGAAGTGCAGAAAGAAGCAAGAGAGGTGGAGAAATAGGGAAGCGGGTACAGAAAGAGGCATGAGGGATGCAGAAATTTGCAAAAGAGGTGCAGAAAGAAGCAAGAACAATGCAGAAAGAACTAATAGAGGTGCAAAAAGAGGCAAGAGGGGTGCAGAAAGAGGCAGGAGAGATTACCAAATTGGCAAGAGAGGTACAGAAAGAGGCAGGAGGGGTGCAGAAAGAAGGAAGAGAAGTGCAGGAAGAAGCAACAGAGGTGCTGAAAGAGGCGCGAAGGGTGCAGAAAGAGGCAAGAGAAGTGCAGAAAGAAGCAACAGAGGTACAGAAAGAAGCATGAGAGGTGAAGAAAGAGGGAACAAGCGTGCAAAAAGAGGCAGGAGATGTGCAGAAAGAGGGGAGGAGGTGCAGAAAGAGGCAAGAGGGGTGCAGAAAGGAGCAAGTGAGGCGCAAAAAGAGGCAACTGAGGTGCAGAAAGATGCAAGAGAAGTGCAGAAACAAGCAAGAGAAGTGCAGAAAGAGGCAAGAGAATTGCTGAAAGAAGCAACAGAGGTGTAGAAAGAAGCAAGAGAAGTGCAGGAAGAGGCAAGTGAGGTGCAGAAAGAAGCAAAAGCAGTGCAGAAAGAACCAACAGAGGTGCAAAAAGAGGCAAGAGGGGTGCAGAAAGAGGTAGGAGAGGTGCACAAAGAGGCAAGAAAGGTACAGAAAGAGGCAGGAGGGGTACAGAAAGAAGGAAGAGAAGTGCTGAAAGAGGCAAGAGAATTGCTGAAAGAAGCAACATAGGTATAGAAAGAAGCAAGAGAAGTGCAGAAAGTGGCAAGTAAGGTGCAGAAAGAAGCAAGAGCAGTGCAGAAAGAACCAACAGAGATGCAAAAAGAGGCAAGAGGTGTGCAGAAAAAAGTAGGAGGTGCACAAAGAGGCAAGACAAGTGCAGAAAGAGGCAGGAGGGGCGCAGAAAGAAGGACGAGAAGTGCAGAAAGAAGCAACAGAGTGCTGAAAGAGGCGCAAATGGTGCAGAAAGAGCAAGAGAAGTACAGAAATAAGCAACAGAGGTACAGAAAGAGGCAAGAGAGGTGCAGAAACAGGCAGGAAAGGTACAGAAAGAGGCAACAAGGGTGCATAAAGAGGCAAGAGAGGTACAGAAAGAGGGAAGAGGGGTGCAGAAAGGGGCAAGAGGGGTGCAGAAAGAAGCAAGTGAGGTGCAGAAAGAGGCAACAGAGGTACAGAAAGACGCAAGAGAAGTGCAGAAACAAGCAAGAGAAGTGCAGAAAGAGGCAAGAGAATTGCTGAAAGAAGCAACAGAGGTGTAGAAAGAAGCAAGAGAAGTGCAGAAAGAGGCAAGAGAATTGCTGAAAGAAGCAACAGAGGTACAGAAAGAAGCAAGAGCAGTGCAGAAAGAACCAACAGAGGTACAAAAAGAAGCAAGAGGGGTGCAGAAAGAGGTAGGAGTGGTGCAGAAAGAGGCAAAAAATGTACAGAAAGAGGCAGGAGGGGTACAGAAAGAAGGAAGAGAAGTGCAGAAAGAGAATTGCTGAAAGAAGCAACAGAGGTATAGAAAGAAGCAAGAGATGTGTAGAAAGAGGCAAGTAAGGTACAGAAAGAAGCAAGAGCAGTGCAGAAAGAACCAACAGAGGTGCAAAAAGAGGCAAGAGGGGAGCAGAAAAAAGTAGGAGAGGTGCACAAAGAGGCAAGAAAAGTCCACAAAGAGGCAGGAGGGGTGCAAAAAGAAGGAAGAGAAGTGCAGAAAGAAGCAACAGAGGTGCTGAAAGAGGCAAGAGGGGTGCAGAAAGAGGTAGGAGAGGTGCAGAAAGAGGCAAGAAAGGTACAGAAAGAGGCAGGAGGGGTACAGAAAGAAGGAAGAGAAGCGCAGAAACAGGCAAGAGAATTGCTGAAAGAAGCAACAGAGGTATAGAAAGAAGCAAGAGAAGTGCATAAAGAGAAAAAAGGGTTGCAAAAAGAGGCAAGAGGCAAGAGGGGTACAGAAAGAAGCAAGTGAGGTATATATATCTGTATATGTATATATATATGTAGCATCCCCTACGGGGAATTCCTCAGACTGAGGAGAATATGCAGTACAGACCAGGCATTTGAAAGCTGTGTGAATGAGACAAGCAGAAGATTCGCTGCTAGAGGGTATACAGATAAGACCATCAAACTAGCCTTAAACAAGATTAAAACACTCACACGCAACGAATTGTTATGCAACAGAATAGTGAGATCTCCCCATGAGTTAAGTTCTGATATGAAACCAAGCAAGGTATATCTAGAAATGCGCCTAATAACAACATACAACAGGCAGCACAGACAAATTAGGGCTATCATAAATAAGAACTGACCCATTATAAAAACAGATGCAATTTTGGGAGAGTTATTTCCCACACAACCAGCTTTGACTTTCAGAAAAGCTAAGTCGATGCACAATGCCCTAGTCAGGACAAGCCCCGAACTGGCACTGGGTGATACTAAATCCAAAACCATGCGGCTGGCACCACAAAATGGTTTCTTCAAATGTAGTTCGTGCCGTGCATGCAAATTTGGCACGAACACAACTCAATACTCCTCAGTATATGGCCCCACGACTAACAAATTGAAGGATAGATACAACTGTCGCACAGAATTTGCAGTTTATGTTTTAAAGTGCTCCTGCGGGTTACAATATGTGGGAAGCACTAAGCTGCAAGTTCATGTGCGAATTCTTCAGCATCTGAGAGCCATAGTCAACTCGGATATGTCATATCCAGTGGCGAGGCACTTTAAAGCTGTGCACAACAACAGTTTGAATGATTTGAAATACTATGTTATTGGTGTAGTGACCCCACTGAGAAGAGGTGGAAACAGGGAGAAACTGTTAAGAAAATTAGAATCCAAATTTATTTTGGAATTGGATACTAGAACACCCAATGGTTTGAACATTGGGGAGGAACTCCACAATTATTTATAACCATGAGGGGTAACTTGAATTTTCTGATGAGTCTAATGATTTGATTAATCACACCATGGTAATAGTTCCTGTAAACAAGGTATGAATCAACTGCTGCCATTCTTCCCCTCTGTCCTTAGTTGACAGAGTTTAACATATTTTTTGAAGCACTTTAACTCATACATATGTACTAGAGCACTTTTTTGTACATAGTTGTTTTATCAGACTAACATAGATAGATTCTCATAATGAATTGATTCATCAGAGATAGATTGGCATTAAATTGCATTTAGCTGATATTAGTTAGGTTTGATTTTAGAATTGTCATGGTATTAAACCTGACGGGACTGCGTTTGAGTAGAATTAATTAGAACATTGCACTATTAGCATTGTATGATGTCGATAAATTTGGACACTGTGATATACTTATAGGAATGAGAATTGCACTTTGCACTTTTATAACATTATTATAATGTTTAGAAACACGTTCTCTCCATATGATACAGAAGACAGTTGTTCTTATATAGGTTTCAATAAGCACTTTATTTATTTATGAAGGGTACATTATCAGTGAACCCCAGCACTATGCAGGGAGTTCCCCCCCTTTTTGTATATATATAACAACATTTACGCCATCATCTTGGAGATTCAACAAATATTGTGGTAATAAGTATCAAAATGGCATTTTAACTGTCCATATATGAATTGGAAGGTGATTATTGCTATCTATATTTATATTTATACAGGCAATTTCTTATATTTCTATATTTCTATTTTTCCAATTCCAATTTTATTGCAGTATAGTCTTATTAATCATGTTCACAGCTTGCCAGAAAAATATACAGCATTTTCTACAGTTGTCCTTTATATCTGTGTGTTACTGGTGATATAATCTATGTATAAGACTGTTTCTCATTTTCAATTTGCCGACAGGCGATCACATGGTGTATGATGTATAAAGTTGGCTTTCGGAGTCTTTCTCGTGATGTGAACAAGCCCAGGAGGTGGGCGAAACACGTCATCTTGCTGTGTACAGCATAAATAAATAAAATCACCAGCACGAAACCGGTGTCCGTGTCCCACTATCAGCTCTATGCGCTGCGGGAAACTTTGTGAAGATATATATGTGTATGTATATATATATACATAGACATACATCTATATGCACGCCCCTCCAGGCATGTCCTCGGATCTCCCCGAGTGGCTCTTAACCATTCTGTCTCTGCATTCAGGCTACCAAGCTCTTTTCCTCCTCATAAAACGCTTTTCTCCACAGGTTCCCTGACTCATAAACCATTTTTTTTCCACGGGTCCCTTTACTTTCTCTCCTCCTAATCTCGTTTTTCTCCCCAATCATTTTCTCCACTAATTTCATTTTTACTCCTTCTAAGTTGCATTTTTCTCCCAAATAGTTTTTTCCTCAAATTCCGTTTTCACTCCTAATCACATTTTTCCCCTAATAATTTTTCTCCTTTAATTTCATTTCCACTCCTTCTAATCACATTTTCCCCTAATAGTTTTTCTCCTGTAATTTCGTTTTTACTCCTAACTGCATTTTTCTCCCCAATCATTTTTCTGTTCTAATCTTGTGTTACTCCTTCTAACCACATTTTTTAGTCCTTAATCGTTTTTCACCCTTAAACACTTGCTTTTCCTCCTCTAATCCTCGATCACTTTTCTTCCAGGCTTTTCCCGCTTTTTTCCGCACAGCTCTCATCCTACCTCTCCCATCTGCTTCCCGCCTCCCACTGACCCCGCCCAGCACCCAGTCCCCTCATGGGAAACCTACTTAATGAAGGCCACAGCGCGAGCACGCGGTGGACGTGAACAGAGGGTGCATGACTGGCGCGCCAAAGGCAAGCCCATCTGTCTCTGTCCATGCCTGGCCTGCACCTAGCGCCCGGACTCCTTGCCCCCCACCCATCCGCAGGTACACCAGCATCATACTTTCAGCCCTCAACCCCAGACAACACAACCACAACTGCTAACGTGCCTTCCCACGATCAACAGCAGGACCTTTTTCCTTCTGTCACTGCCCCTTCCACTGCAACACAGAGCCCTACGCTCCAGAGCCCCTGCCCACCACCACAGCAACAGGTCTACTCCAATGCCTGGTGATCAACACCCGATCACTCCACAAGCATGCCAGCGAGATCTGGGACACCATCACCTCACTCATGCAAAACATCTTCTTCCTCACCGAAACATGCCTGAACCCGGCATCAGCCCCTACATTGTCACTGCCATACCTAACGGATACAAGATAATTCACCTGGACTGCACCAACAAGCCCAGTGGTGGAATAGCCTTCTTCCACAAAGAGTCCCTCAAATGCACAGCCACCGCCGACACCACAACCCCTATCATGGAACACCTGAACTTTCAGATCAACGCCAACAGCAAACCAATGGTCAGAGGCACCCTCGCCTAAAGACCTCCCGGACCATGCCCTGCTTTCTGCGAGGCCATCTCTGACTTAATCTCCCCGCTGGCCATCAACTCAAAAACCTTCATCTTCCTCGGCGACTTCAACTTTCACCTGGAAGACCTCAACGACACCAACACAACCAATCTACTAGAGAGCATGGAAATACTCGGGCTCTCCCAGCTGGTTTTGGACCCTAAGCACATCGCCGGACACACTCTCAACCCCATATTCTTAGCTAGCAACAGAATCAGGTGCAGCCAAGCCACTGAAATCACCTGGTCTGACCACTCTATTGCCCACTTCCACATCACGACCACCTCCACCACACCACCTGCCCCACCCAAATCCCCCTACAGGAGCTAGAGCAAAGTAACCGAAGACCTCTGGACCAGCTCCCCTCAGTGCCTCACCTTCTGAGGCCACCACTGACCTCAAGGGGGCAGTCAGAAACTTCAACGGAATGGTTCATCAATTGCGCCAACATAGTAACACCCCTCAAACCCACCAAAACCAGCAGATCCTAAAAACATCACAGCTGGTACACCTCAGAGCTCAAATGCCACAAGCATGCCTGCAAGCATCTTGAAAGGATCTTGTGCACCAGCAAAACAAAAAAGACCCCTCTAACTTCAAACCAGCCCTCAACGAATACCACCAGCAACTCAAGACAGCCAGGAAAAATGTCCTGATCTCCAACCACAGCAAGGAGCTATTCTGCATCATCAAGGAATTTTCTGACCAAACAGCCATCGATAACACCATCACCTCCTCTCAGGAGCTCTGTGATTCCCTCACCAACTTCTTCTACAGCAAAATCACCACCAACTATGAAAACTTCAACCCCCAACCCCCTGTAAGCGACTCAACAGATTCCTCAGCACCACCAACTCCCACATAATCTCACTAAACACATGGGAACCTCTCTTCATAAACACAACTGCCACCATAATGGTCTCCATCCACTCAGGAGCTCCCAAGGATCTCTGCCTCCACCATATGTTCAACCTAGGAAAAAACACCATCAGCAAGGAACTCACCACCATTATGAATGCATCCACCGCCTTGGCCTCCTTCCCCAAAGGATGGTAACATGTGGAAATCAAACTGCTCCTCAAAAAACCCACAGCAGACCCCAAAGACCTCAAAAACTACAGCCCCATCTCCCTACTGCCATTTCCAGCCAAAGTACTGCAGGAGTTCAGGAAGGACCTAAAGACCTGGCTCTCGACTATTTCATCCAAGCAACCCCTAGGACCTGGATACCCTCAAAGGTGATAAGCAGTGCTTTACAAATCCCATTTATATATATATATATATTGTATGAACGTTTCGAACACCAACTCCCAAGATCCAACGAGGAAAGCAGGAAGAACGGCACAGGTTGGTGCGTTTCTTTCAAGATGAATTTATTGTTTTAGATTTCTCACTTCCAAGTGCATAAATAAAGTGCAGGATGACAAAAGGCCTACGCGTTTCGGCCAAAGCCTTCAACCGGGCCATAGAGAGGTCACATCTAGAGTGTCATACACTCCTGCAAATCGATCTACATCTGTGTTAATAATTTCTGTTTCAATTATGTCAAAGTCAACAATTCACCATTATGTGACTTGGGGCATATGCACTAAAAGGTTTTTTGGTGTTTAACTCATTTTTCACAACTTTTAAGGTCTATTTTCACCTAATCCATGGTTAAAGCAACATAAAGTACAATCAATCTGTCCAAAGTTCAAAGTTAAAAGTAAAGTGATATCCCATTTCCTGAAACGTATAAATCATTCAGGACAACATGTCCAATTTGAATATAGTGCTGGAATATAACTAAAACTCATCAAATACTGAATGCAATGACAAACACTTTCCCCTGCCATGTGAATTCACAATACCAGTTAAAGTGTAATGTGCGTATATGTCTAATGATAAATTCTCGTTCTTATCATGAATTAACTAGTTTCTAAGCAGATGCCATCGATGATCCTTGTCTATTCTACACTCTCTCCTCTTTTCATTCATAGTCCTGATAAAGTGCAAACAGTCTCAATAAAGTGACTAGTGCCCAGATGGTATTCTGCACAATAATTAAGAAAAAAATGCATTATGACGTTTTCAATAAGATCGTTCAGATATAGGAATCAAATAATTAAATTATCAAATGTAATATGGGAGGTCATAAGCAGTGGATTGCGGGGGCATAAGTTATAGTTAACCCAGGTAACTATAACTGTTGAATTTCACTGGTTTTTATGAGTGAAATCGGAGCTTAACTATAACGTACCTGTAACCTTTGTTTTTTTCAGTGGATTTCTAAGTTTTTTAAAAATTCTATTTCCTAACTATAACAACACTGTAACTTTTAGATTTCTAAGTGAATTTCTAAGATTTTTGACAATCTATTTCGTAACTATAACGTCTCTGTAACCTTTAGTTTTTTAAGTGAATTTCTATGGTTTTTTAACTAGTAGATGCGTTTGCAGATTGGTGTAGAAAGGGGGTGGGGCTCTCTGACCATTTCACAGCAATTCTGCTGTGTGGGACTTACTGGAGGTAGCAGTGTCCTTGTTGGCCCCAAGGACACTCTACAGCCAAGAGGACTTTATCCCCCAACCAGCAGTGCACCAGAAGGCGCGTTTGCAGAGTGGTGGAGAAAAGGGGCGTAGCCTCCAAAGTCCTCTCAGCAATCCCGCTGTGTGGGACTTACTGGAGGTAACAGGAGGGCTTGTTGGCCCCCAAGGACCCTCTGGAGCCAAGGGGACTTCATCCCCCAACCAACAGTGCAAGAGTAATCATGTTTGCAGAGTGGTGGATAAAGGGGATGTGGCCTCCAAAGTCCTCTTAGCAATCCCACTGTTTGGGACCTACTGGAGTTAACAGGAGGGCTTATTGGTCCCCAAGGACCCTCTTCAGCCAAGGGGACTTCATCCCCCGAACAGTTGTGTGCCAGGAGACGCGTTTGCAGAGTGGTGGTGATGGGGGGGCGACTCTCCGGCGACTTGCCGGCCATATCTTTTTTTTTATTTTTTAGGGGAGGGGAGCTGCATGGACCCCCTTCCCTGGGCCAATTTTGGCCCGGGGACACCCTCCCCCAGGGCCAGGGCCTTTTTGAATGGGGGAGCAGGCCTGTTGGCCCCAAGGACCCTCTGTAGCCAAGGGGACTTCATCCCCAACCAGTTGTGCTCCAGGAGGCGTGTTTGCTGAGTGGTGGTGAAAGGGGGCAGAGCCTCTGGTTATTTGCGGGTCGCATTTTTTTTTATGGGAGGGGGGCTGCATTGGCCCCCTTCTCTGGGCCAATTTCTTTCATTTTTTTAAAGAACTGAAAGCGGAGCACAGTTTGCAATGGCTTAGCGGGAGTGGTAAAGCTCCCGCCAAGCCATAGGAAACAGCTATGTCCCAGAGGTGGGCACTACATGGGCCGGCCTTGGGGGGTGGCGGTCCCCAGGGCCATCTATGGCTCCAGGAGGGGGGCCACATGGCCCCTTTCCTTCTTCAGTTTTGCCCCAGGGAGGTGTTAGTCCCCAGGGCTCCGTGGGGGTCCACGTGGCCCCTACATGAATTTAAATTAAAGCCCTGGGAGTCATCTGTAAACATAAAGCCCTGGGGAGGTGGCGGTCCCCGGGGCTGGGAGGTCCCATGTACAAAATAAGTGAGCCCCGGGGAGGTGGTGGTTCCCCAGACAGTGAAGGAGGCCATATGGGCATCAATAAGCCCCAAGGGGGTGTGGTGTTGGTTGTGGAGGTGTCAGGCCACGTGGTGAAAGGCCTCAGGCTGGATAGGGACACACACAGGGCACATGCTCATAGTATGGTGGTGGCTAGTGAACTAACCACGCCCGGAGCCCCGGGCTCTTTATTAACTATCTCCACGCTGGACTGGCGTATGCCAGTCCAGTCCATTACGCTTACGTACAGGGGGGAAGAACCACAACAGTTGTCTTCCCTACTAGGCAGGAGGATATGGTCTCACCCGACCGTTCACAACATTACATTCCTCTTATACCAGGAAATAACAAATGCAAAACAAAGCAAACAGTTGAAACGCAAAACAACACTGGTGCATTCACAGTTCACGTGCCAATGTCCGAATTAACACAGTAAGTATGGAACATTCTTTATTGGTTGCGGGAGACAGGTGCTTTCTCGCAACTTGCTGACGGAGGTACTCGCCCACAGCAACCCGGCCCTCCAGTCATATCAGGTCACTCGGACACAGTGTCTTTGTACCTTTGTGAAGGCTTTGGGTGGGATTTCAGTTCATACCGGTTCTGGCTGCTTCTCCGGGATGGTGTAGGTGACAGCGACAGTGGGTGGCTCTCTGTGCTTGATCCAGTGTTCTCGTGTCCGACCGTCGGGAGTTCAAGACTTCGGCCAGGGGAGATGTCGATAGAAGGCGTCGTGCTTGATCCCTCTGCTGTCGCACTTGGCTGTTCTCTGCTGGCACTGGGAGGGCATACCGGGACATGGTCCCTTGGTTATCCACTCTCTGGGAAGTCCTCCATGCTGTCAGTGGGGACTTTCTTTAATTGCGACACATTGCGTGTTACAGTCTCTTGGCCTCTTTGAGCCATTATCTGAGTGCCTTTGATGTTCACCACTACCCACGGGTCCAGCTCAAAGGGTAGACGGAACGTTCCTCCAGGGTGGCGGTCTTGTACCAGTACTTGGTCTCCTACTCGGAGCAAGGATTCCCGGGCGTGCCTTCTCTGGGAGGCCTTATCATTAGTACGGGCTCTTCTAGAGCCAGACTGATTTGGTGGGTTTGGTGCATCCTCCCACACAGGGTGATGTGGAATTGTGTCTGTCACAGTTCGGCCCAGGCACAGTTTGCTCGGAGAGATGCCAGTGGTGCAATGAGGGGTGAGCCGATACTCACGAAGGAACTGGTACAGGGCCTGTTCCAGGTTGCGGCTTTCTGCTAGGGCGATCTGGATGGCTTTGTTCAGGGTCCTCATTAGGCGCTCCACTTCACCGCTTGCTTGAGGCCAGCGTGGAGTTATCATGCAGTGCTTGATGTTGTGGGATGTCAGATAGTCAGTCAGTTCTCTGCTGGTAAACGGGGGGCCCATTGTCGGTGCGAATCTCCTTGAAAAGTCCGTGTGTCGCCATGATCTTTTCCAGCTTTGGGATCACTTCCACAACGGACGTCGTGGGCACAATTTCCACTTCTGGGTAGCGGGAGAAGTCGTCCACCACTACCAGCATGTGTAGTCCACCCGGGAGACTGCCAAAATCTGCACTCACCCTTTCCCACGGAGTGCTGGGAGCTGCTTCAGTGATGACCGGTGCTGGCCTGTCTGGCAGGCTGGTCGCCAGGCAGACGGGGCACTGCTTCACAACCGCTTCTATCTTCTGGTCAAGGCCGGGGAACCAGACTTTGCTCCGCAGTCGGCTTTTCGATTTCACGATCCCTTGGTGGGCTCCGTGTGCAAGGAGGGCAGCTTTGTGGGTCAGACTTTCAGGTATTACGAGGCGGGGACTCTCAGGAGGCAACCGTCTGTGGTTACTGAGAGTTCCTGGCGGACTATGTATAGGGCTTTTAGCACTGACTGAGCGGTCTCCGTGTGGCACGGCGACAGGCTTTGCAGGGGTCTCCAGTCACATGACGCAACTGCTTGGATTGCGATCTGGAGGCAGTCGTCTTCCCTGGTGGCCTCCATGATGTCTGCGCGGGAGATTGGGAGAGGTCAGGATCGCTCAACGACCATTCTCACTTAATCCTCCGTTGCTGCAGCTTCTGCCGCTTCTGGGGGTGTGGCAGGCCGAGCGTGTCTGGACAGAAAGTCCGCCGGGTTCCTGGTGCCAGGTTGGTATTCAATGGTGAATTGGAATTCTTGTAGCTGTAGGATCCACTTTTCAATCCTTTGAGGAGGACGAGATGACGAGCCTTGAAAAAGCGGAATCAGGGGTTTGTGGTCAGTGATGACTGTGAACGGGTGGCGTACAGGTATATGTAAAAATGTCGGCAGCCCCACAAGATGGCAATCGCTTCTTTTTCGATCTGTGAATATCGCTGTTCCGTTGGCGTGAGTGTTCGGCTGGCATATGCTACCGGAGCCCATTCTCCGCATTCTTGACGCTGGGCTAGGACCGCGCCGAGACCTGTGGGGCTGGCATCAACAACAAGCTGTGACTCTTGTCTGGGGTCGAAGTACACCAGTGTGGTGCTTTCGGATAGGGCTGCTTTTGTCCGCTTGAACGACTCTTCTTGCTCCGACACCCGTGTCCACGGGTTAGTGGCTTTCGTCAGGTCTCTGAGCGGGCCCGTTAGGTCTGATAAGTTCTTGATGAATTGTCCGCAGTATGTTACCATACCCAGAAAACTGCAGACCCCGGACACAGAGGTTGGGGCAGGCGCCTCCTGGATATCCTTCACCTTATCGGGGTCTGGGGCGATACCTTTGTCCGAAAATTTGTAGCCAAAGAAACTGATGTCCCTCCGCAGGAAGTCGCATTTCTCACGGTGTAGCGTGAGCCCGCAGTCTCGGAGGCGCGAGAAGACGGCTTGGAGACAGATGAGGTGCTCTTCCAGCGTGGGGGCGTGCTCACGTTGAGCACTCCATTTAATCCGTGAAGAAAATTTTTGATTATGTTCTGGAACACCTCGCCCGCGCTGGAGATGCCAAAGTTGACCCGGGTGTATCTCCAGAGCCCTGCATGAGTTGAAAACGTGATGATGGGGCGGGAGTCTGGGTGTAGAGGTATCTGGTGGTAGCCAGACTGTAAGTCCATCTTAGAGAACCACTTGGATCCTGCCAGCTCACCGATGATGTCATCCACAGTTGGTGTGAGGTGGCATTCACGCTTTATTGCCAAGTTTGGAATCCTCATATCCACGTAGATGCGCACTGCGTCGGGTTGTTTGGGTTTTTTGGCCACGACGATGGGTGATACCCATGGTGTAGGTCCACTCACTCGCTCTATGATGCCTGTCTTTTCCAGTAGCCGAAGCTCGGCCTCCACCTTCGGCCGGAGGTGGCAACCCTTCTGTGCCTAAGGGCGATTGGGGCTACTGACTTGTCGATGTGTAGCTGGATGGCTGGTCCTTTCAAACATCCAATCCCTTCGAACACTGATGAGAAATCTTGGAGTAGACGGTCTAGGTCATGGGCATGCACATCGAAGGCGAACTGGATTAGGTTGAGATCATGAGCCGTGCGGCAGCTGAGGAGGAATCCCGACCCTTCCTGCGACACGTAGACTTTCGCCCATTGACGGGTATCATCGTGAGGGAGATCCGCCTGGAAAACGCCGCACAACTTTATCATTGACCGGTTGCCAAATGCATACACCTGTACGCTGGTGTTGCAAAGCGCTGGAGGATTCGGCAAACCATGGTAGACGTTTTCAGCCATGAGGTTAATGGTGGCCCCAGTGTCGATGAGTGCGGCGACGGAGTGGTCTTGCACTCCTATGTTGCAAATGGGTGTGGACTGTCGGGCGGCTGCGAGCGTGTTCAGCATCCTTACCACATGAACTGTGGCCACATCGTCTTCGTCCATGTCGCTGTCAGAGGCGTCACCCGGGTGCGGCTCAGCCACATGTACCTGTTTCTGCGGGCCTCTGGGCCGCCTTCTTTGTGACGAGTGGCAGACCTTAGAAAAGGGATTCTGTCTCCTACATGCGCTGCAGGTCTTGCCGTTGGCTGGGCAAACCCCATCATGCGGGTACGGGCCTCCGCACCATCCACATGGGCGACTCTGCGGGCGTTGTCTGGTTGGAGGAGGCGCCGGCTTGGGGAGCTTCGATCGGGTCTCACGCGTGTCTGTGTGCAGTGCGTTCACTGGTTCTTCTTTGACCGTTGTTGACGAAGTGGGGTCCATGTGGGCAGCCCTTGCCTTGGACAGTTCCTTGGAGCGCCCCAGCATCAGGATGTCTCTCATGGGCATGTTGTGCTCCTGCAGGATGCACTCGCAAAGCTTGGATGAGGCACATCCCTGGATGAACTGTGCCCGGACCTCGTCATCTTCATCTGGAAGGGTGCATGTGCTCGCCAGTACTCTTAGACGCCCGTAGAATACGTCGACAGATTCGTCCGGCAGCCAACGAGCTTGGCGAAGGACGAACCGTTCATAGTCTGGGTTGGCGTACGGTTCGAAGTGTGCAGTGATGGCATCACGCATGGAGGCGTAGTTTCTGGGGGGTCCAGCTTCCCGCACAGTTTTGGAGATTTTGTGTATATCTGCTCCCACCAGGTGAAGGAGCATGGGCCGTCTCCACGGCGCCGGGATATCTGCTGCCTCGAAATAGGTTTCCAGACGCTGTACCCACGCCTTCCAGCGCGCAGCCTGGGATGGGGGAGGGCCTGTGACGGTGAAGGGTTCCAGCGGCAGGACCGTCGCCATAGTGAAAGGTTGCGGCAGCAGGCGTTGGACTGTGCGCTATGCAGCAGTGCCTCCGTGCGCGTAGCACTTGATGGTGGGTGCGTGGCACTGTTGTGGGTGTGCAGCACCCGGTGGAGCTCCTGTCTGGTGGCGTGTGAGGGCACTGGCGGGGAGCCTTGGGTTGTGAGTTCACAGGTTTGAGTGTTGACTTGACTATGAGCACACTGGGTTGCCAGGCTGTGAGCTGGGCTTGCGGTGCTGTGTGGCCGGGAGGTGGGGTTGCAAAGTTCTGCTCTGGGCCCAGGATGTAGCAGGCAGCAAAGGGCCTCGGAGGCTGGAGGCCATGCAGTGCAGAGCATGAGGCAGGCGCGTGGAGGCCTCCGTGAGGGGACTGCTGACGCAGCGTGCAGTACCTGGAAGCTCCGGTAGGGGCATAGTGGCGGGATGCTGGCGGCGCGTGGAGCCGTAGACAGGCCGTGCACCCACCGTGCAGTAGCGGCAGCAGAAGCGGGCACTCACCGCATGGGGTCCACCTGCGGCACGGAGCAGGGCAGCCACTGACAGGGGCGGCAGGTGAGAGGGACGAGTCTGCCAGTGCCAGGCTCAGCGGCAGCCATGCAGCAGCGGGAGCGGCGGATGCCCCGCGAGGTGGGGGCGTAGCTCCGGACGATCATGGCGCTGCAGGGGCGATGGCTGGGCGGACCCTGGGACGCCGGTGAGGGGCTCGCAGGGAAGCTCGTGGGACGTAGCCACCTCGTCGCCAGTGTGGTGTTGGTTGTGGAGGTGTCAGGCCATGTGGTGGAAGGCCTCAGGCTGGATAGGAACACACACAGGGCACACGCTCATAGTATGGTGGTGGCTAGTGAACTAACCACGCCTGGAGCCCCGGACTCTTTATTAACTATCTCCACGCTGGACTGGCATATGCCAGTCCAGCCCATTACACTTACGTACAGGGGGGGGAAGAACCACAACAGTTGTCTTCTCTACTGGGCAGGAGGATATGGTCTCACCCGACCGTTCACAACATTACATTGGGGCCCGTGCGCCCCTCTCCTTTAGTATTTAAATGCCCCCAGGACCTGGCTCACCCAGGGGTCGATTAGTAACAAAGCACAGGAGCCTGCGAGTAGTTATTTTTTAAAATTTTCAGTGAGATCTAGTCAAAAATGTTTTTAAAAAAATGCTTTTTTAGGCCGTGTGGGGTCCCTGTGGGACCGTACCAAAAGGTCTATGAAATTTTTACCCTACCCTCTTTTTTTTTTTTAAGAACTTTTTTTCTGTAAGTTGGTTGAAGACGAGTCACAAGATGGCTGAAGTCTTGGCAGCCAATCAGATCTCAGCAAAAGACCGGGAGGTGTTGCGAATCCGCCTCGTCCCTATATATACAACTGTAAATTTCTTTAAATTACTCTGCAACTACGAAATGGATTTACACTAATTAACAAAAAGGTCGCTTTCTGGACCAACAGCTACCTTTCTGCCAAATTTGGTGTAATTCCGTTCAGCAGTTCGGACTGTAGCCGTGTGGTTTTGGGACCCCCCTTTTTCTCGGCCCCCACTTAACGTATCACCCCAAAATGTTCAAGAAAGTGGCTGAAGTGAGCGCAAACTATATATATATCTATCTTGTAAAGGCAATAATGGAAGCTATACCCAGCTCGTTGTGGAGGCTGCAGTTGTATGGATCTGGTCCCCCCGCTTATAATGTCGCAAAGTTCCTTCTCACCATCTGAGAAATACAAGCCACACCCGGAGCGGATATGCCTCAAGTGTCGATTATTGGCAGAAAAGAATGACTTGTTTGGACTCCACAGAGGCTTGCTCACTTGTGATATATAAATTACAATGTAATGAAAATATGAGAAAATTAATTAATTATATGTATGAATTAATATCATGGTAAACTATGTATCTTATGATATATAGTTAGTTGGACATTCACTCGTACATTTGAGATGTCAACAGTGATGTCATCAGTGATGCCACTGACTATGTCATGAGATGTAATATGTGACGTCATCAGCAGTGCATTGCGGGGGCGCGAGTTATAGTTAGCTCAGCTAACTATAACGGCCAAATTTCTCTGATTTTGTACGAGTGAAATGTCCAACTAACTATAATGTCCCTGAAACCTGTGGTTTTTTCTGTGAATTTCTAAGGCTTTTTAAATGCTAATTCCTAACTATAACGTCTCTGAAACCTACGTTTTTTCAGTGAATTTCTAAGGTTTTTTAAAGTCTAATTTCTAACTATTTTTATTTTTTATTTTAAAAGTTTTATATAGCGCTAGCTAGACCCGTGGGTATCAGAGCGCTTTACATACACACTGTACAAAACCAAAGGAAATTGCATTACTTAGTAGGAAGGCAGTAGGGAAGCAAAAACAGAGATAAAAATACAACATGAAAAATAGATAAACAGTGCAGCGGAGGGAGAGAAAACAAACGAAGGTGGTTAACACAGACCGGTCACCACTATCCTTGAATGTCAAGAGAGAGAGGAGTTAACTCGGATATTGAAGTCTAGGTTAGTTGATGTTGGTCAGGAAAGTATTTGTTAAGGAGATGGAGTTTCAGGTCCCTTTTGAAACAGGAGAAGGAGGGGTTGCATCTGAGGACTCTAGGGAGAGCGTTCCATATCCTGGGAGCGTTGCCAGAAAACGATCGGTATTGGGTGGTTTTCTTTTTCAGTTTCGGAGGGATAAGAAGGAGTGAGTTAGAACTTCTCAGTGTTCTGGATTGACCTGCTCTTACCAGTTTGTTGTTCAGGTAGTTGGTGGCCGGAGAGTGAAGGGTTTTGTGTGTGATGCAGGCCAGCTTGTAAATACACCTCCCTTCCATAGGAAGCCAGTTGAGGGAGTTGAGAGCTGGAGTGATGTGTTCAAATCTTTTCACTCCAGATATGAGTCGAGCGGCCATGTTCAGCACTGCCCTTAGTGGGGCTAGGTGAGCTTTTGGAGTCCCTGTTAGGATGGCGTTCCCGTAGTCGATTTTAGAGAGAACTAGGGATTGAACTACTGTCTTGAGGTCATCCTGGGGAAGAAAAGGTTTCAATTTCTTGAGGTGTTTTAGTGAGAAAAGAGCACCTTTTGCAGAGTTTTTTATGTGGGCCTCCATTGATAAGTTCTTGTCAAGGGTGATGCCTAGCGACTTCACTGAGTCGGATAGGACGAGGGGGCAGTTTAGGGCAACCAGATTCTTGAGCCACTCTTGGATTGGTCGATGGTTGCTTTTTGGAGAGAATAGGATTAGTTCCGTTTTATCTGGGTTGAGCTTTAAGTGGTTAGTGTTGAACCAAGTTTGGATCTCGGTTAGAGTGACATTGAGGTGTCGGATGTCGTTGGGAGACTTGATTTTGAAATAGATTTGGGTGTCGTCGTCGTAGAGGTGGTAGTTCACTCCCGCTTTTTTCAAGATGATTGTGAGGGGCTCCATGAAGAGATTGAAGAGGGACGGGGAGAGGATCGAGCCTTGCGGGACCCCAAGTGTGACTTTTGTTGGCTTCGAGAGACAGAGGTTGATTTTAATTTGTTGCGAACGGTGTTGAAGGAAGGAGGTGAACCATTTTAGTACTGTGCCATTAATGCCGGAGCGTTTCGACAAGGTCTCCAGAAGAGCTGGATGATTTACAGTGTCGAATGCCGCAGATAGGTCAATAAGGATGAGAAGGCAGGCATCACCTTCATCTAAAGCCTTGTGAATATCGTCAGAGATGTTGAGCATAGCTGTTTCAGTGCTACAGCCTTTCCTGAATCCTGATTGAAAGGTGTCGAGGAGGTTGAACTCATCAATGTGTTTGTTGAGTTTGTGGAGAACGCATTTCTCCAATGTTTTCGCAAGGAACGGGAGGTTGGAGATAGGTCTGAGGTTGTTAAGATCATTAGGGTCGGCCCCTGGTTTCTTGAGAATGGGTGTGATTTGTCCTAGTTGAAGGGAGTCTGGGACACAGCCTGAGATGAGAGAGGCATTGATGATTTTTGTCCAGAAAGGGGAAATGGTGTGGTTGAGTTCTTTTATAATTGTGGATGGGAGGGGGTCCATAGTGTGGGAGGAAGGTTTTAGGGTAGAGATTATACTGAAGACCTCGTTTTCTGACATTAGCTCAAAGTCGGACCAATGCGCATTGTTTTTTAGCTGGAGGCAGACCTGATTGTCCTTGATAAGAATTCTTTCTGATTGGTCAAGGGTGGTTAAAGGGGGCAGGTTAAGAGGGAAGGAGGGTTTGCGGTTTGGAGGAAGGATTGATCAATTTTTGAGACTTTATTAGAGAAGAAGGTGGCAATTTCTTCACATCGCTCTTTGGTGGCTATGATTTCGTTAGAGGGAGTGCAGTTTGTTTGGCTTT
The DNA here is from genome assembly GCA_963921515.1 of Calotriton arnoldi. Lineage (NCBI taxonomy): Eukaryota > Metazoa > Chordata > Amphibia > Caudata > Salamandridae > Calotriton > Calotriton arnoldi. The sequence goes on from CAWUFW010013724.1 coordinate 216,424, forward strand.
TGACAATGTTGAAGAGTTCTCTCGGTCTGTTTTTCACCAGATCTAGTTGGTTGCGGAAGAAAGACGCCTTTTCACTGAAAATGTGTTTTTTGTATGCCTGCCGAGCAGATCTAAGTTGCGCTAGGTGCAAGGTCGAGGCGTTTAGTCTCCAACACCTTTCCGTTTGTCTGAGTTTACGCCTTTCGTTATTCAGATCCATATTGAACCAGGGTTTAGATTTGGTTCGCCTCATTTGTTTGAGTTTGAGTGGAGCTACTTGGTCTAAGACCTCTGTCATTTTAGAGTTAAAGTGTGTAGTGAGGTCATCGGCCGTCCATGATGAGGGTTGGGGTTGTAGATGGGCATGAATCCTGGATTCAAGTTCGGGTAAAGGGACTTTTTTGATGTTTCTGGTCCAGTGCTTAGGCTTGTCATCATGAATAGGTTGGTGTCTGACAAGTGCATCAATCTTGAACAGAATGAGGTGGTGGTCTGACCAGTAAATGGGAGAAATCGCTCTCAGAGAGACCAGTTCATTGTTGGTAATGATCGCATCCAGTGTTGCACCTTTGATGTGAGTTGGTTAATTGCAGAGTTGTTTGAGATTGTATATTTCAATTAGGTTGGATAGGTTCTGGACAGTGGAGTCTTCTGGGTCATTCCAGTGGATGTTGAGGTCACCCAGGAACACGTCTTTTGTGTCTGTCATGGAGAAACGTGTTATTAGGTCTGTTAGTTCTTCGGGGAAAAGGGTACGCTCTCCAGGAGGATGGTAGATGGTGTGGAATTTGATGGGAGAGGTGCCCTTGGCAGTGAGTTCGACACCCAGGTATTCAAACGATAGGTATTCTGCAGGTTTAAGTTTGGTGATCTGTATTCCAGCTTTGTGAATGATGGCTAGTCCCCCTCCAGTTTTGATTGGCCTGTCTTGTCTGATGATGTTGTACCCTGGAGGGGTGAGAATGTCAAGAATGGGGGTGGAGTGGACATTAAGCCAGGATTCTGTGAGGAAAGCGATGTCAATTTCTTCAGCGAGTAGAGCTTCAGCAATGTCTGTGGCGTGTTGTACTGCTGATCTGCAGTTTAGGAGCATGCAAGAGAGAGGGTGGGGAGCCTTGGTGGTGGGGGAGCTAGGTGGATAGAGGAGTATTGAGCAGGAGGTCTAGGCGAGTGGACAGTTTTAGGGAGTCTGTTAGTGCCAACAATAACAGGGATGGGGAAAGGGGCTGATTTCTGGCTCAGAGCGAGGTAAGGGTCGTTGGTCACATCAGGTTTCAATACCGAAAGGGGGAGGCGATCCCGGTTGGGTCGAAGTGCCTGACTCGTAGACGGACTGGAGGGTCGGGGGTGCTCTGTGGGGCCATGGGAGAGGTATTGAGGGGGGTTTGAGCAAATCTACCCGACGAGAGGGAGTACGGTGGCTTGGTCCTGTTGAGAAGGTCTTGTTGTAAGTGTAGGAGATCGGCAGCAAGGGAGTTAATTTTCTGCTCCATTCTGTTCAGTTGCTGTGTTATTTAGCTGAAAAAGTTTAAGGTTTCTGGCAGGGGTCGAGAATGACTTGGGCCTATGGAGGGAGAGTGAACAGGGGTCAGGGATTGGACGGAATCAGTGGGATTAGGAGAGGGGAGAGGTTGGACGCGGGGAGCCGGATTAGTAATGCTCCCATTCAAGGAGTTCAGAGGAGGAGTAGAGGGTCTACTGTCCAAGTGAGGAGGGAGAGAAATTCTGGGTAGGAAGTCAGAGTTCCGGGAATGTCAATGAGATTAGCGGTGGAGGCAGGTTGTGTATGTGGGTGTGTGACGGCGGACGGGGAGTGGGCGGTGATAATAGGGGGGGAAAGTGTCTGCTGTATTGGTGAAGACGTTGGACATGGGGAAGTCACGGGGGTTGTCAGTGAGGTAAGTGGTGGAGACGGGTTGTGCCTGTGGATGTGGGACATCAGAAGGGGAGTGTGCAGTGGTGGTAGGGGGGAGAGTGACCGCTGGATTGGAGATGACGTTGGACAAGGGGGAAGTAAGGGTCGGGAGAAGAGGGTCTGTGTTGGAGGAAGGGGTATTTTGAGAGGGAGGGTTCAGATTATCAGAGGTCGAGGGGGGAGTGCCTGTGGGGATTTCAGTCGTGGGAGGGCTGAGGGTGAAGTCCGAGCTGACGAGATCGAGATCGGCCTTGTGGTGTTTGTTAATTGTGATTTTGTTGTTCCTGGTGTGATCAGTTGATGTAATAATGGTGGGCGTTTGGCGACGGAGAGTAATGATGGGGGTAATGTGATTGTAGTGAGTGATGGTGGATGTCCATGAGTTGAAGAGAGGTTCTTCAGGGCAGGGAGATTGGATCAGTTCCACGTTATTAGTGAGGGTGGTGGGGGATAGGGGAGATAGGGTTTGGTGGCTCAGTTGAGTTAACGAGGAAAGAAGTGTGGGGAAGTGGCGGTCAAAAGTGGTGAGGTGCGGGTCGGTGGCCTGTATGAGAATGGTTCCAGTTCTGTAGATGGAAATGGTGAGTTCCCCTTTGAAGGTCGGAGAGATAGTGGTTGAGATTTTTTCACCATAGGGAATGATTACTGACTTGGCGACTTTAGGGTGAAGAGAGAAGGTGTTTTTCCATTTAGTCGGGCGATTAGTGTAAAAAATGAAGTTAGTTTTCGTGTTGCCGTTGGTCGCTGTGTGGTAGTTATCTACAATGAGTGTTTCCGGGTGTTGTTTTAGAGTACTGTGCTTGAAGTTCTTTTTTGCATTACTGGTTAATTTGTCTGGGTAGTTAATGGACCAGGAGTTGGGTCCGTAACGCACGAGATTCGAGTTACGGGAGGGGTTAGGCGGGCGCATGGTTGAATGGTAGAAAATGCCGGGCGCAATCAGGAATCAAGCAGTAACCATGCTTTTACAGTAAGCATCATTTGGCCCAAACCAGGGGGACACTCCAAACGCAGGGGGAGTATCAGCATTTTTCAATGCCTGCCATATTGGGAAGAGACAATGTCCACAAGCCAATTCCAGTAACTGTCCCATAAGCACATCAGCCTGTAACATAAACCACATTATGCACAGTATCACATTAGGCGCAAAATCTTAGACGCCAACCTCACCATCATAAACATTATGCAATTCTCTCATCGGTCTAAACGCATTAGACACTAACATGCTAATCATAAATCACATTAGGAAATATCTCACAACCTAAACGCATTAGGGAATAATAACCTCGCTAGCATATCCACATTATGCAAAACCTCACAACCATAAAAGTACATTTAGAGGTAAGAAACAGGGTGCGTAAACCATAGTAAATGCATCACATTTCCTAGCACCATATTTTAGGACAGAAACCACATTAGCACATAACCTCACGGTAGAAACCATAGCAGAGGCATCAATCACATTAGGGCCTGGCTCCCTACAATCCTAACAGTCCCCCTGGCCAACTGGCCATCTCAAAGAGGGGCTCAAATGCCCTATGTCCCAAAAGTTCAGGGCGCGCTGCCTAAGCAGCGAAAGTCAAGGGTGCGCCATCTGCGCAGGCCTAAACGTTGCAGCTGGCACTAAGTGCTGCGCAGCTGTGAAGGTCAGGGATAAAGGAGTGCATCTCACTCCCAGCTACCAAGGTATGTCCCCCAAATAAACAATAGCCTAAACGGTGCAGCTGCCCACTACTTGCTGGGCAGCTGTGAAGTAATAAGGCCTGGCACTCACCGTGCCTTTGTGGCCTCACTGGGGCTTCTTAAACAATAACCTTACCCCCAAAACGTTGCAGTTGCCCACTGTCAAGCGGTAGGACATGTGCAGAAAGAGGAAGAAAGGCGCAGAAAGAAGCAAGAGAAGTACAGAAAGAGGCAAGAGAGGTGCAGAAAGAGGAAGAAAGTTGCAGAAAGAAGCAAGAGAAATGCAGAAAGAGGCAACAGAAGTCCAGAAAGAGGAAGAAAGGTGCATAAAGAAGCAAGAGAAGTGCAGAAAGTACCAACAGAGGTGCAGAACCTTACAACAGACTCATGCAAAGTAGCCTAATCACTAATCTTTCTCCCAAGATGTCTTAACCCTCACTTTCCTCTTGAAGGTTCACTTTTCGTCGACTGCTCTGAATGTTAGGCGTATTAAATATAAAACAGCAATCCTAAGCATATCACTGTTGTAAGTCTGACCACGTTTGTGAAGGTATGCATGCGTGTATCTCTGCTTTTACCTAGTAACATGTTACATAAAAATAAACATACAAATATCTGAATACCTGTGTTTCAAACAGCATACTCTGTAAGTTTGGGTACAAAATGGTAGAAGCAAGAGAAGTGCAGAAAGAAGCAGAAGAGGTGCAGAAAAAACAAGAGAACTGCACAAAGAACCAACTGAGGTGCAGAAAGAGGCAAGAGGGTGCAGAACGAGGCAAGAGAGGTGTAGAAAGAGGCAAGAGAGATGCACAAAGAGGGAAGAAGGGTGCAGAAAGAGGGGTGCAGAAAGAACCAAGAGAGGTGCAGAAAGAAGCAAGAGCAGTGCAGAAAGAACCAACAGTGGTGCAGAAAGAGGCAAGAGGGGTGCAGAAAGAGGCAAGAGTAGTGCAGAAAGAAGCAAAAGGGGTACAGAAAGAGGGAAGAGGGTGCAGAAAGAGGCAAGAGAACTGCAGAAAGAGGCAACAGAGGTGCAGAAAGAGGCAAGACAGGTGCAGGAAAAGGGAAGAAGGGTGCAGAAAGAAGCAAGAGAGGTGCAGAAAGAGGGAAGAGGGTGCAGAAAGAGGCAAGAGAGGTGCAGAAAGAGGCAAGAGAGATGTACAAAGAGGGAAGAAGGGTGCAGAAAAAGGCAAGAAGGGTGCAGAAAGAAGCAAAAGAGGTGCAGAAAGAAGCAAGAGAAGTGCAGAATGAAGCAACAGGGGTGCAGAAAGAGGCAAGACTGGTGCAGAAAGAGGCAAGAGGGGTGCAGAAAGAGGCAACAGAGGTGCAGAAGGAGGCAAGAGAACTGCAGAAAGAGGAAAGGGAGTTGCAGAAACAGGCAAAAGAGGTCCAGAAAGAGTGAACAGGGGTGCAGACAGAGGCAAGAGAAGTTCAGAAAGAGGGAAGAGGGGTGCAGAAAGAGGCAATAGGGGTGCAGAAATTTGCAAGAGAGGTGCAGAAAGAAGCAAGAGAGGTGCAGAAAGAAGCAAGAGCAGTGCAGAAAGAACCAACAGAGGTGCAGAAAGAGGCAAGAGGGGTGCAGAAAGAGGCAAGAGTAGTGCAGTGAGAAGCAAAAGAGGTACAGAAAGAGGGAAGAGGGTGCAGAAGGAGGCAAGAGAACTGCAGAAAAAAGCAACAGAGGTACAGAACGAGACAAGACAGGTGCAGGAAAAGGGAAGAAGGGCTCAGAAAGAAGCAAGAGAGGTGCAGAAAGAGGCAAGAAGGTGTAGAAAGAGGCAAGAGAGGTGCAGAAAGAGGCAAGAGAGATGCACAAAGAGGGAAGAAGGGTGCAGAAAGAGGCAAGAGGGGTGCAGAAAGAAGCAAAAGAAGTGCAGAAAGAAGCAACAGAAGTGCTGAAGAGGGCTGCAGAAAGAGGCAAGAGGGGTGAAGAAAGAGGCAACAGAGGAGCAGAAGGAGGAAAGAGAACTGCAGAAAGAAGCAAGAGAGTTGTAGAAACAGGCAAAAGAGGTACAGAAAGAGGGAACAGGGGTGGAGACAGACGCAAGAGAAGTGCAGAAAGAGGGAAGAGGGGTACAGAAATGTGCAAGAGAGGTGCAGAAAGAAGCAAGAGCAGTGCAGAAAGAACCGACAGAGGTGCAGAAAGAGGCAAGAGGGGTGCAGAAAGAGGAGAGAGAAGTGCATAAAGAAGCAAAAGAGGTGCAGAAAGAGGCAAGAAGGGTGCAGAAAGAGGCAAGAGCAGTGCAGAAAGAACCAAGAGATGCGCAGAAAGAGGCAAGAGAGGTGCAGAAAGAGGCAAGAGATGTGCGGAAGAAGGGTGCAGGAAGAAGCAAGAGAGGTACAGAAAGAAGCAAGAGAAGTGCAGAAAGAGGCACGTGAGGTGCAGAAGGAGGCAAGAGAACTGCAGAAAGAGGCAGGAGAGTTGCAGAAAGAGGCAAGAGAGGTGAAGAAAGAGGTAAGAGGGGTACAGAAAGAGGCAAGAGGGATGCAGAAAGAGGCAAGAGAGGTGCAGAAAGAGGCAAGAGTAGTGCAGTGAGAAGCAAAAGAGGTACAGAAAGAGGGAAGAGGGTGCAGAAAGAGGCAAGAGAACTGCAGAAAAAAGCAACAGAGGTACAGAAAGAGACAAGACAGGTGCAGGAAAAGGGAAGAAGGGCTCAGAAAGAAGCAAGAGAGGTGCAGAAAGAGGCAAGAAGGTGCAGAAAGAGGCAAGAGAGGTGCAGAAAGAGGCAAGAGAGATGCACAAAGAGGGAAGAAGGATGCAGAAAGAGGCAAGAGGGGTGCAGAAAGAAGCAAAAGAGGTGCAGAAAGAAGCAACAGAAGTGCTGAAGAGGGCTGCAGAAAAGGCAAGAGGGGTGAAGAAAGAGGCAACAGAGGAGCAGAAGGAGGAAAGAGAACTGCAGAAAGAAGCAAGAGAGTTGTAGAAACAGGCAAAAGAGGTACAGAAAGAGGGAACAGGGGTGGAGACAGACGCAAGAGAAGTGCAGAAAGAGGGAAGAGGGGTACAGAAATGTGCAAGAGAGGTGCAGAAAGAAGCAAGAGCAGTGCAGAAAGAACCGACAGAGGTGCAGAAAGAGGCAAGAGGGGTGCAGAAAGAGGAGAGAGAAGTGCATAAAGAAGCAAAAGAGGCGCAGAAAGAGGCAAGAGGGGTACAGAAAGAGGCAAGAGCAGTGCAGAAAGAACCAAGAGATGTGCAGAAGAAGGGTGCAGGAAGAAGCAAGAGAGGCACAGAAAGAAGCAAGAGAAGTGCAGAAAGAGGCACGTGAGGTGCAGAAGGAGGCAAGAGAACTGCAGAAAGAGGCAGGAGAGTTGCAGAAAGAGGCAAGAGAGGTGAAGAAAGAGGTAAGAGGGGTACAGAAAGAGGCAAGAGGGATGCAGAAAGAGGCAAGAGAGGTGCAGAAAGAGGCAAGAGAGATGCACAAAGAGGGAAGAAGGGTGGAGAAAGAGGAAAGAGGGGTGCAGAAAGAAGCAACAGTGGTGCAGAAAGAGGCAAGAGGGGTGCAGAAAGAGGCAAGAGTAGTGCAGAAAGAAGCAAAAGGGGTACAGAAAGAGGGAAGAGGGTGTAGAAAGAGGCAAGAGAACTGCAGAAATAGGCAACAGAGGTGCAGAAAGAGGCAAGACAGGTGCAAGAAAAGGGAAGAAGGGTGCAGAAAGAAACAAGAGAGGTACAGAAAGAGGCAAGAGGGTGGCAGAAAGAGGCAAGTGAGGTGCAGAAAGAGGCAAGAGAGATGCAGAAAGAGGGAAGATGAGTGCAGAAAGAGGCAACAGGGGTGCAGAAAGAAGCAAGACAGGTGCAGAAAGAAGCAAGAGAAGTGCGGAATGAAGCAACAGGGGTGCAGAAAGAGGCAAGAGAAGTGCAGAAAGAAGCCACAGAGGTGCAGAAGGGGACAAGAGAACTGCAGAAAGAGGCAAGAGAGTTGCAGAAACAGGCAAAAGAGTTGCAGAAACAGGCAAAAGAGGTACAGAAAGAGGGAACATAGGTGCAGGCAGAGGCAAGAGAGGTGCAGAAAGAGAGAAGAGGGGTGAAGAAAGAGGCAAGAGGGGTGCAGAAATTTGCATGAGAGGTGCAGAAAGAAGCAAGAGCAGTGCAAAGGAACCAACAGAGGTGCAGAAAGAGGCAAGAGGGGTGCAGAAAGAGACAAGAGAAGTGCAGAAAGAAGGAACAGAGGTGCACAAAGAGGAAAGAGGGGTGCAGAAAGAGGGAAGAGAGGTGTAGAAAGAGGCAAGAGAGTTGCACAAAGAGGGAAGAAGGGTGCAGAAAGATGCAAGAGGGGTGCAGAAAGAAGCAACAGAGGTGCAGAAAGAAGAAAGAGAAGTGCAGAGAGAAACAACAGAGGTGCAGAAAGAGTCAAGAGGGGTGCAGAAAGAGGCAAGAGAAGTGCAGAAAGAAGCAACGGAGGTGCAGAAAGAGGCAAGAGGAGTGTAGAAAGAGGCAAGAGAGGTGCAGAAACAGGCAGGAGAGGTACAGAAAAAGGGAACAGGGGTGCAGAAAGAGGCAAGAGAGTTGCAGAAAGAGGGAAGAAGGGTGCAGAAAGAGGCAAGAGGGGTACAGAAAGAAGCAAGTGAGGTGCAGAAAGAGGCAACAGAGGTGCAGAAAGAGGCAAGAGAGGTGCAGAAAATGGAAGAGATGAGCTGAAAGAGGTAAAAGAAGTGCAGAAAAAGAAAGGTGCAGAAAAAAGCAACAGAAATGCAGAAAGAGGCAAGAGAGGCGCAGAAAGAAGCAAGAGTGGTTTGCACACCATTAGTACCAATTTAATACCCACATTTAGCAATAAGTAACAGGTGACCATTCTAGGTTTGCAAAGGGCCTTCCACCACGCTGTAACACTTGTCTCTGCATTCTTGGTAACGTTTGAGCCGTTTGAGCTAGAAACAAGTTTTTGTTTGTTCAAATCTGCAGATTATGCAGCAGATGATGGATTATGTGGCAAATGCGTAAAATGTATAATTGTGCGAAAGTCGGTGCAGCCAAACAGTCGCATAATTCCAGTGGCCCTGCTCATACCTCTGACTAGGTCCAGAAGTGATCCTCAGTGGGTCCTTCTTTTTTTGACTCATTGAGTTTATAGTTTAGCTTCTATAGAAACGAGGAAGACTAAACCTGAGGTTACCACTCCTCAACACAGACTCCCATACCACTTAATTACTCTCCATAACACCTAATCCCATTCTACATAATTCCTATACACTAAATACTACATACTTTCTATCCACATAATTTCACTACACACAACCTACATACACTCCACTCCAATAAACATTAGTAAAACACTTTTACATTTACAACGCCAATAGCTCTAACTCTCGCAAATGTGGAACCTATTACATTGCAAATGCTTCTTTAACTAGTAGTCACGTTTGCAGAGAGGTGGAGAAAGGGGGCTGGGCCTCCGACCAGCGCTCAGGAATTCCGCTGTGTAGGACTTACAGGAGGTACCAGGAGGGCTTCTTGGCCCCCAAAGTCCCTCAGGAGAAAAGTGTACTTCATCCCCCAACCCGTAGTGTGCCAGGAGGCGCGTTTGCAGAGTGGTGGAGAAAGGGAGGCATGGCCTCTGAAGACCTCTTAGCAATCCCACTGTGTGGGACTTACTGGAGATAACAGGAGGGGTAGTTGGCCACCAAGGACAACCCTGGGGGCCAACTAGCCCTCCTATTACCTCCAGTAAGTTCCACACAGCAGCATTGGTAAGTTCTCATAGCAGGCCATGCCCCCTTTGCCCACCAGTCTGCAAACGCGCTTCCTGGCTTGCTCTTCGATGGGGATTTAAGTCCCCTTTGCTGCTGGAGGTCGTTAGGGGCCAAGTAGCTGCCTGTTACCTCCAGTAAGCCCCACACAGTGGAATTGCTGAGAGGTGGACACAGGCTATGCCCCCTTTGTCCACCACTCTGCAAATGCGCCTCCTGGTGCGTTCTTGGCTGGAGGATGAAGTCCCCTTGCCTCCTGAGGGTCCCTGGGGGCCAACTAGCCCTCCTGTTATCTCTATTATGCCCCACACAGCTGGATTGCTGAGAGTGGTCCGAGGCCACGCCCTCTTTTTACACCACTCTACAAATGCGCCACCTGGTGCACTGCTGCTCGGGGATGAAGTCCACTTCAGTCCTGAGGTCCTCAGGACACAAGAGGACCTCATCGCCCCACCAGCAGTGAGCCAAGAGGCGCGTTTGCAGAGTGGTGTAAAAAGGGGTCTTGCCTCGGACCACCTCTCAGCAATCCCACTGTGTGGGGCTTACTGGAGGTACCTGGTGGGCTAGTTGGCCCCTAAGGACCCTTAGGATTCAAGGGACTTAATCCCCCAACCCAGAACGCGCCAGGAGGCGCGTCTGCATAGTGGTGCGGGGAGGGGGCGGGGTCTTCGGCGAGATGCTGGCTTCTCTTTTTTCTCTTCTTTATGGAAGGGGTGCTGTGTGGCCCCCTTCCCTTAACACTTTTTGGGCCCTGGGGACCCCATCCCCCAGGGCCTGAGCCATTATTTTTCATTTTAAAAAAAATGTGAAGGGGGCCGCGCGGCCCCCCTCCCGAGGCCGATATTGGCCCCGGGGACCCCATCCCCTGGGGCATGGCCAATTTTTTATTTAAAAAAAACCAAATCTACATTTAAAGGAGGGGGGCTGTGTGGCCCCCCTCCTGAGGCCAATTATGGCCTGGCCAGCCTTTCTTTTATTTTTAAGTTTTGGAGGGGGGCCGCCCCCCTCCTGAGGCAAATTATGGCCCCGGGACCCCATTCCCCAGGGCCCGGGCAGCCTTTCTTTTATTTTTAAATTTTGGAGGTGGGCCTGTGGCCCCCCTCCTGAGGCCGATTATGGCCCCAGGGACCCCATCCCCCGGGGCCTGGCCTCACGTTGGGGACCGCGGGGGAGCCTCAATGCCCCCGCAGTCCCAGCCGGCTCCCCGCCTCCTGCGGGAGCCGGAATTGCTTTTGGACAAGGGGAGTTGCTAACATGCAGCTCCCCTTGTCCTAAAGCAATTTGCTTTGCTTCATGGAAGCGAGAGCAGGCTTCCTGCTCTCGCTTCCATGAAGCGAAGCAGAAGTTTGCTATGGCATGGTGGGAGCAGTGCTCCTGCCATATCAAACTGCAATGTCCCGGGGGTGGGCACCCTGGGACATTGCTGGAGCCAGCCCTGGGGGGTGGCGGTCCCCAGGGCCATGGAGGGCTCCAGGAGGGGGTCAGCGCGCCCCCCTCCCAACATATACTTAGCCCTGGGGAGGTGGTGGTCCCCAGGGGTCCACAACGGACCCCGTATTTGCATACAGTGTGCTCCGGGAGGTGGTGGTCCCCAGGGCAGTGTGGGGGGAAGGAGCCCCCCCACTTCTTTAATTAAATTGAAGCCCCAGGGAGGTGGCGGTCCCCGAGGCTTGGGGTAGCCCACAAGGCCCCCCGCCCATAATAAAGGATCACCCCGGTGAGGTGGTAGTCCCCGTGGCTGTGGGGAGGCCACGTGCCCCCTGCACATTACTAATCATTCACCGGGGAGGTGGAGGTCCCCGGGGCTGCGGGGACCCCCGCGGGCCCCGCATAATAATTGTGCATTGTCCCCGGAACCTGGCCCACCTGGGGGCTTCTAGAAAAGGAAGCGCTTTTTTTGGCCCTGGGGGGACCCCCTGAGCAGGCCTAGGGGGTCAGGGTGTTTCTACCCTGCCCCCTTTTCTTCATTCCTAACCTTTTTCTTGTGACTCGGTTCTACTGAGTCACAAGATGGCTGCCAACACTTTTTGGTTTAGAGTGTTGGCAGCCAATCAGAATCAAGTTCGCGCTCGGGAGGGTTCGCGGACCCACCGAAAGTCACCAGATATATAATTTTTTTAAATATGAATATTTCAAGAACTACTGGACGGATTTACACCATTTAAAAATAAGACCGCTTTCTGAACCAAGAGCTACCCTTTTGCCTAATTTGGTGTAATTCCGTTCAGCAGTTCGGGCTGTAGCTTTGTCTAAAGAACCGCTAGAACCGCCGCTGTCTCGACTATCCTGCCGACCAACCAAGGCCGTGTGCTATATTAGCTCAAGGACGCTGATCCATCTGATTGACGCCTGCAGTGATATCTTGCTTTGCTCTGACATCCAGCGGCTGGCGAGGGGCGTTTCTGGTGTATTGAGAACTTACCGCCTCTATGTAGAGGCCAACAGGGACTGTTTCAACGACACGGCTAGCGGGGTGTTACACACATCGAACTGACATTGAATCGGCCCATCAGGGATTGAAGCATGGGATTTGCCATATAGGCTATTAAAGGGACTTATGTGATCGTATTGTCAGTGTCGACGTGGAGACATCCTGCAGCTGGGGAATATCCGCAAGAGTTTTACAGCCCTTCCATTGGTAGTGACTCGACCAATCAGAACTGGGGACACTGTATAAGAGCCAATTGGACACCAGTTACCGTATTTTAGTAGTTCAAACACTGAGGAAGGCATCACGCCGAAATGCATTTGGGAGACCTACTTGTAATAAATATTTGCTTTTAGCCCTGCGAGTGCTTCGTATCCTTTCGGATGGAGCTGTGATGTTATGTGCGAGTTCCCACCCTCGCACACGAGAGCACCCGCCCATGGAGTTCAGCGGTCAAGGTGGGACTTTGGAGCTGCAATTAATTGGAACCGCTAGAAGCGCCGCTGTCTCGACTATCCTGCCGACCAACCAAGGCCGTGTGCTATATTAGCTCAAGGACGCCGATCCATCAGATTGACGCCTGCAGTGATATCTTGCTTTGCTCTGACATCCAGTGGCTCGCGAGGGGCGTTTCTGGTGTATTGAGATCTTACCGCCTCTATGTAGAGGCCAACAGGGACTGTTTCAACGACACGGCTAGCGGGGTGTTACACACATCGAACTGGCATTGAATCGGCCCATCGGGGATTGAAGCATGGGATTTGCCAAATAGGCTATTAAAGGGACTTATGTGATCGCATTGTCAGTGTCGACGTGGAGACATCCTGCAGCTGGGGAATATCCGCAAGAGTTTTACAGCCCTTCCATTGGTAGTGACTCGACCAATCAGAACTGGGGACACTGTATAAGAGCCAATTGGACACCAGTTACCGTATTTTAGTAGTTCAAACACTGAGGAAGGCATCACGCCGAAATGCATTTGGGAGAACTACTTGTAATAAATATTTGCCTTTAACCCCGCAAGTGCTTCGTATCCTTTCGGATGGAGCTGTGATGTTATGTGCGAGTTCCCACCCTTGCACACGAGAGCACCCGCCCATGGAGTTCAGCGGTCAAGGTGGGACTTTGGAGTTGCAATTAATTGGAACCGCTAGAAGCGCCGCTGTCTCGACTATCCTGCCGACCAACGAAGGCCGTGTGCTATATTAGCTCAAGGACGCCGATCCATCTGATTGACGCCTGCAGTGATATCTTGCTTTGCTCTGACATCCAGCGGCTGGCGAGGGGCATTTATGGTGTATTGAGAACTTACCGCCTCTATGTAGAGGCCAACAGGGACTGTTTCAACGACACGGCTAGCGGTTTGTTACACACATCGAACTGGCATTGAATCGGCCCATCGGCGATTGAAGCATGGGATTTGCCATATAGGCTATTAAAGGGACTTATGTGATCGCATTGTCAGTGTCGACGTGGAGACATCCTGCAGCCGGGGAATATCCGCAAGAGTTTTACAGCCCTTCCATGGTAGTGACTTGACCAATCAGAACTGGGGACACTGTACAAGAGCCAATTGGACACCAGTTACCGTATTTTAGTAGTTCAAACACTGAGGAAGGCATCACGCCGAAATGCATTTGGGAGAACTACTTGTAATAAATATTTGCTTTTAACCCCGCAAGTGCTTTGTATCCTTTCGGATGGAGCTGTGATGTTATGTGCGAGTTCCCACCCTCGCACACGAGAGCACCTGCCCATGGAGTTCAGCGGTCAAGGTGGGACTTTGGAGCTGCAATATATATATATATTCACTAAAAAAACACAGGTTTCAGGGACGTTATAGTTAGAAATTAGCATTTAAAAAACCTTTGAACTTCACTGAAAAAACCATAGTTAGACATTTTACTCGTACAAAACCAGTGAAATTCGGCCGTTATAGTTAGTTCAGCTAACTATAACTCGCGCCCCCGCAATGCACTGCTGATGACGTCACATATTACATCATTCATGACATGGTCAGTGACATCACTGATGACATCACTGATGACATCTCAAATGACACCACTGATGACATCACTGATGTCATCATCCAGTGACTGTGTGTTTCTGTAAAGTTTAAATATTTTTTATATAAATATATGCCAAGGTGTATTGAAGAATGAGTGGGTGTATAAGTGTTTGAATGGATGATTTAGTAGGTGCGTGACTGTCTGTATAAGTGAGTGATTAAACGTGTCTTAGTGAATGCATGGGTTAGTGACTAAACTGTGTAAATGTCTGTATCAGTCTGTCAGTTGGTGTGTAAGCAGTTGCATGGGTTGGCGAGTAGCTAAATGAGTGTCTATATGGGTTATTGATTGGTTGTCTGAGTATCTGTATGGGTGCCTCAGTGTCTGGGTGGGTGGGTGGGGGGTGTGTGACTCTGTGCATAGTTGTGTGAGTAGGTGATTCACTGGGTGTATGGGTTCAAGAGTGCATCTGTGATGGACTGTATGGGTGGGTGAGTGTGTGTATGGGTGTGTTGGTGAGTGAATGGATGTCTCAGTAGTCCATGTGTGAGTAACTACATATGTAAAAGGCAGTATATGTGAGTGTTGGAGTATATAAATGATTATATATGAGAGTGACTGATAGTGAGAGTGGCTGTATGGATGAGTGTGTGCTTGTATCATTGATTGTATAAGAGAATAAATATGTGTTAGTATCTGTATGAATAAGTGAGGTGGTGTGTGTATAACTGTATAGGTGAGTAAATGGGAGTGTGATTGATTCTTTGCATGACTGACTAGGTGTGTGAGTAACTCTATGGGTGAATGGCGGTGTGTGAGTGTCTGTATAGGTGTATGAGTGCATATGATGATAATGCTGTTTTGATGAGTGACTGCATGTATGAGTGGCTGTATGGGTGAATAAGTGGATGTGTGTGTAGACCTAGGAATCAGTGAGTGGATATGTAGTAACTGGTATTGGTGTGTCTATGGTTTCGAAAATGGTAGTCTGTATTTTAGAGTGGGCGTATCAAAGGTTATGTTAGGGTGTGAGGAGTTGCATCAGATTATCACGTGGATGATGTCATCAGTGATGTCATCAGTGATGTCATTTGAGATGCCATCAGTGATGTCATCAGTGATGTCACTGACCATTTCATGGATGATGTAATATGTGACGTCATCAGCAGTGCATTGCGGGGGCGCGAGTTATAGTTAGCTGAACGGCTGAATTTCACTGGTTTTGTACGAGTGAAATGTCCAACTATGGTTTTTTCAGTGAATTTCAAAGGTTTTTTAAATGCTAATTTCTAACTATAATGTCCCTGAAACCTATGGTTTTTTCAGTGAATTTCAAAGGTCTTTTAAATGCTAATTTCTAACTATAACGTACCTGAAACCTGTGGTTTTTTCAGTGAATTTCTAAGGTTTTTTTAAATGCTAATTTCTAACTATAACATCCCCGAAACCTGTGGATTTTTCAGTGAATTTCTAAGGTTTTTTAAATGCTAATTTCTAACTATGCCTACAGAGGTAGGACATGTGCAGAAAGACAAAGAAAGGTGCAGAAAGAAGCAAGAGATATGCAGAAAGAACCAACAGAGGTGCAGAAAGAGGCCTTGTTGCAAAGTCATCCTGTGCCCCCAACTTTTTGCTGACGGTTACTGGTGGTAACTGACTCTGACTAACCAGGCCTAGAGCCAGTGCTATGCTAAAAGACACTTAGAAAACAGTGAAAACACCTACATATACTAGGGTACACTATGGGTTGGGGTACCCCTGTGATTGGCATGACCTCCCCTGTAAGACTCTAGTACATAATAGGGCAGGGGGATTAAAACTACCTCTAAGTCTGAGGTGCAGAAACATGCTTCTTTAACTAGTAGTCACGTTTGCAGAGTGGTAGAGAAAGGGTGCTGGGCCTCCGACCAGCGGTCAGGAATTCCGCTGCGTAGGACTTACCAGGAAGGCTTCTTGGCCCCCAAAGTCCCTCAGGAGTAAATTAGACTTCATCCCCCATCCCGTAGTCTGCCAGGAGGCGTGTTTGCAGAGTGGTGGAGAAAGGGGGCATGGCCTCCGAAGACGTCTTAGCAATACTACTGTGTGGGACTTACTGGAGGTAACAAGAGGGGTACTTGGCCCCCAAGGACATCCTTGGGGGCCAACTACCCCTCCTATTACCTCCAGTAAGTACCACACAGCAGGATTGCTAAGTTCTCATAACAGGCCACGCCCCCTTTGCCCAGCACTCTGAAAACGTGCTCCCTGGCGCGCTCTTCGATGGGGATTGAAGTCCCCTTCACTGCTGGGGGTCCTTAGGGGCCAACTAGCCTACCTCTTACCTCCAGTAAGCCCCACACAGTGGGATTGCTGAGAGGTGGACAAAGGCCACGCCTCCTTTCTCCACCACTCGCTTCAACGAAGCAGAGCAGTGTTTGCTATGGCAGGGCGGGAGCATCTAAAAATATATATTTCTTTATCATTGTAAGCATATGTGTTTTGTGTGAGTGAGGTTAGAATTAATACCTGCAGCCCTACCTGCGAAGTAAAGACACTAATAATGTAAAGGAACCGCAATGTAAAGGTACTCTCAATATAGTTACTTTGAAGAAATGACTCGCTCTGCAACGTCAAATTTCGGGTCATCACCTATTGATGTTATCGCTTTGCGTTCATCAGTTACACTGGCCGCCTCATTGCTGTTGTTTTTATGGCTCCACTTCTGTGTAGTCTCGAAAGTTTTTTTTCCATTTAGTTTGAGTTGTAAAGATAATCACATTATTCTATTCACTGCCAGTTTAGTGACACCCATTTAATAAATTGCAGCTTAGATGTGCTTGATTTAAACCACATTGCTCAAATGCTTTCACTAATTACATCTACAAGATTTCCTATTTCAACAGTTTTTCTTTTCAATTTCGCTCCCTTTGGCCCTCATTTTTATCAGTTACCTTTAAATATGATTTGTGATTAGTTATGTCCCTTCTCCATAAAACGTGTCACAATGAGAAATTTCATATTTTTTAATTGGAAATTACAGTGATGCTTATGACAAGTTTTACAACCTGTTCCATTATTCCAATATAGTAATAGACACGAACATTTGATCTCATATATACAGTGCGTTCTCTCACATGTTGCAAATCGTTGTAGCTTTATATTTTTTGCTAGTCTGTGGCTGGTGTACCAAATCTTTATTTAAGATGTACGCGAAGTTCATCCAGTGCAAAAAGGATTGCACCCTTTTTCTCTAAGAAAAGTTATTTGCCGTTCGGACCCTTCTTCCATTCCTACTAGATATGTTCTTAAATTCTTTCCTTTCTAATAAGCAGTCATTTAGGATTTGTAAGCAATGTGAGTCTTATTTATAAGAGGCCTGTACAGCCGGAGCGTCATTTTTCTTGATACTCCGGTGGCGCAGGCTTCTCAATCATATCTATAAGGCAACACAAAGCGAACTTGCGTGGCTTTGCATGGCCTCTTAGACATGTAGTAAGGCAAGGTAGGGGAAAGTGTTGCCTTACTCTGTGTCAAGGAGATGTTCTATGGGCTTTTTTAGTAGGTGATCCCATGCACCACCCATAGATTTTGACATTGCCACAGATTTACAAAATCACGTTAACCTGGGCCAGAGAACCCAACACCTTGCGTCTTCCAGAGCAGGTGTAACAAGGAGAAATGTTTCTCTCGTTTCTCCTTGTTTTTTCCTCTTTCCATGTGTGCTTCATTCTACAACACACATAGAAAAAGGAAAACGCCTCTCAAGATTGTTTTTGTGCAGGAAGGTGCACCTTCCTGCATAAAAACAAGCCTGCATGCAATGTAGACACCCTTGCACATTGGCGCTAGGCACCAAATTATGTGGCGGCGCAGACAGAAAGGACAGGGATGCATGTATCTTGTAAATAAGGTACATTCCTGCCCTTTCAAATTGGCGTTTGGCAGTGCAGCAAAAAGACGTGCTGTGCTGCCCTACAACAATTTTTTGTAAATGAGGCCCTTTGAGTCCTCATCATATTCAATTAACTTCTTTTTTAAAGATTCCTTTTATTTTATGAGCCTATTGTGAACATTTAATAAATTAGGACAGTGTCCGGTTCTCTATCATTCAAAGGTTCATTTCTAACATTGTATGATTATATATTCTGTCTTTGCATCTTCTTCATAGCCGCTTTCTTTTAACTGGGATTTTAATAATTCTTTTTGTATTCTCCATTCTGGTGTCTCTGTAATTATTTACTTCAGCGTCAGCATACGACAGGAAGGGCATTGTAATTGGAGATGCTTTGCATGGCAATGTAATGCCATTAATTGCTTGTCTGCAAAGAACTAGGCCTTTCCCTGGTACATGTGAGGTCGTGAACCTGTTCTGTGGCCTTGAAGGGTGAAAAATGCATGCTCTCATAGTAGGTATAGAACTACTGCCCATGCCTGGTATAAGACATATAAAGCTGTAGTGGCAGCACACCAAGATTTGTAAATCAGTAGTGTGACCTCACATTGTTTTCTGTGTCAGGGAGAGTATAGTCTACTGATCCCTTTCATATAAAAATCCTTGCACCGACATTCCATGTGAATGCTGTGTATATGTAGTAAGTATTTTGCACATGTGTAGTAGTAAGACTCCGTGTGTGGTGAGAGTCTGAGTACTGGGACCAATGGGATCCATTTTGGGTTAGCATGACACAAACTGGAGGGTGGATACAGCTTCAGCAGACAGTGGAAATGCACTTACTGCACCCGTTTTGGTAGAAGGTGGAGACCTAAACACTGAACTAAAGGAGGGTGGAGACCCTCCTCCCCTTAGAAATGAGATTTGATCATTGTTAGCAAAGGGCAGCTGATTAGTTCTTCCTGAGCACTGCCATTTGGTAGATTGCAGAGGTGAGGGGTGGTACTGCAGTTTTTGTTGTTCATGGTGAGGAAGTTTCTAGCCAGTGTTGGTCCTTTTGTGTGCCCCTGATAACTGCTTTAGAAAGGCTAATGCCAGCCAAGTGCACAGATTTCAGAATTCATTTTGCTATCGTTTTGTATTCTCTTGCTTGGCGCCAGTACATGGTTCTGGTTATGAACTGCGTCAAGCCTTCTGCACAAATCGACTATTAAGTGGAATTGGCAGCACACTGTGACTAAGAGACTGGTGCTGCCACTTCTGATATTGGAGAGGACAGCTCCATCAATTCCCAGGTGAGAGTCCTAATCGGCCTAGCGGCAGCAACTGCCAGAGTCTTCCAGGAGATCAAAATTGGTACAGAGACAGCACCTGCAACACCAGCGTTCCTTCTGACCCAAGGAGGCAGCAATTGAAATCTTCAAGGTCTTCAAGTTCCCAATGATGCCGCTGTCATGGCCCTAACATCTCAGAAGCAGATGCAGCAGGAGCAAGACACCTGCACACATATGTCACGCATCAGCCCTGGCCGCATCTCCAAGAAGCAGGTAACGGGAGAGCTTGTGAACAGTAAAAGCATGCAACCGCAAATTTAGTTGTTGCAAAATGTTTTATTAAAAATGATGTGCAGAGAATACAATTTAAAATGAAATGTGTTCATTGCAAAGTTTGTAGTAGGCAATCGCACTTAAAAACTATAGGCCTGTATCATAGAGATGATACATGGATTCTTAAGCTGACATAACTGACGATGTAATGTTAAATAAGAAAGTCCATTAATATTGAAAGGCTTGTTTTTCACATTGACCAACCGTTGAGCAAGATGTTTTCTTCTCTTTGCTGCAGACGTTGCAATTTCAGAAAGCTACTGGTGAATAGACATTTGATTGTATTAGACGAATGATAGTAAGGTTTTCACTGCAGAAGAAGCAGACAACAGGGGGGATGATTGATGGAAAGGAGTTTTTGGAAAAAATAAGAAAGATGTGCCACAATATTCAACAACAAATGGCTGAAAGACAATTGTTCTCTGGTGAGAAGATTGGGAGTAAACCTGTTCCGAGGAGCTTGCTGAAACCTTTTTGGTCAACAGGAAGAAGAAAGAAAATTAATGTTGCAACTTAGAAAATGTGTATTTATACTGGTGTGTGTTCTTAGACTAAAAAGATAGATTGAGATTATCATCCTTTTCTTTTGCTTAGACTGAGAGCAGTAAGTGTGTCTCTTTTTCCCGACTCTCTGAGAGGAGACTCTTTACTGAGTTTCTTAAACATCTATTCATAAGAAGTCTTCGCCTATTTTATGGTCTGTTGTTTTCTTAGCTGAGAATACTTTCCAGCTTATTATGCTAAAGCTTCATGCTTATGCTTGATTCTCTCATGAAAACTCTTCATGAGTATCTGAACTGACGCCTTTTTTCCTTTTCTAATGTAATTTATTCAGAATAGGGGAGTTTCTTGTGGAACACACTTATTGCATTATTATTGTATTGATGATTAATATACATTGATTTACCTCATTATCAAATATTGTTTGGTTGATTATATTAACCTTTGATGATGAGGCTTGGAAAATACTTTAATAAAGATGACAAACCAAAAGATTTAAAATTAAACCCTTTAACTCACATTAAATCTCTTTATTGACTGAACTAGAAGGAATTATAATTGATAACGTTTTATATTGATCACAGCTCCCTACTTCTCTGTTGACATCAAAGTTCCATCGACCTGTTTGCAGGGTTTATGATTGATGAGAAGGTAGAGAAAACTCCTCACTCCAGCAAGCACAAGAGACTGAGGGGCATATTTACAAGTCCCTTGCGCCACTTTTGCGCCACCATTGCGTCACGCAAGTGACGCAGCGGCGACGCAAACCATGCGCCGCGTTGCGCTATATTTACAACGTGACGCATCTAGGGAGATGCGTCACGTAGTAAACCCCTGCGCCACATGAAACCTGCGTCAGGTTTCATGTGGGCGTACCGGCGCAGGGGGGGCGTTCCGGCGCAGGTACGCCTCGGAAAAGTGACGTAGTGAAATCTACAAGATTTCACGCAGTCACTTTTCCGACGCTGGTGCGCCAAATCCTTACGCCTGCTTCAAGCAGGCGTAAGGATTGACGCACCATGTTAGGGATAGGGAAGGTTGGAACAGTGCTGGAGTTGCGTCGCGCTTGCGACACGACTTCAGCACTGCGCCAACCTTCCGCCGGCAGATGCGTCACGCATCTGCTTATCCTTGCGCCACGATGCGCCGCATTGTAAATGCGGCGCATCGGACGTGGCGCAAGGGTAAACTTGCGTGACGCATTTTCCCTCGCGCATCCCTGCTGATATGCAGGGATGCGCCAGGGAACGTAAATATGCCCCTAAGTAGCAGAACCATGTTTGCACCATGAACTACCACTTTTTTCGAACTGCCTCTAGAAGTGAAAAGTGAACTAAACTGTTAGACGCATATACACCTTAATGGTGCTTGAGTGGACTGCACCTTGCCTGATTAGCGCTGTATCCCAGGTTAGTCGCAATGGGTTATACAGAAGGATGAAGTGCCTAAAGATCATATACAGCAATACAGCCCTGTGTTGCATTGCCTTTCTTTTTTCATAAGTTAGGTACTTGGATGGCCAATATGTTATTGTGTTGGTTAATTGAGTGCTGAGTTCTGAGTTCTTATCTCACCGACTACCTCCCTGAGAAGTCTTTGGTTGCTCGCCCTCGCTACCCTGAGAGTCAAGTGAGGAAGGGGTGTACTTGGCCCTATTTGCGTAGTTATAGTAGGATTGGCATTTAGGACACCAGTGGCTAACAACCCAGTCAGCATGGTCGGGGCCCATTAGTCCCTGTCTGCCTTTTGGACCCCTGAACGTTGTCTGGCAGTGGGAAGAAGTAGAAAAGTCTAAATTTCTGTAGGTGCTGTAATCTTAATCACAGCGAATTCGACACGCTCCCATCCTTTCATAGAATAAAAATAAATGTCAAATTAGAGGGCGCTTTCATACAATATTTATAGGTCTAGGTAAAATCAAAAGAAATTTTTCAGCATTATTGGTCCAGAGATTTATAAGCAAGACAATCATCAAGTTTAAAGAAATGCATGACAATTATCTAGTTCATACAGCAAAGGAATTATATTGTCACTAATACATCCAGGGTAGTGTCAACCAATTCCTGGTCGATATCACAGAGACGCTCATTTCATAAAGATATTACCATGATCTATCATTTATAGTTCTAGTAAAAACTAAAAGATTAATACCATTGTCGTTCCTTGTTGTCTTGCAGTAGCAAATTCAGCTCTAATACTAATTCAAATTCCACGTGAGGCTGAGTTGTTCATGGTGATTGATTTAAGTCAGGCTTTCTTCTCTATACTCTTGCATGAGGACAGTCAGTAGTCTCACAAGGGTTTACTTAGAGCCCTTATATTTTCAATCAGATCTTCAAAAAGAATCTGGAGCACTTGGTAATGCCCTGTAATTCCGTTCTGGTTAAGTATATCAATGAACTGTTAGTAGCGTCGGACACTCAGGAAGCCTGTAAACAATACACCATTTCATTACTGAATCATTTGGCTGAGAATGGACATAAAGTGTCCCAGAGCAAGTTGCAAATATTGTCAAAGGGAAGTCCTATACCTAGGACACCAATTTAAGAGGGCAGCGAGGAAGGTGTCACAAGAGAGAATGTCTGCCATCTTAAAGATGAATCCTCCAACTGCACAAAAAGAAGTCAGTATCTTTCTGGGGATGGTGGGCTACTGTCACCAGTCGATACCCAACTTTTTCCTAGTGGCCAAGCCTTTACAAAGGCTGACACACAAGGATGTTTCGATTCTGATACAATACCATGGGACAACAACAGTTGAGAGAAAGTCTCTGTCATTCCCTGGCAATGAGAATGAATGATTACAATAAAACTTTTATGCTTGTTTGCAATGAGAGGGAGGGCTGCACTCTCTCAGTGCTTACATGCATTTCTGCGGCTTATATTTCTGCTACTCTTGATCCCGTAGCTGCAGGACTGCCCAGTTGAGTTGATGTTGTAGTGGCAGTAGGTGTCAGCATTGAAAAATGTGAGAGTATAGTCATGGGACATTCTCTTACACTCATGGTGCCCCATTCAGTTGAGATATTGCTGACGCATTCTCGCACTCAGCACTTGACAAACAGCAGGCTGACCAAATACAAAAACATCACATTTAAATGGTGTGCTTCACTGAATCCTGCTAATTTGTTTCAATTGCCTGAAGATGAAAATGATGATGAAGAGGTAGAGTTTGACCGTCTGGATGTCACGGAACTATGCACCAAACCAAGGCCAGATATTCAAGATGAGTCCCTGGCAGAGTCGGATTTTATATTGTTTGTGGATGGCTCTTGTCTAAGTGACAATGGGGGAACTGTAAGAGCTGCCTATACAGTCTGTACAGTTGAGGGGGTAGTGGTTACCTCCTGACTCTGAGGAGTATCGCCTGCACAAGTGGCTGAGCTGATTGCACTTACTAGAGCTTACTGTGTCTCAGATCAGATGAAAGTGACTATTTTTATTGATAGTCAATATGGCTCTAGTGTGGTCCATGACTTCGAAAAGTTATGGTCACAGAGAGGATTTATGACATCATCAGGATCTTCCATTTGTAACTGAGAATATGTCATGAACCTGTTGGAAGCGTTGCAGTTGACTATAGAAATAGCAGTTGTTAAAGTGTTCGGCACACAGAAGTGGATATAACTATGTAACAATTGGCAATCGTTATGTTGATGAGGTTGCACAGTATTGTTCTCATGGGTCCCAAATATTTAGGGGCCGATTACGATGTTGGTCGGAAAGGCTCCGAACGGCATTCGGTTCATCCGAATCCGATTCGGAAGCCTTGTTTCCGACTGACTCGGAAACATTTCCGACCGACCAATTACGATGGTCGGAAACCTTTCGGACTGTCCGACATGGTTCCGACTCGCGTCCGAACGGCATTCGGAGACAGTGAGTTGGTCGGAGCTGACTCATACATCTCTACGGGCTACGTTTCCGATTACGATGTCGGATTCGGACAGCCTTTCCGAATCGGTCTGTCCGACACAGATCACCTGTCGGAATCCGACTTTGGGGCCCGTAGCAGGCCCCCCTTCACATGAGAGGCCTCCGATTGTGGCCCATGGAGGTACCCAAGGGACTCCCCCTTTCCAACCATGCACAGTGTGGCAGGCACCATGGGGTGCCCGCCACAGGGTGCAAGGTTTTCCGCCACTACCCCATTTTTTAATGGGAGCCTGTGTTGTCGGTCGGAACACAGGCTCACATTGAAGTCAATGAGAGTCCGACCGAACGATGTTCAGAAACATTGTAATCGGTCGGTCGGATTCCCCGAACCTGAGTCGGTCGGAAACCATTCCGAAACCGAGTCGGTCGGAATGCTTTCCGACCAACATCGTAATCGGCCCCTTAATGGAGAATATATAAATGAATCTGAAAATGAGACCAACTACAACCTTTTATTGGCAGTAGCTGATACTTGAGAAGAAGTGAAGAGACTGCTGGAAGAAGTAGCAGAGGCAGAACAGCAGTGTTGGGTCAGAGCAGTTTGTCTAAAGAGAGATGATTAAATTTGTGTATCAGCAGATAAAAGAACTGTGTTTTCAGATAGCTTGTTGTCCCCAACAGCTAGGCATTTCCATGGTCCCGCACACTTTGGGAGGGATGCCATGGTTAGGCTGGTTCAACCCCTGGTTCAGATTGATGGCTGATTGTTTGTGTTATAGGTGCGCTGTGTGTCAACAGATGAATGTAGGAAAGAGGACTCAAGTGACGATCAGTCATACAGAGAGATCAGGAGGACCATTTAACAGGGTGCAAGTGGATTTTATCAAGAACCCTATGCGCAGCGGGATAAGATATGTCCTGGCGATTGTGTGTGTTTCCTTAAGTTGGGTTGAAGCTTACTCTATTAGGAAAAATGACAGCCTCACTGTTGCTAAATTGTCTTGTGGAAACTAATCCCCAGGTTCGGTTTCCTGACATCGCTGGAGTCAGACCATGGGACTCATTTTAAAAATGAGGCCCTGAGAATGTTGTGCACAGCATTATAAGTAAAACAGAGACTTCAGTCTAGCTATATCAGCTTGAGGCTTTTGAAATCGTGGAGCAGGTGAATTGCACGCTGAAATCCAGGCTAGCCAAAGTGTGTGCATCTACATCTCTAAAGTGGCCGGATGCTCTGCCTTCGGTGCTGATGAATCTTCACGGCATTCCTGATCGGAGGACAGGGCTGTCCAATGAGGTTGAGCAATGAGGCTGCCTGCAGTGCCTGCACATGCATGTTTTTCAAATGTGTTTCTTCACCAAGACCCAGTCTCCACGACTGAGGTCATGGCACTGCTCCTGGTGCGGAAGTACGGTGGTGGCTTCAATCTGGTGGGACACAGAATGCACCACATCAGCCAGTGCTTTGTAATATTCAAAAATTATGTCATGTACTCTGCCCTTTATATGCTACAAATATACATTTATATACTCATATATGACATTTATGTTCGACGTGTGACTTAATTTTATTAATGTGTGTGATGCATTCAAAAGACATTAATCATGTGAAACCATTGTAAACATTAAGGATTCATCTATAAATGTATCAAATGATCAATTGATCGATGTATTCTCATTTAACATTTGTTTCTATTACATATATATAAATGCATAATTGTGTAACTAAAGTTTATTTTGATTCTCAAGTTAATTTAGCTTTATTTCAGGCCTCAACTTAAATGTGCGCCTTAATTTTGCCTGTAGGCTGTTTTCTTACTTCTTAAGGGGAGTTACCATGCCTCTCATTAGTTAGAGAAATGCTCATTGTTTGTATTAGTGTCTGATAGAAAAGCCTGTGCGGAGGAAGCTGGCAACGAAGTCTGAGAAATAATGGTCAAAGGGGGCCTTCTGTTTATGATGTACCAGGATGGTGGGGTGCTCAAGGTTCTTTGTTGTAGTCCCAGTTTCGATAAGATGGGATCTTAAGTGAGTATGTTGACTTCTTCACATTCATTGGTTCTTGAGGGTGAGAAGAGAGATATGGATGTTTTTGAAGCTACTGTTATATTTCATTGATGTTTTCATAGCTAGTTAGGCAGACTTTTCCTGACCCATAGAGGGAACAGATTGTTCATGCTGGACTTTTTCACTGAGTGTAACTTCATACTGAACACTACTCTTATTTTTTTCCTGAATTTGTACCGAAGTTCTTTTCTATGCTGACACCTTCTGTGCTCCCTGAATAGAAATCCCCATTAGATATTTCAGTCCTCAACCTATGTTTAGATTAGAACAGAAGAGTTTCTTTATGGAACACCTGATTGCAACAATTTGCTCTATTTACATTGTGGCTGTTAACCATTCTGTATCTCATATTATTATGACTTAATTTTCTGGCACATTTCAGCCTTCAAACTGTATTGCTGTATCTTCTGAATTTATTTTTATTCTGCATGTACACTGGATGGATAGATATTTCAAAATAAACCCATATAATCAGAATTATGGATTCCTAATCCTCAATGTAGAGTTCCATTGGCTTCACAAGTTGGAAATGTATTTCTGATGTTATCTCCCTTACAATGTTTCAAGTCAACTAACAAAGGTCCATGCAACCAATGTGGAAAAATGTTTGATGATTTTACAAAAAGATTAAGGTGTAAGTACCAGCGCACTATTACCAGAATAACAAATTAATACAGAAATAAAAAAATAACATGCTAAATTATTTCATAAATCATGTAACTTTCCTCAACTTTCCACAGTCTATGAACTAGTGAGGACATGTGATGATCTGCAACTGGAAGTGCACTAGCAACTCCATCCCTTTTTCCAACTCCTGCCTCTCTAGGTGACCGGAGAAAAGAAGTTCTTGCACGTCTTGTATTCTTAGGCAGAATTCTGAGAATAAACAAGCACTGGAATGGGGAAATCAACTTACACCAGGAACCGAAGAGTCAGGTAAAACATTTAAGGGAACACTCTGATAATAAGGCACTGATTACAAGTCAGCCAAGAAAGAATGCAACATTTACTGCACCAAGTAAACAGTTGCACAGTCTAGCATAGTGTTTGCTGAGCTTTTCTCTGCAAAATTAGCAATTGAATACATCGTTGGTGGTTTCTGTACTAAATATTTCATTTATCAGCCTAGATATAAGAAATTGCCATAGTCAAGTCATGAAATAATAATGGATTGAACAACTGTGTTCCTGCTCTCGTGAGGAAAAGAGACAACATTTTGCGTACAGAATGAATACAAGTAGAGCAATTGGAGGCCATACAGGAGATTTGTGGAGCAGAAAAAGTTATGTTATCATACCAGAAACTAAGCACCTGATTTAATATTTAGAGGATGGAGTACAGGCCGCTAGCGTGGTGAAGGACATTACCTCCACTACCGTGATAGACTACCATCCTCTAAATTTAGAAATCACTGGGTCTCAGCGGCCATCTCTGTACATTGAAAGGAACTGACATCACTGTGGTTTCTTTCACTGTACTAAAAGTTTGGTAGATGGCTGTCATTGATTGTGATAGCTATTCACCAAACTTTTACTTAATTTTGTTTTTCAAAAGCAAACTCCCATAACAGGAATTTGTTTTTAAAAAACAAAAAACTAACAAGACCCGCACCTTGAGAGTTCTCTCCCACTGAGTTTGCAACCAGGATGTGGGGTTCATTATAGTTTTTCCAGTCTCTTAATGGCAGATGTTTCCTGGCACTGATGGACAGAAAAAAAGGCATTACACTTTTAACTCTAAATAGGACAGGCGGTGTAATGTGCTTCCTCTTATTGCCCCTACTATGTTGGGCCACCAGAGGACATATTCCATTGACAGAATACTTAAGATCGAGGATTTCCAAGTTACTCCATCCCGTTTGCAACGGAGTACCCTGTGTGTCAAACTCTAAATCAGGCCTTTTGAGTCTTAATCAAGTAAGATGGTTCTGGAGGGGTATTAAAATCATCCGACCCCATAAAGATATCCAGACTAAAGGGGAGCCTCCAAGGTCAATAGACCATTCATTTCTGAATTCAAATTGGAGGCATTTTTTTCTCATTTAACCACCCACACTGAAAAGCAGCAAGTGCAAAAATTAGCCTGAGCACTGCCCATCTTGTTGCTCATGCTGAAGACAATTTGAGTGTCTTCAGCATAGGCCATGAGTGACAGCCCTTGATAGTTATTAAGGTGTTCTAATAGTAAGACTGGGAAATTATCCTTTAGGAACACCAAATTCAACGTTTTAGGGGAAGACTCAATGGAGGGTGGAGATTAATAGCTTGCAAGCAATGAAAAAGAAATTATCAAAGCCATTCAAGTGTGCTACCATGGATCCCCATAGAAGATAGCCAGTAGTGAGGATGAAATGACGCGCTGTATTAAATGCCATTAAGAGGCCTAATAGGATAACTGCAGCCATTTCCTGAATGTTTCCCACCAGTACATTTCAGCAAGTTTGACCTGTTGAAATGTATCAGATGAAAAATGAAGGAGTTCAGTGTTCATCACATAATATTGGAATTCATGTTTTACTCAGACTGGTTGTCAGGGCCTGGGTAAGAGAACACACTGCAAGAGGGGCAAAGCAACATGTATACTGGAATGGGGATACTCCAAGACTGGCAGAGTGAAACACATACCCAGGAAAGAAACAATCACACAAAGAACACACTCAACTCACATTCTGGGTCTGGGAGAGACAAACATGCCCACCACGATAAGTGAAATTCAAGACCATTCATGACATGAATTATAGCAGACGGCTGAATGTCTCAAACCCCCGTTGCCCTCCACAGAGCCCCCACCATGGGAATACCTGTGACATTGAGGGCCTGATTACGACTTTGGCGGTCTTCCAACTGGACCGCCACCATGGCGGTCCAGGGAAGATCGTCAAACCGTCAGCATACTCACCCGCCGGATTACCACAGCAAACCAGGGCTGGCGGTGTGGCAGCGGCGTCACGGCGGCGGGAATGTTTGGCTCATAGGGAAGCCTAAAAAGCATACCACCACTATAATAGTGCCTCCAGCATGTCCGTGCATGTTGTGGCATGCACCATGTTGTGCATGTCACACAATGACATGACTGTGCTGGAGGCGCTGTGAGTGCATGCACAACTGTGCACTTTTGGGAGGGCACATCCCCACACACACCTCCATGGGCAGATTTGCCCGGAGGCCCTGTTGGGGGCCCCTTTACATGTCTTTCTGCCAAGCATTTCATGACTGGGTCCCCATTATGAAATGCTTGGTGAAAAGGCAGGTCGTAATCTGCTCGGTGGTGTTGGCATCAATACCACTAAGTTTCCCACCTGCTTTCCCAACTGCCGCGGGATCCTGGCGGTGGCGGCGGTCTTGTGGCAGTCCCACCATCACCACCATCATAATCCGGTCGCAGGCCCAACGTGACCGTGGCGGTCAGACCGCCATCCACAGGTACATCAGTCCGAAGGCTGCAGTACTTGTAATTAGGCCCTTAGACAACAGTATGCACACCAGGCTGCTACACACATCAACTAGAGGTCACCAGGGCTTTCAGCTACGACCCCTGGCTTGACCTTTGCAATCCCTCGGTCTGTCTTTGTGACCCCTGGCTCAAAGGAAGCAGGGCAATATCAAATGAGGAAAGCAAACATGGTACTGAAAGCTCAAAGTTCACACTCCATCCCTTGTCCCATGCTTCAGCAGGTACCAAATGTTGTGCTCTATGCTTCTATGCTAAATAAACCTCAAAATAAACCTAAGTTACTTAAAGCTATGCTAAGTAGGTTAATGCAAGATTTTGCTTTAATAGATCCCTGGTGGAGTGATCACCCTTATGAAAGATTTTATACTTGCCATTCGAGAAGGTTTCACTCATCTTCATGGGTCGATTATTTCCTTGTATCCCATTTACTCCAAAGGGCTTAGTCAGAGATAACCGCCAATTTACATTCAGATCATTCTGTTGTTTCTTTGAATCTTCATATAGAAGGTCATGGCCCTGCTAACTATAGATGGGTATTTGATAAATCTTTATTAGCTAATGATCAATTGGTGACTCAAATGCGCCAAGCGCTAGAAGCATTCTCCGAGCACAACAACAACACAGCTCTTGACTTTGCAATATGGGGGGCTTTTAAGGCATTTTTTTTTTGCGGGCAGGTTATAGCATTTCAGGTAGAAGCAAGAAAGATCCTCGGTAGCAGTTTTTTAAAGAAATATGAGATAGCAACCGATTTGAACTCCTATCGACCTATTAGCTTGCTCAATTGCGACTATAAGCTGTTTATGAAAATTATGGCAAGTCATTTGGCAGCTATAGTCCCCTCAGTAATTCATGAGGATCAGAATGGATTTGTGGTAGGGAGGAGCATGGCCACCAACACGCATTATTTGATGCAGGCGATTGAGTTTTTAGCTTCTCAGAAGTCCAAATCAGCAATCATATTGCTTGACGCTGAAAAAGCATTTGACCAGGTACAGTTGGAGGTGTTATTCTAGTTTTATTGAAGTTTGCTTTTCCTCCCCGTTTTGTTGAGGTTATTAAAAGCCTGTATACTAATACAAAGGCAACAATTATTATAAATGGTGAATTGGAAGGCAGGATAACGATAAGCCGTGGAGCTCAACAAGGCTGCCCCCTTTCCCCTTTCCCCTATTTTATTTATTTTATTTATTGAGCCTTTAGCAGGAGCGTCAAAGTTGAAATTATTTGCAGACGACATGGCTTTATATTTGACAGCTGATAAGGCTAATATAGCAGCCGCTACTGCCAAAATCAGTGAGTATACGCAAATTGGGGGCTACAACATAAATTATAGGAAATCAGAAGTGATCCTATTTAATTGCTCCTCCAATATATTGCCGGATCCACTTAAAGTTCATTATTCAGAGGGTGTTCCAATTAAGTACTTAGCGATTTATGCGACCTCTAAATTGGATGATTTGTTTGCACCTTTATTTTAGACCTACACTGAAAAAGATATCCGGTTTATTGGAAGCATGGCAGAATCTGCCTATATCGATTATTGGGCGGGTTGCTGTAGTTAAGATGAGCATTCTTCCGCTACTACTGTTTCTGTTTGCGAATATTAAGGTTAAAGTCCCTCTATTTTTTTTTCAAGCTGTGAACGCAGAAATTAGGAAATTCATCTGGCAAAAAAAGAAGCCTAGAATGAAGATTCAGGCCATGCAATTAGATGGGTAAAAAGGAGGAATGGCGTTACCTAGCATCAAGGCCTACTATCAGGCAGCTTTTTTATATTGGTTAACCAGGTCCGCTTCTTTAGTTCAAAGACAGGGAATTTCTACCTGAAGCTGTTAAAGGACTATGAAATTGGTCTCGCCCCTTTTTCAGAAATTCCATGGTTGCTGAAAAATACTAGATATAAGACCCCAAGAATAATAATGGAGTGTTTTAATAGAATTTGGGGGGAGTATGAAATTCCTAGGCTCCATGCTCAGTTGAAACTAGTGGATTAAATTCCTTTAGGGTCCCATGTATCTACTTCTTCGTTCCATCAGTGGTTTAGTGTAGGTTTCAAGACAGTACAAGATTTCTATTTAAATAGCAAAATCAGTATGTGGAATAGGCTAGTGGAGATTAATCCTAATTTAAGTCGATCCATGTTTTATAGTTTTATCCAGATTAAACATTTTTGCTCTATATATAGATTGAGTGAGGGATGCTTTGGAGATAGATTTTGGATAGTTCTAAAATACAAGGTATAGACAACTGCAGCCAAGGTAGAGTGAGATATTAATTAGGGAGTTGCTAATTATTGTGATTATTGTTCTCCTTTTTCTTTGTATTTTGTTTACATGCGGTACATGTCATACTGTCAAATTGCAATATTTCTTGCTGCATATCCCGCACAAAAATTTGAAATTAAAGAAAAAAAAGAGAGGATATCAAACATGGCGCTGAAAGAGCAACGTTTACACTCCCTTGTCCCATACTTCAGCAGCTAAATAATTGACATTTGAGGGTGGTAACTACTAGCCCTATATCCCGTCCCTACTCTCTTAACAACCTCTTCTATGTGCACAGAAGTGAGCAGGTGTAGGTAATTTCCCTCCTTCTATATGAGGTGCAGGGGGAGGGGCAAAGTGTGTAAAATGTACTATTGCGGCACTGTGCTTGAAATGGCAGCTTTTGAATTTGAAAGGTAAAAGTGCATCGGGCGTTCAGGGCTCTGAATATTTGCTTTGGTTGTTAGTTGGCCTGAGTAAGGAGGGGTCCCTCTAGCTTTAGGTCAGTGATTATGAATTTTCTAATTGTATGCAAATCCTGTTTGAAATGAGCCCTTGATTCATAGAGTTGTTTTACTTTGGATGTGTTTAGAAACAGCAGGTGTCCAGCTGCCTGGAATATCTGAGGCCTATGCATTGTACATTTTTCTTTTCCTGGAATTAGTTTGCACAAACTCAAGTTTTCTAAGTTCAAACATGTTTAAAGTTATTTACTTTGATGTGTGTTACATGCAAGTTTAGTGTCAGACATGGAAATTTTATCAAGTTTTTTTTTGGTTCTGCATATTGTCCTGCTGCTGTGGGTCAGTGAGCTTTATTAATTTAACTTGCAGATGGCATGGCGCAGGATGGTGTCTTCCCCCAAAGGATACTAGGCCCTTTGCACCTTTAATGAAAGCTATTGAGTTCGTGCCCAGGCAGGCCCAAAACATCACATGGCAGATGCCAGGAGAGAAAATTCACAGTCGAGTTCACAGAGAATCAAATGAAAATTGCAAACCACAGATTGCAAAAGGAACAAAGTGTGCTGCTTCCTAGTGTGCCAAACGCTGAGAGTGGACAGCTACTGCAGAAAGAGCTATTTATCACTAGATTTGGGAAAATTCAACCTGTGAAATTAGCATCACATGTCTCGAAGAATGAAGTCTTCACCTCAATTTGCAGATGGGGAGGGTACTGTCATCTTATGTTTATGTTTAGAAATTTGTAGAGCGCGTGTCTGCCCGAGGGCTTCCCAGCGCTAAAGAGTGCTGTTTACAAGCTCTATCCATAGTGCGTCTACAAGGGGAACAGCAAAGTTTTGAGATGTTTCCTGAAAACTGTTTCGTTCTTCAGTAATACTTGGCTGTCAGCAATGCGCCCCATTTTTCAAAAGGTTGTAAATATCCCGGCTGTGGTGGCAACTCCACTAATTCTTCAGTTTTGAACAATAACCATGCCCAGTATCCCTCCGAGCTGCTGCAGGATGCCAGAGGTCCTGCTTTTTTTCCCCCAAATACTCTTGACCCCCTGAAGTGCAGCTTGGGCAGCTGATCACAATCATTGCAAGACTCTGCCCGGGGTGCCAGTGACGACATAGGTGTACGGAACGGAGTACACTGGCTTCTCTGTGCTTTAAAACGTGATGGGCAGCTAAAGCAGGACAAATGGGGAGAGGACACCTTCCTGCCTGTCACTGCCCATCGCCTAGACACAAATGTCATCATTATCACCTGAACAGTGGCCTAACAACAGCCCCCGCACCCCCCAGGGTGAAGGGGGCCTCGGGCTCCAGGAGGCCCCCTCAGGCACTTTGCACGGGTGGCGGCTGAGCGCTCCTTACTGGGTCCGAACTGTGGGGGGCCCCCTCCATGCACCTTGACTATAGTTATGCCACAGCACCTGACCTGTCTGAGGGTTTTTGGACCATTGCCTGCTAAATTGGCCAACTGTCTTACTTGGTTTTTCCACTGCTCTTTATGAGCTGCCTTGGTACTCCAATTGTCCTGTACTTTGCCAGTCCTGAACAGGAGCGGCCCGTGCAGGTAAGAGCGGTGGGGCGGGGTGGTGGTTTATTCGACTGACGAAAATTAAATAAATAATGATTTTTCCCTCGTCATCGTCTGTCGAAACCCCCCCCCCCCCCCCCACCTCACCACTCTTACCTGCACGGGACGCTCCTGGTCCGAAGGGAACACAAGAAACCCTAGACCAGTTTCTGCCGATTTTGGCCTTGTCAGAAAGGTTCATCTTAAAACCTCTAGTCGGCTCGTGCAGGTGCCACGGCCCCATGTGATGTGACTGTACCTGCTCAGAACACAGGGCTAGGTCCTGAGAAGACTTCGTTCTTCCAGGCTTTGGGCATCACCACTAAGATCTCCAGAGGAACCATTGAAATCTTGAGTGATGTACAGCTTATCAAGACTGGAGACAAAGTGGGTGCCAGCGAAGCCACACTCCTCAACATGTTGAACATTTCCCCGTTCTCCTTCGGGCTGATTATCCAGCAGGTGTACGACAACGGCAGCATCTACAAGCCAGAGGTTCTTGATATCACAGAAGAGGCCCTGCATGTCCGCTTTTTGGAGGGTGTCCGCAATGTTGCCAGCGTCTGTCTGCAGATTGGGTACCCCACAATTGCCTCTGTGCCTCATTCCATCATTAACGGGTACAAACGAGTCTTAGCTGTGGCAGTAGAGACGGACTACAGCTTCCCTCTGGCAGATAAGGTCAAGGCTTTCCTGGCTGACCCCTCTGCCTTTGTGGTTGCTGCTCCTGTTGCTGCGGCTCCCGCAGCAGCTGCTGCTGCAGCAGCTCCTAAGGAGGAGAAGAAAGAGGAATCTGAAGAGTCGGACGATGACATGGGATTTGGCCTTTTTGACTAGTTTCATCCAACTTTATCCTCTGCAGTAAAAGAAATAAAGATCTTCTTTCCTTTGAAAAAAACCACAATAAAAACCTATGGTACAGTGAGCATGGGACCCATTTTATGGTCTGCTATGTTAGATTAAGGGCCTGATTTAAAGTTTGACAGACTGGGTTACTCTGTCACAAACGTGATGGATATCCCGTCTGCCATATTACGAGTCCATTATATCCTATGGCACTTGTAATACGGCAGACGGGATATCCGTTAAGTTTGTGACGTAATAACCTGTCCGCCAAACTCTAAATCAGGTCCCAGGATAGGGGTACAGAGAGGAGTGTGAACTATGTGCACACAAATGAGAGTGGTGTTCAGTGCACACCAGAGATAACAAACAATGTGGATGAGGAGACTAAAAGCATACCATGAAAGTGAACTAGGTACACAAGTGAGGCTTAGGCGCCAACAGGTGGGGGATTTTTCGGTAGACACAGGTAACTTGTGCTACATGTATGCAGGTGATCTGAGTCTAGCTGCACACAGATAAAAATGGCAAGATGTAGAGAAGGTAGAGGGGGCTAGGTGTGCAAAGGCAGGAGGAGGCTTGCTATACCCAGGTGAGAAAGTCACCTTTTGACATACACAGGTGATCGGGACAGTTCATGTACACAAGTGCTATGTTGTTTCACCATTGCAGGTGCAACAGAGCTAGGACTGCACAAGCAAGAGAGGTCTAGGTGCGTAGAGGTGAGAAGTGCTTTAGGTGTACACATAGTTCACATAAACCAAATGGGGCTAGATGCATACAGGCTTAGATATTAAAAAAAATAATGTAGGGTAACACCTATTAATAAAGTGCAAAGAGGCAATTCAGTTTTCAGCGTGCGCTATCTACAAGACTAACGTAATTAGTGTATATGAATGGGGGGACGTGGCATGCCGGCCAAGATGGCACGAGTGCTCTGAAGCAGCTCCGTGCCCGAGGCCCGGTTATCCACTGCAATCATCTGACTGCAGGCAACATTTTCTCACCCAAGTCAGTTCATGGCGCGGCAGACAACAGGGTGCGCCCTATGAGTGGTCACATGCGAGCTAGTTCAAGCCCCTGACCGCACAGGCCCCCAGAGTTGGAGACGCAGAGGGAGCAACTCGTGGCCATCTTGAGGAGGTGAGCGGAGGCCTCAGCACAGCCGGGCCTCTGCCTTCATCTGGGTCTCGGCGTTACATCGGCTGCGAGACATCGGCAGCAGACATGGAGCAGAGAGCAGAAGGTGACCACAGGAGGATGCAAACCGGGCGGTGAGGAGCGGAGGGGAAAGCGCTCGACCTCTGCACACTCCAGCGTCTGAGCCTCCCCATTACCGCACCGCACATTGTCAGCGGCATCCCCAGCAGCCGTGAAGTCTCGTCGTCGGACCACGGTCCAGCGCCACAGAAGCGTGCACTATGTCTGATGCGACCTTAGCAGGCCCGGGGGCTGTATTGAGCCCAGGCCGCCCGCCAAAGGCGCTTTCCTGCGGCGGAAGGAGGAGAGAAGAGGCACGCTCGGTGGAAAATAAGCAGGCCTAGCAGTCCCATTGATGACGCGTTGCCTGGCCAGGCAGACACTATCACCGCACCACTAAGAAGGGTTAGCTGGTCCCTGGCTGGGGTGGCGGATGGCCGTGGGGTGCCAGCGAACGAGACAGGAGCCTGTACATCATACAATTGCCCCCAAAGACTACGGGGACAGTAGAGTCCCGGGAGAGGCCTGAGGAAGTGTGGCCCTGACCCTACAATAGTAAGAACACGCAGGCGTTCGACTGGGCTCGGGGGCTGTACCGAGCTTAGGCCTGGTCATGTGAGGCACACGGGCCATCCCATTAATGGTGGCTGGAAAGCAATGGCTCCTCCTACAGACTCCATCACGCGGTGCACCTGAACAGGCGCAAAGACAGGGACTTGAGCGTCACTTGATCGTCCCCGGGGGGACGTCGCAGCAGCGGGGGAGCCCCGAGAGACGATGACGGGGCGCAGCCTTGTATTTGAACTGGAGCGGGCAGGCGCCTGACTAGGTTTGGGGGTTGTGTCGAACCTAGGCCTGGCTGCAGCGGGTGCATAAACTGTGACTGAAAAGCACAGGACGCGCAGCTTGACGCCATCCAGGGTCCTGTAGTCAACACGCGAGGGTCAATGCTAGGCCTGACCACAGAGGTGTTACGCAGGCGCACAAGCTTGTGGCCACTGCTGCTGGTAAATCAACCAAAGCCCATCGCACGTAGGAGTTCAACGGGTGCTGAGCATCAGACGCATGGGCCTGTCTACTTCAAACATACCAAGAGCTGATAGCTGAGGTCTGGCATGTGAGCCCCTGCTGGGACATCGGGTGGAGTCGCGAAACGGCTCTCCCTGACTCTAGAGTGGCTGGGTGCTGCAACGTAGAGGCCTGCGACGCCAACAGGCTCAACGGACCACAGCTACTACGAGGCAATACTCAACGGGCAAGCCGCAGGATGGGCAGGCAGCGTACCGGGGCGGGCACGGCGGCCATGCAGCCAATCGAAGCCACCAAGCAATCTGGCCCGAATCTGGGGGATACAGATCCCATCGGGCCTTCCACGTTGGAATCCAAAATTGACACAGTCCTAAAGGCGGTTGAACAGGTTGGGGCTTCACTATCACAGACCCGCTCGTCCTTGGAGGGTCCCATTGACTAGATAGCATCCGACTTCACGCTGCTGCATGCAGACCACTGCAAGTTAGCAGGGAAGGTAACCAAAATCGAGGCAGAGTTGGAGGAGGCCCTTCCAGCCATTAAGGCCACATCTGCCTAGGTACGAGATCTTACCGAGCAGCTGCACGCACTGGAGCGCAGAATGGATGACTCCGAAGGCTGCTCCTGCCGCAACAATGTTCGTGTTGTTGGCCAGCCGGAGGGCTCGGAGGGTCGGGACCCAGTGGCATACACAGAACAATGGTTGAGAGCCCTGATGTCAACAGATGTGCTGTCTCCCTTCTTTGCAGTAAAAAGTGCCCATAGGGTGCCCTCGGGCCACCGGCCGCCGGGCACTGCAAAACTGCCCTTCCTGTTGCGGCTGCTCAACTT
This sequence comes from Calotriton arnoldi, assembly GCA_963921515.1. Lineage (NCBI taxonomy): Eukaryota > Metazoa > Chordata > Amphibia > Caudata > Salamandridae > Calotriton > Calotriton arnoldi. The sequence goes on from CAWUFW010013724.1 coordinate 253,685, forward strand.
CAAAGACCGGGACACAGTGCTCCGGGAAGTACAGAAGAAGGAGCCAGTCAAAGTTGATAATGCAATGGTCCTCTTCTTCCCGGACTATGCCCTGGGTGTGCAGAGACAACGAAGCACGCTTTTGGCAGTGAAGAGGCGAATACTCCCTTCTCTTCCCTGCGTGCCTGGGGGTGATCGCAGAAGGCTCCACTAGCTTTTTTACCACTGCTGAAGACTCTTGGAACTGGCTGGAAGCAACAGGGCATCACACTTCGCCGAGCAGGCGTGATGGCACTCCCAAAAATGACACCGGTATCCGAGGCAGCCAAAGGCGGAATCGCAGGAGGGCCAGAAAGTCACCCACACGACGACATCCAGTCCCTGATCTGGAGCAGGTGATGCAGGAGCAGCGAGAGGCACTGAGGACGGCAGCCACGACGCGGAACACTGGATTCGCCGGGGACTCAGATGCCTCCTCGGTGCGCTCCCTCAGTGAAAGCAGCTCATCCGCAGTGTGGCCGCCTGGCGAGGACTCACAGAATCTCCCAATAGTGACTCCACAAACTGCTGAAGACTTGATATGATGCCCTCTAGAGCCTCCTGTACGATCCCCAAGCCTGGTCACCTTAGTATATGCACCGACAGCACTCGCACACAATACACGCACGCCAGGATGAGGCCTGAGCCACTGTCCCTCAGGGATTGCAGCCGGGGGTCATGGTCGTGATTGGAAAAATGCACCTCGAACCAAAACATGCTTGTCGCTACGCAGTCCCACTCACACGCTGAAATAGGGCCCAAGCGCTAGCCGACCCTGCCTCCTCTAATCGCCTTAGCTCACCCCCCCTGATAGAAAGTGCGGCGCACACAGCCGATACTTGCCATTTGGCCCAGTTCACAGTTTGGGCAGATACACATTGTCCTCTGCTCGTTTTAAGTTTTGGAGCGCAATGCTCATTCCACCGTTAGTTGACTCACAGGACGTTGTCGCACCACAGTAACCGTCAAAGACGCGCTCCCCATTCGAAGTGCATGCACGCTGCTCATGGCCTTGTTCCTGCGTGCTGCGCCTCTCGCGCTCGCTCCCGCTCCTCGTTAATGTTCCATGCTGCCTACCACCATAGTTACCTGGAATGTTAGAGGTATGCATACGCCAGCATGTAGATATGAAACATATGCCTACATAAAGCGCCATGCCGCCCTCATAGCACTATTGCAGGAAACGCACTTAGTGCAGCCTGAGGTTTGTAAACTTCAGCATAGGTGGAGGAGTCAGGTGATGGCTATGGGCTATTCCTCCTATGCTAGAGGAGCTCTCATTTGGATCCACCCAGGTACTCCATTCACGCCTGAAGAGACAGAAATAGACGTCTATGGGCGGTATGTGTTATCACTGGGTAGACTGAATGGGAGACAGATTATTCTAGGGTCCATCTATGCCCCAAATACCGATCAGGCAGCATTTGGCAGACGCTTTTGAACATACTATCCCGCTGGTGCACATCCCCTGGTTGCTGGGGGGAGACTTCAATGCAGTACTAGACACTAGCTTAGACAGGTCCTTCCCGCCATTACAGCTTGCCGCTGCTGCATCAAACGCTAAGGTCCTATGGGAATGGATGGGCCACTGGGGCCTCACTGACATATGGAAGGCATTGCACTGGCAGGAGTGCCTATACTCGCATTACTCTCATCCACATAGGCTACACGTGCGTATTGACTGATTTCCGAGGAGCGCGACACTTCTTGCCAAATGCACCCAAGCAGAATATCTAGGCCGCACACACTCAGACCACAATCCACACATGATAGAGTTGCTTGACGAGCAAGCTGCGCGAGACGCCCGCGTGTGGAGGCAACAACCTGCGGCGCTGGAGGACCCTCCCTTTAGGGCCTCAGTGGACACTACTATCGAAAATTATTATAGCAAGAATGAGGACTCAGTCCCCAACGCAGGTGTCGTGTGGGAAGCATGCAAAGCAGTGGTTCGGGGTCAATGTGTAGGACTCAATTGGAGCCTGCGTCGACAATTGGACCAAGACGCCACACGCATTGAGAACACCCTCATCCAGCTAGAGTCGGGGATAGCAAACGCGACTGGCACCCGGTGCGCGCTGGATGAACTGAGGCATGACCATGCCCAAGTCTTGGAACGGCTGCAGTGTATCAATTATGCTGCACATGCGGCGCGCACTCATGCAGCAGCAAACAGGGTGAGTAGGCTGCTGGCGAGACTGATTAGGCAGGAACATACACGTCCTCTGACTATTGCGCTGCGATCGGCGTCGGGGCACCTACTGACTTGCCAGCATGACATCCACAACGAGTTCACAGCCCACTATACTAAATTATACAAATCAGTCCTTCAGGTGACGCCCGCAGACCTAGATTCTTATTTGTCCCCGCTACTGCTGCCGGCGGTATCGGCAGAACAGCGAGCAGAACTAGAAGAGCCTATCACGCAATCGGAGGTGCAGGCGGCCATACAGGCGCTGCCAATCGGTAAGGCACCCGGCCCTGACAGCTTCCCCGCCGAGTACTATAAAGCGTTTCAAATGACTCTGGCCCGAGTCTGCTTTCCATGTACCATAATGCGCAGGAATCGTCAGTCCTCCCGGAGTCGCTTCAGGAATCGCTGCTGGTCTCGCTTCCCAAACCGGACAGAGACCCGGAACTGCTGGGCTTCTATCGACCCCTGGCAATGCTAAATACAGACTATAAGGTTATGGTCAAAATTACTAGCGTGTAGATTAGCTCCCCTGGTGCCGCAGTTAGTGCACGCAGACCCAAACGGCTTTGTGCCGGCTCGCTGCACGTCGCTGAATATACGCTGCTTTGTCAGGGTGGCCCGCTACTCCGTAGAGGGCTGGGCACACTCGGGGTGTCTAGTTCTCGACCTGGAGAAAGTGTTTGACACCCTGGAGTAGGACTTCTTATTCGCTGCCCTTAGAAGGTATGGGCTGGGGGACAAACTCCTGGGATTGGTTAGGCTGCTTTACACGCAACCCACAGCCAAAATCAAGACAGGTCCTTATATGTCTCAGGTGATTCCAATTGAATGCGGCACCAGGCAGAGGTGTCTGCTTTCCCCGTTGCTATTTGCGCTTACTATCGAGCCACTGGCCATGTCTCTCCGCCCGACTGGCGCAGAGTGGGGCATCACCCTAGGTGATGGCACGCATGCAGTCTCTCTTTATGCGGACGACCTCCTGATCTATCTCCGAGACATGCGTAGACCATGCCCAGAGGTTGACAGGGTCCTGCAAGAATTTGCCTCGCTGTCAGGGCTGCAGGTAAATTGGGGGAAGTCGTGCTTCTACCTTTTTGCCGATACGACCCCTGATCCACAGTTGGTGTTGGGTGGGGCAATGGTGCCGTGGCAAAATTCGGCTTTCCGTTACCTGAGGGTCCAAGTCTATCGCCAGCAGGAAGATCTTCTGGAAGGTAACCGCGTGCAGGCCGCAACAGCGGTGAGGTCTTAGCTGTCCTTCTGGCACACCCTTCCATGAGCCACCATGGGCCGTATAGCGCTCCTGAAAATGGTGGTGCTCCCTCTGCTGCTTTACCACTTCAGAAACTTGCCAACATACGTCAGGCCCTCGTTTTTCCACGCTCTAGTACAAGACCTGAAACAATTCATATGGCATGGTACGCGTAATAGAGTAGCGTTAGCGAAACTTTACCTACCAATTGACCAAGGCGGTTTAGCCGCCCCCAACATGAAGCACTATTATTTGGTTTCGCGACTACAGTGGGTGGCTCCTTGGATCAGCGGCCGGCAGTTGGCAGACACTGCCACGCTACAACTTGGCTACACGCAGTCCCAAATCACGGCCCTGTTCCACCCCGGTAGGAAGGGTGCAGTCCCGACTCAATTCCTGGCATCGGTCGCCTACAGATGTTTCCGCCGGAGCCTAAAGCTCATGAAGGAGGTTACGCCGTATGCTCCCTCCCTGCCCATACTTGGCACGCCAACCCACCATCATGCGGTCTCAACAGAGGAACTTGCCGCCTGGGATGTGGCGGGGTTGCAGACCCTGGGTGACCTATACCAAGACCAGCAGCTGGTGCCATTCCACACGCTGGCTGAGGACAGCGGCCTTCCGCAAAGCCAATTCCTTCTATATGCCACGCTGACGCAGGCATTACGTGTTATGTGGGGAGACATGGCCAATGAGCCCATGACGAATCTCACTATTCAGTATCAACATGAACTGGGCACGGGCCGACATCTTACTAAGTGGTTTGCTGAGTCCCTATGGGTACACTCGGCATGGCCATTGGCATCCCTCAGACAGCGCTGGGATACAGACTTGCAGAGGCAATGCACTGACCGCGAATGGTCGGCCATATTAGAGGGGTCCACGCATATTTCTAGGAATGCCCGGTTCCGTCTAATACAATACTACATTCTTCAAAGGGCGTATATGACGCCAGCCAAGGTCAATAGGTACTTCAATCGGGCAGATGCCATGTGCCCTAGATTCAGATTGCACAATGCGGATCTGTTGCACATGCTAGGGGCCTGCGCAGCGCTCACCTCCTATTGGAGACCAGTCGCAACGCATCTGGCCGGGTGCACAGGTTGCACAGTAGGATGCTCCTGGGAAACCTGCCTACTAGGCCTGTACCGGAGAACCAAAAAGCATAAAGTAACGTCTCGATTTATAGACCTCGGGCTCATCGATTCGTAACCAAGCGCCTAATCACTAGGCGCTGGAAGTCACCGGAGCCGCCGAACGTACAAGCCTGTCTGCAGTCGCAGACGTGCTGGGAGCAGGCAGAAAGTGTGGCACTGCACCGTGAGGACAAACTGGGTCTGCAAACGCTTCTGCTGGCAGCGGCATGGGATGCGATACTGCAGGATCTCCGGAACGCAGGGCAGGATGATCTGGAGGTACCTAAGACCCCCACATGACACTCCTGACTAGAAGGAACCTCAGGTGCGCGAAACACAAGTAGTTTGGCACAGAGAAACTCACAATACATGGAACTATGCTACCCAGCTCGCTATGCCCCTTAAATACGCAACCAGGTCACATTATATTAGTTTATTCGGATGCGGCTGGAATTACATACCCTAAGCAGCACACACAATTGTAGAGCACATCAACGGGGGGGACATCGAGGAGCCAGGCCAGGTAGGGATCGTCATATGCGTCAATCGCTGCAACACACAAGAATGTCCTAGTTCTTACATCCCCCGTTTACTAGAGCAATTATGCAGGCGATACATATTATGCGACGCACGCACAAACAAGACATGCATGCCTTCAATACACAGATCATCAATGTTATATGTTTAACTATGTAATATGTGCATGCATACGGCTGACGTAGAAACTTGTGAAATGGTATCCAAAATGTTAAAACTCAATAAACAAATTTAAACAAAAAAAATTAGTGTATATGAATGGGACCACAATATGTATTCAGGATGGCCAGACCCATGACAGATTGGTATGACATACACAAAAAATAAATTTACTCTGAACTCATGTAGAATGGCAAAGTATTGGGAAAAGTGTGTTAGCTGAGTGTTTGCGTGTCTTATTTGGATATTTTTGCCTGGTGCTTCTCATTATGGGGCCGATTCCGATCTCGGTCGGAGGCGCACCCAATACCATTCGGTCGGGAAAAAAGCCATGCGAATGCCTGTTTCCCGACCGATCCGTACATCATTCCGTAAGTACGATGCGCACAACAGCATAGAATCCGCCCGAGTCGTACTCACCCAATCCAGGTCCTGTTCTCTGACCGAGGCGAATCCGGAAACGCCGAATCGAGTCGCACGGAAGGGAAAATGCAGCCCCGTCCGGCCGAACAAGTACGATGCGCTTTCCGTACGCGCCGAACCCGTCGCTACGTCCGGCACGTCAAAGCTTCCGGGAGAGGCGCACATAAGCTCCGATTCGCGCCACAACACGATCCACGGCTACGAGGCGAACACGCCAGCGACGAGGACGATGCGAAGCAACGAGAAAGACGAACGAGACGAACCAACCATGAATCCCTTCGTTCCGATCCTACCAATATTCTACATTTACTACCGGAACAGGCACGGACGCGTACGGCGCAGAAGGTAAGTCAGACACCAACCACAAAAACATACAACACGTACACAACACATCACACACACACAGAGGGATGCAGAATTTACTTACACCAGCAACAGCAGCACCATAGGGGCGGGATGCCCATCACCAATGCCACATATGCACACAGGGGCCTGGATGCGCACCACCACTACCACCCCTACCCAGGGGGGGCTGGATGCCTACCACCACTACCACCCTTAGCCAGGGGGTGCCAGATGCCCACCACTACTACCACCCTTAGCCAGGGGGCTGGATGCCTACCACAACTACCACCCTTACCCAGGGGGCTGGATGCCTACCACTACTACCACCCTTAGCCATGGGGGTGCCAGATGCCTACCACTACTACCACCCTTAGCCAGGGGGCTGGATGCCTACCACAACTACCACCCTTACCCAGGGGGGCTGGATGCCTACCACTACTACCACCCTTAGCCATGGGGGTGCCAGATGCCTACCACTACTACCACCCTTAGCCAGGGGGCTGGATGCCTACCACTACTACCACCCTTAGCCATGGGGGTGCCAGATGCCTACCACTACTACCACCCTTAGCCAGGGGGCTGGATGCCTACCACTACTACCACCCTTAGCCATGGGGGTGCCAGATGCCTACCACTACTACCACCCTTACCCAGGGGGGCTGGATGCCTACCACTACTACCACCCTTAGCCAGGGGGTGCCAGATGCCCACCACTACTACCACCCTTAGCCAGGGGGCTGGATGCCTACCACTACTACCACCCTTAGCCAGGGGGCTGGATGCCTACCACTACTACCACCCTTAGCCATGGGGGTGCCAGATGCCTACCACTACTACCACCCTTAGCCAGGGGGCTGGATGCCTACCACTACTACCACCCTTAGCCATGGGGGTGCCAGATGCCTACCACTACTACCACCCTTACCCAGGGGGGGCTGGATGCCTACCACTATTACCACCCTTAGCCATGGGGGTGCCAGATGCCCACCACTACTACCACCCTCAGCCATGGGGGTGCCAGATGCCTACCACTACTACCACCCTTAGCCAGGGGGCTGGATGCCTACCACTACTACCACCCTTAGCCATGGGGGTGCCAGATGCCTACCACTACTACCACCCTTACCCAGGGGGGCTGGATGCCTACCACTACTACCACCCTTACCCAGGGGGGGCTGGATGCCTACGACTACTACCACCCTCAGCCATGGGGGTGCCAGATGCCTACCACTACTACCACCCTTAGCCAGGGGGGCTGGATGCCTACCACTACTACCACCCTTAGCCATGGGGGTGCCAGATGCCTACCACTACTACCACCCTTAGCCAGGGGGGTGCCAGATGCCCACCACTACTACCACCCTTAGCCAGGGGGTGCCAGATGCCCACCACCACTACCACCCTTACCCAGGGGGGCTGGATGCCTACCACTACTACCACCCTTAGCCAGGGGGCTGGATGCCTACCACAACTACCACCCTTACCCAGGGGGGCTGGATGCCTACCACTACTACCACCCTTACCCAGGGGGCTGGATGCCTACCACTACTACCACCCTTAGCCATGGGGGTGCCAGATGCCCACCACTACTACCACCCTCAGCCATGGGGGTGCCAGATGCCTACCACTACTACCACCCTTAGCCAGGGGGGCTGGATGCCTACCAATACTACCACCCTTAGCCATGGGGGTGCCAGATGCCTACCACTACCACCACCCTTACCCAGGGGGGGCTGGAGGCCTACCACTACTACCACCCTTAGCCAGGGGGTGCCAGATGCCCACCACTACTACCACCCTTAGCCAGGGGGCTGGATGCCTACCACTACTACCACCCTTACCCAGGGGGCTGGATGCCTACCACAACTACCACCCTTAGCCAGGGGTGCTGGATGCCTACCACTACTACCACCTCTACCCATGGGGGCTGGATGCCTGTCACTACTACCACCTCTACCCATGGGGGGCTGGATGCCTACCACCAACCCCACCCCCACTCATAGGATGGACAATGCATGACACAACCAGCACACCACAACCTAGGGAATGCAAGAAAAAGACATCCCCCCAACACCATGACAAGCGTGTGTAGACTGTGTCAAATGCCTACAACACTGAACATGACTTTGAACATACAATGTGACCCCCTATCACATGTGCCACACATATATGTGTGTGGCCCCCACAATGCAAGCAGGCCATGACCATTGTGGCAATGGAGTCCAAAACCCCATCATCACAGTGACCAAAATGTAAGTGTGGGGTCCATAGCTGAAGCACATTTTGAACATTGTGGCAATGGGGTCCAAACCCCCATCATAACAGTGACCAAAAGGTAAGTGTGGGGTCCATAGCTGAAGCACATTTTGAACATTGTGGCAATGGGGTCCAAACCCCCATCATCACAGTGACCAAAAGGTAAGTGTGGGGTCCATAGCTGAAGCACATTTTGAACATTGTGGCAATGGGGTCCAAACCCCCATCATCACAGTGACCAAAAGGTAAGTGTGGGGTCCATAGCTGAAGCACATTTTGAACATTGTGGCAATGGGGTCCAAACCCCCATCATCACAGTGACCAAAAGGTAAGTGTGGGGTCCATAGCTGAAGCACATTTTGAACATTGTGGCAATGGGGTCCAAACCCCCATCATCACAGTGACCAAAAGGTAAGTGTGGGGTCCATAGCTGAAGCACATTTTGAACATTGTGGCAATGGGGTCCAAACCCCCATCATCACAGTGACCAAAATGTAAGTGTGGGGTCCATAGCTGAAGCACATTTTGAACATTGTGGCAATGGGGTCCAAACCCCCATCATCACAGTGACCAAAATGTAAGTGTTGACAAAGAAAAAGCTGCAACTGCCAAACTGCATGGATGATTCCTGGTCACAGAACATAAAACACATCAGTGGCAAAGTAGTGCATGTGTCCCATTGCAACATAGATTGGGGGAGGCAAATACTGCAGTGCAAATAAGACATACCTTTGGCCATGTGCAGACAAACAACACCCATGGGGGCTGACACAGTCAACATTCATCAATGACACAATGACAGAAGTGACCATCAGAATGCAGACCCACATATTTGCACCAATGGGCACACAAATGCAGATACCCTGTGGAGACTGTAGATGTGAGGTGAACAGATACCATACCATGGCAGCAATGGGACACACAAACCATGATCATTGTGCTGACCGATGACCTAGGAGTCCCAGGGACAGCAGGGGAAACCCACCAAACAACATACAGCCAATGGCACACCTAAGATATGCCAATGCAGTGGTGCAGATGCACAAACACAAACAGGCAGACCCACACTGCACATCAAACACAACAGGTGAGGGGGGGGGGTGCCAGTGTCCCCAGGCAACCACACAACACATGAGGAGGACTGAATACCAATTACACAGATATGCATACAGTGCCACACAAAGGTAACTCATGGATCCAAATCCCCTATGTGGGCAATCAGGCATTGTCAGATGAGAGGGAGCACAAATCACACATGTCACACAAGCACGTAGGAACAGCAACTGACACAGCAAGACACAGACACACCACAGCACTACCCCCAGGGCCCCCACAATGTGGTGACCCTGGGCTGCATTACAATCCCACTGTGATGACAAAGCTAAATGTCGTTCATACTGTGAACCACAGTCATGTGTCCTGAGCAACAAACTACCATCACACCTACACAAGCACAAATCAATCAGCACGGCCAGTAAGCCAAGGCCAACATGGAGGCAGGGGTCTAGCTGGGCAACAACTCTCATCTGCACACACTCAACACCACACACCTCGACCTCCAACAATGTGCAGCAGTGAAGCACACATGCACTGGTGACATTGCACATGCACCCATGACAATCCCAGAGTGCTGGGTGGGAACCAAGGTGCAGAAACACATCACACATGGCCACTCAACAAGACTCCTGAATGTCTGACACACTGCACACTACGCTGTACATGGACATGACGGCAATACCACACCAACCAATGGGATCCCAGCCACAGTCACACACCAATGAAGAAGCCAAGGTCACCCACAAAGAACACACATAGACAACAACCAACATTGCAGCCCGGACCCTGAGGAGTGCCAGCAGTCACACACACAACGTGTCACAATCACTGAAAGATAACACAAACTGGAAATCACATGACAGGTGTAAACAACAAGTGCCAAGGGGAAACCTGACTGTGACCCATCTGCGTCTGCACACAAACTCAGCCCTGACAGCAAACACACCTATGGGTGACACCCTGATGACCAGTAATGTGCCATGCACCCACATCACAGAGAACCCAGGGAGAAGACTTTGGGGGAACATAGTTCAACTCAGCAAGCATCACAAACAGGTACAACACTAGGGATCCCAGCATGCACAGCAAAATGGAAGTGAACACACAGACATGCTCATACAACACACACCTTGGGCGCAGGCAATGTCACAGGAGTACACACTGCCATCAGGGGACTCCACTCCTATGTGAGGAAAGCTGTGCCATATGTTGCCTCAGTAGGGCCCCATCATGTCAGCTGAGCACTTGGTCACACAATCAACAATTAGCACCAAATGAAGGCTCCCGTCACATCAGCCTGGTCATGGGAGTGCCAACGAAATCATCAGCACAGATCCAACACACTTGTATAGCAATGTTGCACTGACAACACAGATGAGTCCTTCCCAATTGATGCCCAAACCTGCATGTCCAGTGGAGGTGGCCACACGGTCAGGGAAGTAGACGAATTGAACAATGGCAGGCACAACAGATGTGCAGGGGTGGAAGCCACAGATGTGAAATTGCTAATGTAAGTAGGAAATCCCATTGCCAAATACTGAACACATGACACCCTCAGATGCTGCTAAGGATGACATGGATACACCACAGGATAGGACACATTCCCCCTGGACCACATGTGTTCCTGCACAGTAACACTTCATTATCATGAGACCAAATATCACCATCACTGCAGCAAGGGCATGGTTAGCATCATCAACAACATGTACATCAGAAGCATAAGCACTAGAGAACAGAAAGTTGCTTTATTCAGCATATGTGTGTCCAAAAGCTCAGAGAACAGTAATGCTCCAACAAAGGCCAATGGCCAGTCCATCAAGTAAGTCAATACAGGGTGACAGTGGCAGATGTCACCCTACGCATGCCTGCACTGCACAAAACCAGGGACAATCCACTAGGAGGGGCAACCGGGGGGGCAGGCCAGGCACCGCAGGGACAGGATCAGGGCTCACCAGGAGGTGGCAGGGAAGGGGTGGTGGGTGCTGGAGAGCCACTGACAACTGCAGTGGAGGTGTCTGACATGGTGTGTGTCGGCACAACTGGGGGGCATGACTCAGATGTTGTGGGTGCCGGCACGATTGCAGTGGACCCTGCAGATGGAGTGGACAGGTCCGCCACTGCAGTGCCCAAGTCAGACAGGGTGGTAGTGGACTCCACTGCAGTGCCTACCTCCAGGGGAGGAGAATGGGGAACAGGCAAGGTGGGCTGGACAGAGGGGAGGACACCCTCACCACATCAGTGGCACAGACAAGCGCAGCGGGGAGTGTGGTGCCGGGAGAGCAAGTGGCAGGGGGAGAAGGCCAGATCCTCTTGGGGATGGTATATCTGTGGGTGGGGGAACCTGGGGCAGGGTGTGGTGGGGGCACCTGTGGAGTGGGGGCCTGAGGGATGGAGGAAGGAGACCTGGTGCCTGAGCTGCAGGGCGGCGGCGGGGTCTTGCTCTTACGACTCCGGGGGACTTGCGGGTGGGGGCCTCAGTCTGTCTGCACCTGGGGGAGGGTGTCCGAGGGCGAGGGGCACTCTGCTCCGTGTGGGTGGGCTTCCTCTTCCCCTGGATGCTGGAGCAGCTGGATCGTAGGGGATGAGGCCGAGGTCACAGAGGAAGAGCCGCTGTGACTTTGGGGTTGCAGGTGAGGCAAGGGAGGGTGCTTTGGAGGGAGAGGCAACTGAGGACTGCGCAGTGCTTGTGGATGCGTGTGTGTGTTCCAGGGCCCCATCCCCTGTGAGTCTGGTTTCAGTCCCCTGACTGTGCGTGCGTGTGCGTTTTGTTTGTGGCGTGTGTGTCTGTGTGCTGGACGTGTGTGTGCTGGTGTGTGCCTGTGCCGGTGTGTGTGTGCTTGGGATGGGTAAGGTGCTGGGGAGTGTGGATGGAGCAGAGGCAGGAGGGGTGAGGGACTGTCTGAGGAGGGACACTGCTGCCGTCAGGGAGGAGTCCATGGACCTATTGCCCCTCTGTAGGTCAGACATGCCCGATGAGATGCCCTCCATGAACGACACCAGCTGAGTCAACAGAGCGGTGTGCGCATGGAGGACACTCAGCATGGCTGTCTGCCCTACATGGAGCTGGCGAAGGAGGTACACAGACTCCTCACTCAGGGCAGCAGGGGACACAGGGGCAGGGGGTGCGGTGCCTGGCCCAAAGGAGACACGCTCCCGAACATGGGAGCCTTCACGGACCTGGGGAATGGGAGCCGATGGGAGGGCGGTGGTGGTTCTGGTGGTGGCGGGGACAGCAACACTAGCTGGGGTGTGGTGGCTGCTGACACCCGCCTCCATAAGGGAGTCATCCTCCGAGCCGCTGTGGTCCTCAGCTGAGGTGGATGCTGCTGAGGACTCCTCGGTGTGGCTCCCTCGCCCTCCGTGCCACTGGGTCCCTCCGACCAGTCCTCGGCTGCTGACCCAGTCTGGCTCTCCGGCTCCTCCTGGTCCGTGGAGCTGTCCCCTTCCGTGGCCGTGGATGTATCTGCAAACAATGGGGAAACAGACAGACATCAGTCACCTGCACCAAACGCACACACCACTGTGAGCACAGCACATTACAGAGCAAGCCCTGGCATCATTAGTTGAACATTGCTAAAAGTGCCCTAACTGAACAGGAGAAGCCAATTGTCAGTCTGATGCCAACCATGGCACTCACATCCCACATGGCCTTGCACCCATCTGTCTGGTGTCTGTTGGATAGCAACACCCCAGTGTGGACACATGCACCACCTACACAGTAGTTGGACAGTGCAGAGGACACAGTGTAGCATGTGGACATGCACACATCACAACTCTTGCCACTGAGTCAGTACAGGTTTCCGGATGAAAGGGATGCCCAGAGTCAAATAGGAAATGCATGTGATGCATACCAGCGACAGACACCATGATGCACCCATGTCCTGATAGCCATCGCCACAATGGTGTGCATGTAGCACATGTCACTCCCCTGCAGGATCAACAATAAGTAGACACATGCCATGGCGGAGGCATGACTGCTAAGTCATACATCACTGTCTCAGTGATGTATGACTTGGCAGCCAGACAACAACACTCTGCACTGTGTCACAATAGTAAGTCATGGGGAATGCAAGTCCTGGAGCTGCACAAGTGCACATGTACATCCCCCACACAACACATCATCTTAACCCTCATCTGTCCAGGTCATACCGATTGGACATATGGGAGACCTGTGACACTACCCTCTGAACCTGAGCCCCTCACAATCTGCTGTGAATGGGAAACAGCTGCCTGAACTTCACATTCGCATACCCCAGTCTGCACGGGCAGCTGATCAAACACCTATGTGACACACAAGTATCGTCTCCTATGGTCACATCTCCAGTGGCATGCTGAGCCCCTACCGAGAAACACCCCAGCAGTCCTGGCAACAAATCCACAGCACACTGACACAGAGGCAGACACCTGAGGGGTCAAATCACTGCGCACAACGTGTCAGCTGATACACGGGAGTGGGAGTACAGGTGTATTGGATGGGCTGGAGTAGGCATGACTGTCCTACCCCACATGAATGAGGGATGAGCCCTGGACAGTGGATAGCTGGCTATGTATGTGTGACACACGTAATCTGCACACTCCTGGGGCCCAAACATTGATCCCACCCGCTGCATGGGTGTGTGCCAGATACCCCAGGCACATGTGGTGGCTCAGCTCAGCAAGTGGACCGCATATCAAAGCAACACGCAGATTATATGTCCGAACACAGGCATTGTGTGAACAATGGACCCACCCATGATGCCCACAACAGAGTTAGGGAAACAGATGCTGTCCCCCACCTTGAGTGAAGCAAACTGCAAGGACACAGTCCCAAGTGACACAATTCCCTGAATGTAAGGGCCACACCTGGGTATCAGATGAGGAGTGGGCAGTGCACAATAGAGGGACATGGCTCCTGGACAACATGACTGCTGTACTGTGGCAGTTTAACCAGGCCAGAGGAGGGCACATAGCATGTAATACAGAGTTCACAGTGCAGTCTTTGACTCACCCCCTCCTTGCTGCTGTCTGGCCTTCAGCTGCCCATCCAGGTCTGGAAACACCACCGCCAGGATCTGGAGCATGTGGGGGTCAGGGTCCGTGTTCCGCCCCTCCTGCGAGAAGGCGACAGCTTCAGCTGGACCCGTGCAATCCTCCGGGTCCAGCCCCGAAGGTCCTGCCACCTCTTCTGGCAGTTGCGGATCCGGCGCTTGTAGACCCCCACGGACCGGACAGCCCGGACGATGTCCTTCCAGATCTCCTGCTTCCGATAGGCATTAACCTGTCAGGATGACAAAGTGAGAAGGCCATTACTACACATGCAACATATCCGTGCATGACACAGTTGTATATACATGTCTCAATCACAGGGGCACATGATGTACACAGGCAGTGCAACGCTGCCCATGGACAGTTTGCCAGAAGTCACTACATGGTATCATTGCATGGGAAGTAAAACCTTGTTCAAATGCACTGTCACTGCACCATACCTGTCCAGTGCATGTCACTACACACTATGGGGGGTGACAACTACTCAGTGAGCCTGCTAGCCAGTGGCGTGCAGACTTTCAGCCTTGCTAGTCAGACAAAATGCACATTCAGAAAGGCAGTGCACAGAACACTCACCTGCTCCCCTGGTGTCCCATACAGCTTGCTGTACTGTGGAAGTAGGCTGTCCAGTAGGGCCTTGTTCTCCTCAAGGCTGAAGGCTGGGGCTCTCTCCACAGTACGTGCCATTGCAGGGTCCAGAGGGGGCAGAGACAGCAGCAGTGCAGTGGCAGATGTCGTCCTGGAGCATGTAGTGCAGGCAAGTGAGCTCTCAGGGGAACAGCCAGCAATATATATGTGCTGCAGAGGCAGATACTGTCCCATGTGTCCAAAGTGATAGGTCCAAGTCGTTTGCATCTTCTGAATCTGGCCAATCCATGGAATAGCAGCACCAATACACGCCCACAGCATCCTTCAAATCTTCAACTTCATGACATACATGATTTTGCAACATTGTTGTGGGTGACAAACTGAATTTCCAGCAACCGAATCGTTCGAATTTCGAAAACGCGTCCGTTGCCAGGCTAGGCCATTGACAATGGGTGCGCACTGATCGGTCCATTGCTGTTCAACGCGTACAGGGGTACAACGCGTACCCGCACACATTGAATGCAATGGGCCGGCCGGGCACACCGATCGGTCCATTGCGGTACAACGCGTACAGGGGTACAACGCGTACCCGCACACATTGAATGCAATGGGCCGGCCGGGTGCACCGATCGGTCCATTGCTGTTCAACGCGTACAGGGGTACAACGCGTACCCGCACACATTGAATGCAATGGGCCGGCCGGGCACACCGATCGGTCCACTAAGGTACAACGCGTACAGGGGTACAACGCGTATCCGCACACATTGAATGCAATGGGCCGGCCGGGTGCACCGATCGGTCCATTGCTGTTCAACGCGTACAGGGGTACAACGCGTACCCGCACACATTGAATGCAATGGGCCGGCCGGGTGCACCGATCGGTCCATTGCTGTTCAACGCATCCCTGTACAAGTGACTGGCATATGTCACCATGCCTGTCTCAGATGAACATATGCCAGCCACAGATAGCTCCCAGGGAGTGAGGGGCACACCTACAACACCACAGCCTGTCCAAACTGTATCATAAGGCATGTAAGGCTGCATTTCCTATTGTGTGTATGTTGGTGTACATGTTGTCCTGTGGGTGTCACCTGGGGGCAGCCACCCCCAGGCTGTGCACGTGTTCATGGGGACAGGATCCTGGGTGTTATGTGTACATGACCACTGTGATGTGCAACTGTTCATATCTGAACATGTGCCATGGTCACATTTCACGGTGGTGTATGTGTATGTCATGTCACATACCCCGTGAGTCCCATGTGGGACGGTATGTTTGAGCCAGGGTGACCCAGTGGCACAATAGTGATGGTCCTCCACAGTCTGTGTGCATGTAGTGTTTACAATGTCTCTGATTTCATGTGCACAATGGGAGACAGTCTCCACATCCACGTTGTGTGTGCATGGACTTTGATGTTGTGCGTGTGTGTGTCACAGACGTCCATGTCTGTCCTGCAGAGGCAAGTGGAACCACTACCTGTGGGGGTCATGGTTGTTTTGCTGTGGTGTATACATGATACTCCATGTAATGCCAGTGTCCATGTGGCAATACAGGGTCCCTGGGAATGTACCTGTCGTTGAGCTGTGATGCCTGGGGCACATCTGTCCTCACATGTCACTGTGGGGGGTGAATGTGACATGGCAGCAGGAGATGGGAACTGTGACACGGCCTCATGATATCCAATGGGCCAACCTGGGACTTATTGATGCCACTTGTTGAACCGTGATGACAGATGTTGGCCATGTATGTACCATACATGTCCTTACGGAACTTCACACTTCATGTAGTTGTGCCTCATAATGATGTATGATGTGATATTGAGTGTGTTCAATGCCGCATATGTGGGGTGACTGGCAATCTTGCTTTCTTCTCCTCTGCACTGCAGGGCTCCTGATGTCCATAGACCATTCCCAGACCTGGCAACGATGGTGGAACGGGACAGCATCCGACGGTACCGCTTCACCAGGCAGCTGATTGAGGATTTGGCAGTGCAGTTAGCCCCACATTTGCAGCCTGGCCGGCCGTATCCTACAGCGCTGACCCCCAAGGTGAAGGTGATGGCAGCCCTACACTTCTTTGCCACCGGTACCTTTCAACATACTGTGGCGACTGCTGGTGGGATGTCACAGACCATGTTCAGCCGTGTGCTCCGTGATGTTTTGGAGGCAATGTTGCTATACCTGAACCGGTACATCTATTTCCCTAGACTGCAATGACTCACTGATGTGAAGAGTGACTTCTATGCCCTGGGGAGGATGCCGCATGTCATTGGCTCCATTGATGGGACACATGTGGCTTTGGTACCACCACAGGCCCAGGAGCAGGCCTACCGTAACCGCAAGCACTACCACTCGGTCAATGCACTGGTGGTGTGTCTTGCAGATATGACCATCTCACACGTGTGTGCCCGTTTCCCTGGTTCAGCACACGATGCCTTTGTGATGAGGAGTAGTCGCATCCCCAGGATGATGGCACAGATGCAGAACCAGCGTGCCTGGCTTGTCGGTGTGTACTGACTTTGTGCCATTGTGTGTGATCTGATCTGTAGTATTCCGCCCACTTTTCCAAGTCAGCTAATATGCACTTGTCTGTCCGTAGGGGACTCGGGATACCCCAACATGCCGTGGTTGCTGACACCCCTCAGGAACCCTGTGACACCAGCCCAGATGCGCTACAATGAGGCACATGGTCGGACCAGGAGAGTGATTGAGCGGACATTTGGTCTCCTGAAGAGCCGCTTCCGCTGCCTCGACAAGACAGGAGGGTCCCTCCCATATGCCCCAGCGAAGGTGTGCAAGATTATCATCGTCTGCTGCATGCTCCACAACCTGGCAGTGCGGAAGGAGTTGCCTCTCATCCAGGATGACAATGACCAACATCCTCCACCTGTGGAGGATCCTGGCCTGGACCACGATGCCAGTGATGATGATGATGATGGTGATGTCCGCACACAGCTCATCACCAACTTCTTTAGCTGAATGTGAGAATCCTGAGGTGTCATGTCAATGATGTGAGTTGGCATGATATGTGTAGGTGGTGCTCTGGTGCTGTTGGAGTGTGTCCATGGGCTACTTGACTGGATGTGTGTAGCGATGTGTGCTTACAGGTGGTCTGTACTCCCCAACAGTGTTGACATGCTAACTTGGTTCTGGGTGGGTATCTTGTAACATGTATTGTGCATGAGTTTTGCTGTTCTGTCCTGTTCTCCATTGCTTTTGACTGTGTGTCATTCCTGTCCTTCACAGGGTACTTTCAGATTCGTTTGGTCAACTGTGTCCACCGACGACGTGATTGTACTTCCAGGGTGGTAGCTGTTGTGTCCCTACAGGTGATGTGCGCCACACCCATGGACTTCCTTCCTTCTACAGTTGTTGACTGTGTGCCCGCTGCCAGGTGGGATTACCTTGCATCTGTAGTGGTTACGACATGTTGCAACTGTGTAATAAACCTGTGCTTCACTTTGTGATGTGCGTTGTCTGTGGTCACACATTTGACTGCCATTTGCTTACTGCACCTGTGGGCTACTTGACTACAACTGGGAATAGGTGTGGTGTCTGTGCATTGCACCGTCTTTCCTGGCAACATCAGTGTAGGCAATGAGTCAGATGGCCTAGGTGTGTATGTGTTGTGTAGCCCTGGTGGTGTGTCTCCCTCATATGTGTCACGTTGCCATTACTCACATGCCTGTGTTGTACTTGCTGTTGCAGTTCGCATACACAGTGTAATTTTGCAGTTCATCATCCCCATGACAGCACCCACGTTGGAATCACAACAGAGGCAAGTATGGTGTATTAGTGTGTTTATTGTGATACATTTGTGTGAATAGTGCATAGATGGTTAGTGCTGTACATTTATATTGCAATCAGAAGTTCCTAGATGAATTGAAAGTCCTGGTAGACAAAATCCCCAGTATCGGGGCCACAGTTGTCTGAGACATTGGTCCAACTTGTACTCCCCATGTCATGTGTGGGAGTTGTGTTGCCGTCAACAGGGCGAACAGTTTGCGCACAAAGGTGAACATCCAGAACAGGTTCAGGCTTCCTGGGGGTTGCACTTGGCCATCGGCCTCTCACTTGCCCCTCCTCGGACGACCCCTCTTCTTTGGGGGGGGCCCCTCAAGTACAGGCTGCTGCGGTGCAGGGGACTCTTCGCCAGAGTCATCCTCCCTCCCTGTGGCAGTTGCAGTTGTTTCAGCACCAGATGTTGTTGGCACACAGGGAGGTGTAGACTGGTTGCTGTTCATCTGGCGGAGGCATTGTAATATGTCCCTATGCACCGCCGTCATCTCTTGCAGTGTGTCCCACTTGGACTCCACGCGGGACATGTGTGAGTCCAAGCGGGCATGATGGGCAGCCTGCTGCTGTTTCATGTCCCTGAGGAGCCCCACTACCTGGCTGAGATCTCCGGTGCTGGACTGGTACGCATCGGCTATGTGTGCCAGTTGTGGGTCATCATGCACACCAGACACCTCTGCAAGCAGCGACCTCTGTCTCCCACCCCTCCCACCACCCCTGCAGACATGTGCAGTGCGTGCACGCACAGATGACCCTGGTCCCCCTTGGGGGTTGGTGGTGGTGTCCATGGCCCCACGTTGGTCCAGGGTCCCTGTGCTGGTGGTGCTCCTTGTTCTGTCCATGTCGGCAGGGATGGTATTTGTGGTGACAGTCGTTGGAGGGGTGGGTGCAGGGGGTGCAGCTTGTGGTCCTGCTGGTGCTGCAGCTGGTGGTCCTGCTGGTGCTGCATGTTGACTTGCACCAGAGGTGCCAGGTTGGTCTTCTTCATCCGAGGAGGGCAGAGGCTGTTCGACGCCAGTGAGCTCCGTATCCTCTTGAGCCTGGGACTGGGACTCCTCAGCGTCTGCTGCTGTGTCCCCATCATCACCTGTTTTTGGGAGACACACACAATGTATCTTATGTTTCTGCAGGCATCAATGGTTGACACACCTGACAGTTGTGACTGTGCCTCTGGGTGCGGGCCTGTACATTGCATTGTCCTAAGTTGTCACAGTCAGGGGTTGATATTGGTGTAGCACATTGTCCTGCATTATTTGGGCATTTCTATGTATTTGTTGGGGTGTGAACATGGTCTGCATTGGTTGTATTTTGTTGACAGCCGGCCCTCCTTCCCACTCAGCCAGTCAGTTATCCCACCATGGACTGTGCTTGCATTGCAGGGAGTGAAAGTTGTCTTTCAAGATGTCAGTCAGTGGTGTCCTGCTGTTGGTTGTTGCACAGTTGCCAGCGGGGCCTTGTGCTCCCCACAGCAGTTGCCAGTGTCAGCCATCTTGTCAGTTGTTTTCCACTCCCTGTGATGTGAGCATGGTTCAGGGTGGTGTTGATGGGACAGTTGTGGGGGTGAGCTATGTCTGTGACTATGACTCCCATCATGCTATTGCCTCCACCCCACTTCCCAGCATTCCCATACTTACTTGCTTTTGTGGGGAGTTCAGTGTGTGTGGGTGTGAGAGCAATGGCAAGATGGCTGACAGTGGTGTCCTGCTGTTGGTTGGTGTGCAGTTCCCAGCATGCCCTTGTGCTCCCCACGACACAGCACCAGTGTCAGACATCTTTGATGGGCCTTTCCACTCTCTGTGGGATGTGCATGCGTGAGTGTGAGCTTGCTGGGCCATGTGGTGGGGGATGTTGAGCTGTGACTACGACTCCCATCATGCTATTGCCTCCACCCCCTTCCCAGCATGCCCATCCTTCCTTCCTTTTGACTCTGCTTCCCTGTGGGGTGGGCTGCCTGTGCTGGCAGGATGGCTGGGAGTGTTGTCCTGGCAGTTGTTTGGCTAAAAGTCCCAAGAGTGTCCCTGTGCTTCACACAACATAACCCAGGGTGGTGGTTCTTTGTGGGATCTTGAGTTAGGATGTGAGGCATTGCATTCTCCCAGGTGGGTTATGTGGAGTTTGTGTTGAGGGGGAGTGTGAGGGGAGGTGCTTGTGACTATGGTCAGTGCTGCAAGTCCTCCTTCCCACCCAGCCAGATATCCCACCATGGAACGTGCTTGCATTGCAGGTAGTGGAAGTTGTCTTTCAGGATGTCAGTCAGTGGTGTCCTGCTGTTGGTTGTTGCACAGTTGCCAGCGGGGCCTTGTGCTCCCCACCGCAGTAGCCAGTGTCAGCCATCTTGTGAGTCCTTTTCCACTCGCTGTGATGTGAGCATGGTTGTGAGTGGTGTTGATGGGCCAGTTGTGAGGCTGAGCAATATCTGTGCCTACTACTCCCATCATGCTATTGCCTCCACCCCCTTCCCAGCATGCCCATCCTTCCTTCCTTTTGACTCTGCTTCCCTGTGGGGTGGGCTGCCTGTGCTGACAGGATGGCTGGGAGTGTTGTCCTGGCAGTTGTTTGGCTAAAAGTCCCAAGAGTGTCCCTGTGCTTCACACGACATAACCCAGGGTGGTGGTTCTTTGTGGGATCTTGAGTTAGGATGTGAGGCATTGCATTCTCCCAGTTGGGTTATGTGGAGTTTGTGTTGAGGGGGTGTGTGAGGGGAGGTGCTTGTGACTATGGTCAGTGCTGCAAGTCCTCCTTCCCACCCAGCCAGATATCCCACCATGGAACGTGCTTGTATTGCAGGGAGTGCAAGTTGTCTCTCAGGATGTCAGTCAGTGGTGTCCTGCTGTTTGTTGTTGCACAGTTGCCAGCAGGGCCTTGTGCTCCCCACAGCAGTAGCCAGTGTCAGCCATCTTGTGAGTCCTTTTCCACTCCCTGTGATGTGCGCATGGTTCATGGTGGTGTTGATGGGACAGTTGTGGGGGTGAGCAATATCTGTGACTACGACTCCCATGATGCTATTGGTTACACTGACTTGCCCAGCATACACAGAATTCCTTTCTTTCAGTGGTCTTCACTGTGTGTTGGTGTTGTAGTGGTGGCTACATGTCTGGATGTGTTTGTTAGTTATATTTGTGCCACTGCCTAGCTGTAGTTGTAGTTGTGTTTGTACATGTGATGACACGGTTAAATGTAACTTTGAGATGGCATGTGTTGTGTTTATCTGACTGACATACACATTTTGGGATGATTCTGTTCTGGTTGCTGTGTAATTGCTAAGAGTGCATGGTTTGACTCTCCCCTTGACAGTGATGTGTGTGTGTATTGTGGCAGAATATTGTGTACATTTGTTGTGTACTCACCAGGCTCTGGGATGTTTTCTAGTCCATAGACGCTCACTGGCGGAAGGATGGCCCGCACCTTCTCCTCCCAGGGCCTGAGGCATACTGGCTTGGCAGGAGGGCCACTGCCGGTGTATTGGCTCAGGAGGTAGTCCTTCTTCAGCAGCTCCCGTACCCTCCTGCGCACGTCATACCACCTGTTCTGGATGTCAGTCTTTGTGCGCAGACATGGTGATTGTGCGTTCACCCTGTTGATGATCTTCTCCCACATCTTTGTTTTCTGGGAGATGGGTGTCTGTTGGACCAGTGCGCCAAACAGCTGTGGCTCTACCCTGAGGATCTCGTCTACCAGGACTTCCAATTCACAATCTAGGAACTTGTGATTCTTCTTTGGGGGCATGGTGATGGGTGGTGATGGTGAGTAATGTGTGTGTTGGTGTGCAGGTGAAGGTGTGTGAGTGTGTGTTTTGCTGGGTGTATGTGAGGTAGCTATTTGTTGGTGTGCTGATGGTGTGTGGCTTGTGTGAGGGATGAGCTGTGGGTGTGTGGTTGCTGTCTGTTGAGTGCTGGCAGGTGAATAGCATTTGCAAAGGATCATGGTTGGGATTTGTGTCCTTTATATGGGTGAAGTTGTGGGTGTGTCTTTGTTCTCTGTCCCCCCCCCCCCCAGTATTTATTGGCTTTGTAATTGCTTGTTTGGCCTTTTTTTGTGTATTTTTCCTTAGTACTTTCTGTGCATGTTGGAAACGTTCTTGTGACCGAGTCGGACCCTGCAGTTGTCTCGTACGGTCTTCTCCGTTTCGTTCACGCTGTGTTTGTGCAATTTTCTATGCTGCGTACGCGTCGGTCGCGGTGTTTTGTGTTACTTCGGCTCGCAGTTTTGTATGCGTGTCGGTCGTACGGCTTGTCCTCCGTACGACTCGGTCGTGGTTTTCGCGCCTTGCATCGTACTTTGCGGTTTGGAGTTCGCGGGTACGTTTCGGTCGGATTTGTTCCGGGTGCGTGTCGGTCGGTTCGATTCGCGTGTTTTTCTGGCCGGATTGCTGTTTTCCGTGCAGCTCGGTCGTTCGGCTTGGGTTCCGTACGTGTTGGTCGGATTTTGCACGCTTTGCATCGTACTTGGCGGGTCGGGCGCCACAGGTACGTGTCGGTCGGAATTAATTCCGGCTCCGAGTCGGTCGTTGCTTTTTCCGGCCCGAATCGGAATCGACCCCTATGTCTGTTGTGAGGCTATGATACGGAGAGTCAGCACATGTATACCATTAAGGGCCAGCCTCTGGTTACTGAGTATCCTCTCATGAGACAGCAGTGAGCTTATAGCGTAATGACCAGTCACATACTGGTTTTGAATTGGCATGTGGAGTTTATGTCTGGCCTTTTCAGATTGTAATTAGGCATTTCAGGCTATGTTCAGGCATATTATAGTTGTGTCTAGGCAAATGATTGTTGTAGTTACCAAATGACTGTACCTGGGCATTTGAGGATGCTTACATTTGATTTATGTGTAGGAATATGTTAAATATATCTGGCTTAGGACAGCTGTTCCCGAGGTCTAAGATGGATGTCCTTGTGGCATTGTATTGTCACACTCCTGGCATATCATGACAGCAGGTTTGTCAATGTATGGTTGATAATTAAAATAAATTTTCAGCTATTTTTCTGTCCCCTTTCCCATTATCATTTACCAATTGTTTTTAACTTCAATCCTGCAATTCGACCCGGGTAAAATATCTTGTGACATCACTTTCAGTAATGTCATTGGGGTCAAAGTTCATGGGGGCATGACTTAACTGACCAAGATGGAGGACGCTCATCGTTAGAGCTCTGTGCTATCAGATCTGCAATCCGCCATCCCTCTTTGGGGCAAATATCCCAGACACTGATGGGGCGGCGGCCAACACCCCACAGCCAGGCCCTAATTACCATACCCACGAAGCTGTCTGGGCTGCACAATGCTGAGATGGGCACTCCCCTGCCGGCTGGAGCTGCAATGCTCTACGTTGCCTAGCCTAGGCAGTATCCGCGCTCAGATCGGGGCATGGGGTGCTGCTGCCTGAGCGCAGTGCAGCCGATGGCTCAAATAGGATGGCACATAACAAGGCCTCCGGGAGCCAAGTGATCCTGAAGCGGAGCAGCTTGGTGTTGCCCGTAAAGAGGGGAAGCTGTCCTCGGAAGCAGGGCCGGTCCTAGGACTTGTGGGGCCCTGGGCGAAAGGGAAGATGTGAGGCCCCTCTAATTTGAATGTGGCATCACAAGAATTTACATCATAGAAAACCAACATCACAGGACTATTGATCATCTTTGTCATTGCTGAAGAGACCTATGGGCATATGTACAACAGAATGGTGGAGAAGTATAGCGTCAAGCAAACATTGCTAACGCCATGCTTCTGTATTCTGAAAACGCAGGGCTGCACCATATTTTCAAGAATATGATGCAGCCCTGCGTTTCCCCTGCACTGGCGCTAAATTTAGCTGCCTAACGCTAACGCAGGCGCCCTTGCACCATAATACAAGGGTGCCTGTGTTGAAGGGAATCTTGAAATTATGTTTTATAACTTCTATGTGTGCTGCTTAATGCAGCACACATTAAAGTTGCAAAACAGCATTTTTTTAAATGATTATTTATGTGCAGGAAGGGGGACCTTCCTGCACATAAACTATCATAGGCAATTTGCTGTTTCTATGTGTGCTGCACAAGGGGCGTAGGATTGGATAGCAAATCTTTAAATAAACAAAGCCTGGGAAGGAGGAGGCAAGCGGTTGATAGCAGAATAGTTTTGTGAGTTGCACCCTGGCTGTATAACTGCAGATCAGGAGTTTGAATCTATGCAAGGCACAATCGTCCTTCCTGGGTCCATTATATGAGCATCATTAAATAGTATAATAGTAACTACTTAGAAAAAGTGGAATGAAACACTCTTATATGTAAGTGATAATTCAAATGACAGCTAAAAATACCTTTGACACACCACCACATAGGTATTGTGCGTTTCACCACTGCGTTAATACCCAATGAGTTGTGTGCATCTTAACATGCTAAATATTCTAGGCAAAGGATCAGAATAACATCACTGTTACCAAGCATTGGCAAAGTCAATAGGTCTCGCCTATAAGAACTATTGGCTTTGGCAATGTGTATGTGCTGTGTTGTACACCAGTGTGGCTGCTCTTCAGCATGGTTAAAAGTTAGTGGCATGGAGTAGCCTTGAGGGGAGTGGTAGGAGTAGAGTGTCATAGACCGGATTTGTTGGAGTAGAGTGTTGTTGAGTGGAGTAGGTGGAGTAGAGTGTCATACAGTTGAGTAGAGGGGAGTAGAGTTTAGTGGCAGAGAGTGCTGTAGAGTGCAGTCGTGTAGTGCCGTAGAGCGGAATGGGGTAGAATCGGGTGGAGTGGGTTGGAGTGGATTGAGATAGTGAGTGAATTGAATTGGAGTAGATTGGGGTGGAGTGAGGTGGATTAATTTGATTGGAGTGGGGTGGATTGAAATGGGGTGAGGTGGATTGGATTGAGGTGGATTGGAGTAGGGTGAATTAAAGAGGGGTGTATTAGATTAGTTTGGGGTGGATTGGATTGGATTGGGGTGGGGCAGACTAGTTTGGTGCAGATTGGAGTGGGGCAGATTGTTTTGAATTGGAGCTGATTGGAGTGGGGCAGATTGAAGTGGAGCTGATTGGAGTGGGGCACATTGTTTTGGACTGGAGTGCGGCAGATAGCTTTGAGTTGAAGTGGGGCATATTGTTTTGGGTTGAAGTGGGGCAAATTGCTTTGGATTGAGTGAGGCAGATTGTTGTGGGGAAGATTTGTTGAGATTGGAGTTGGGTGGATTGGATTGCAGTGGAATGGATTGGGGAGGAGGTGGATTGGATTGGGTTGAGGTGGATTGGATTGGAGTGGGGTAGATTGGATTGGGGTGGGTTGGATTGGTGTGGGGTGGGGTGGATTTGATTGGAGTAGGGTGGATTGTGGTGCATTGGAGTGAAGTGAATTAGGATTGAATGGGTGGACTGGGGTAAGGCAGATTGGAGTGGGCGGATTGGAGTGGGGCGGATTGGAATGGGGAGGATTGGAGTGGGGCAGATTGTTTTGGATGGAGTGGGGCAGATTGGAGTGGCACAAATTGTTTTGGATTGGATGGGGCAGACTAGAGTTGTGCAGATTGGAGTGGGGCAGATTGTTACGGGGTGGGGCAGATTGGAGTGGGGCAGATTGTTTTGGATTGGATGGGGCAGACTAGAGTTGTGCAGATTGGAGTGGGACAGATTGTTTTGGAGTCGGGCAGATTGGAGTGGGGCAGATTGAAGTTGAGCTGATTGGAGTGGGGCACATTGTTTTGGACTGGAGTAGGGCAGATTGTTTTGGATTGAAGTGGGGCAAATTGTTTTGGATTGAGTGGAGCAGATTGTTGTGGGGAAGATTTTTGGGGATTGGAGTGGGGTGGATTGTATTGCAGTGGGATGTATTGGGAAGGGGGTGGATTGGATTGGGTTGAGGTGGATTTGATTGGAGTGGGGTAGATTGGATTAGAGTGGGATGGATTGCTGTGGGGTGGATTGGATTGGAGAGGGGTGGATTATGATACATTGTAGTGAAGTGAATTAGGATGGAATGGGTGGACTGGGGTGTGGCGGATTGGAGTGTGGCGGATTGGAGTTTGGCGGATTGGAGTGTGGCGGATTGGAGTAGGGTGAATTAAAGAAGGGTGTATTAGATTAGTTTGGGGTGGATTGGATTGGGGCATTTTGGAGTGGGGCGAATTGTTTTGGATTGGAGTGGGGCAGACTAGATTGGTGTAGATTGGAGTGGGGCAGATTGTTTTGAATTGGAGCTGATTAGAGTGTGGCAGATTGGAGTGGAGCTGATTGGAGTGGGGCACATTGTTTTGGACTGGAGTGTGGCAGATAGCTTTGAGTTGAAGTGGGGCAGATTGTTTTGAGTTGGAGTAGGGCAAATTGTTTTGGATTGAGTAAGGTAGATTGTTGCGGGGAAAATGTTTTGGGATTGGAGTGGGGTGGATTGGATTGCAGTGGGATGGATTGGAGAGGAGGTGGATTGGATTGGGTTGGGTTGAGGTGAGGTGGATTGGATTGGAGTGGGGTAGATTGGATTGGGGTGGGTTGGATTGGTGTGGGGTGGATTGGATTGGAGTAGGGTGGATTGTGGTGCATTGGAGTGAAGTGAATTAGTATTGAATGGGTGGACTGGGGTGAGGCAGATTGGAGTGGGGCGGATTGGAGTGGGGCGGATTGCAGTGGGGCAGATTGCAGTGGGGCATATTGCAGTGGAGCAGATTGCAGTAGGGTGGACTGGAGTGGGGCAGATTGTTTTGGATGGTGTGGGGCAGATTGGAGTGGCGCAGATTGTTTTGGATGGGGCAGACTAGAGTTATGCAGATTGGAGTGGGGCAGCTTGTTTTGGAGTGGGGCAGATTGGAGTGGAGCAGATTGTTTTGGATTGGATGGGGCAGACTAGAGTTGTGCAGATTGGAGTGGGGCAGATTGTTTTGGAGTGGGGTAGATTGGAGTGGGGCAGATTAGAGTGGGGCAGATTGGAGTGGGGCACATTGTTTTGGACTGGAGTAGGGCAGATTGTTTTGGATTGGACTGGGGCAAATTGTTTTGGATTGGAGTGGGGCATAATTGTTTTGGATTTAGTCGGGCGGATTGTTGTGGGGAAGATTTTTTGGGAGTGGGGTGGATTGGATTGCAGTGGGATGGATTGGGAGGGGTGGATTGGATTGGATTGAGGTGAGGTGGATTTGATTGAAGTGGGGTAGATTGGATTAGGGTGGGTTGGATTGGTGTTGGGTGGATTGGATTGGAGTGGGGTGGATTGTGATACATTGCAGTGATATGAATTAGGATGGAATGGGTGGACTGGGGTGTGGCGGATTGGAGTGTGGCGGATTGGAGTGTGGCGGATTGGAGTGTGGCGGATTGGAGTGTGGCAGATTTTGGAGTGTGGCAGATTGGAGTGTGGCAGATTGGAGTGTGGCGGATTGTTTTGGATTGGATGGGGCAGATTGCTTTGGATTGGATGGGGCAGATTGCTTTGGATTGGATGGGGGCAGATTGCTTTGGATTGGATGGGGCAGATTGCTTTGGATTGGATGGGGCAGATTGTTTTGGATTGGATGGGGCAGATTGTTTTGGATTGAAGTGGGGCAAATTGTTTTGGATTGAAGTAGGGCAAATTGTTGTGGGGCAGATTTTTTGGGATTGGATTGCAATTGGACGGATTGGGGAGGGGTGATTTGGATTGGGTTGAGGTGAGGTGGATTGGATTGGATTGGGGTGGATTGGATTGGGGTGGGTTGGATTGGAGTCAGGTGGATTGTGGTGGACTGGAGGGGGTGAATTAGGACGGAGTGGGGGGACTGGGGTGAGGCAGATTGGAGTGGGGCTGAATGGAGTGGAGCAGATTTGTTTGGATGGAGTGGCGCAGATTGTTTTGGATTGGAGTGGGGCAGATTGTTTTGGACTAGAGTGGGAAGATTGGAGTGTGGTGGAGTGGAGGTGTATGGATTGGTCTGGGGTGGATTGGATTAAGTGGGGCGGATTCGTGTGTTGTGAGGTGAGGTGGATTGGCATGGATTAGCGTGGATTGGAGTAGTGCAGATTGGAGTGCTGTGCATTGGGGTGTACTGCATGATTATGTGTTAAAACATCATTTCAGAAAATACACATAAGAAAGAAACAATGTAGCTTTGCAGTAAAACAATCCTCATCTTTTGAGAACAGCGCCCACAAGCAAAAACAAAAGAAAACTTGAGTGCAAAGTAATCAAAGACTTGGCAAAATAAAAGAAACTTAACTAACAGGTTTTCCGGACTTAGCAGCATTTATTAGACAGCCCTTTAAGTTTAGCACTGGTGACGTGGGCTGGGAAGCAAACATGCTAGTACCTCTGTGTAAGAAAATCTAGTTATCCAACAGTATAGAGCTGCGAGGCCAAGGACAGGGCCCCCCTGCCCTGGGCCTCCTAGCACTATATAATGGCTACAAAGCCCTGCGAAAGGGGCCCACTCTAGACCTTGCAGCCTGATAGAGGGCTGCGAGGCCCAGCAGCCATGGACATCGCAGCACTGGATAATGGCCCATGTCCCAGTGATAGGGGCCCCACACCTAACCTTGCAGCCTGATCCGGTGCTTACAGGCCCAGGGGATGAGGAAACACCTCCCCTGTGCCTGGAAGCAGTAGCGAGACACGCTGCTAAACACTGCTCTACTGTGCCAGTCTGAGCTGGATGCTCCCTCCTCCCCTCATCAACCTGTCCTTACCTGTTAATGTCCGGCTCCTTTTGGAAACAAAAGAGTCTTCTGTTGCCTGGAAACGGAATACACAAAGGGCAGACAAGACTTCTCCACAGGTTTTAAACAGCGGTGCTGCCCCGCCCTTGTCCCTGAGAGCCCACTTTGCTGCCATCACGTCCCCTACCTAGTCTTTCCCCTCCCCCACCATTGCAGCCCCAGGAATGCTACCACGCCCTGACCAGCGAGGTCAAGACACCTCGCTTAACATTGGCAATGTGATCGCATTGTGGAGGGGCCCTGAAGGAGCAGGTGGGCTACTATGAAAGTGCAGCCTTTCAGACAGAAGCGGGGCCCCATGTTTTGAACTGAGCGCGGGGCCCTGGGCAGCTGCCCACACTGCCCATGCCTAGCGCCGGCCCTGCTCGGAAGGACGACACAAGCTCCTGACTGTCACATCACCGGAGGGGGCTGGACACCGCTAGTTTCTTCCCTCCCTTCCTGCTGCCCCTGGAGGACACCTACGGTGGTGCTGCAGAGGTGAGAGCCAGTGCACCGTAACAGAGGCTCGCAGCGCACGCCCAGAGGTGGTCTGATTGGCGCGAACAAGAGATGTCCCCCAGGCCTGGAGGTGGATGTAACTTAATGTTTCAAAATGGGGGTAACTGTTCCTGTAAAGGCACAAATTGTGTAAAAAGAGAAGAAAAATAGAACTGCTAGGTGCTGAACCAGTTAATGGAGGACAAGCAACAAGGCTGTTTCTTGTTGCCCACACCCGTCCCTAGGGATGTCATGCTT
This sequence comes from Calotriton arnoldi, assembly GCA_963921515.1. Classification (NCBI taxonomy): domain Eukaryota; kingdom Metazoa; phylum Chordata; class Amphibia; order Caudata; family Salamandridae; genus Calotriton; species Calotriton arnoldi. Next base: position 283,836 of record CAWUFW010013724.1, read on the forward strand.
CATCATCGGGTGGGTGCTCCTCGTCGGGCCGGCCCTGCACTGCCCTACGGGTCCCCCAAAGGGACACTTTAGCAGAGATCTTTTGATTTCGCCATTTGATGAGTGTGAGGGTGTCCTAGTGGGGTGGTGAAGAGTGAGTGTGTAACTGAGTAAAACTGGCTAAGGGATATCACAGTGAATTTAATAGAGGATTCCGCTTATAGATAAAAAAAACCCATAGGTTGGTGTTACTATGGGGGTATCAATGTCCCCTAGTAGCTGAAAAAGGTCAACATGTTTCACGCCTTAAATGGTCAAATTGATCCTTGGCGCTTTGTCAGGACTGGAAAATAGTGGGATAGTAATCGGCCAACCCCACATATAATCTCAGGGTGAGTGGTCCCCCTCTAATAGGGTGGAGCTCACTTGTGATCAATATCACTGTTGGTCGACCTAGAAAATAGAGAGAGAGGAAAAGACACAAACAAACATGTAATACAATCATGTTAGATAGTTTCTCACAAAAGGGGTCCATATTGATTAGAGGATCCCTTACTGTGAAGCATTGTATGTGTCTGGAGCTTGAATAGTCACCAGACGTAAGAGGTAGATTCCAAAGATACACACTGAGACATAAACACAAATATTATCAGAGTCAGTTCGGCACCATCATTTACTCGAAGATCATCGCGCCAATCATGTTTTTGTTTCTGCATTTAGGTCTCAATAATATAAATATATTCACCACATATCCCTTGTACAGTTGTTAGTATAGCCTTATAGCCCGCCGTACCGGGCTATCCCGGCTATTAAAGGCCCGCTCCCGCGTTAAAGGCCTGAGCCGAAGGCGAGGGACTTTAACAAGGGACCAGGACTTTAACCCGTTTACCGCGGCGAACATTCCACCGCAGTGCGGGCGTTCTAAAGGGTGGGCGGGGCTGCGTCGGCCAACGGTCGTGTGCAGCACCAGGGAGGTAGTGCTCGCGTCGGCTGTTGGCCGACGCGAGCACGGAACGGGTTAATAGCCGGTATAGCCCTGCTACGAAGGGCTATAAGGCTATTAGAACATTCCGCCACTAGAGGGTAGAATGTTCTAACAAATAAAACAAAGGCTTCTCGAAGCTCGAGGGGATTTAAATCCCCTCGAGCTCCGAGAGGCCTTTGTAAAACATTGGAATGTTGCTCTGCGGGCCTTTACCGGCCTGTAGAAGCAGGGAGCACTCCATTGACTACAATGGAGCGCCCAACATTCCAATGTTCTAATATTGTTTATGTACTGTGGCGTATTAGTAGTAGTGTGAGCGATTGTAGTAGCATTCGGTATTGGCTAGATTATATAGTCTTACCTAATCGTTACTTAAATTACACTTCACGGGTTCACGCAGGATGACACGCACAGTTGTGGGCTGGAAAAATTAAAATGTAAGATAGGCGGGAGGCCACGTTTGGTTGCAAAAGTTATCATCAGCGCAGACAGCAGTAGCTAATAAAGCTATGGTTGAGCATAAGTTTTTGAGCTGCCAGGTTTACTCACGGTTTTGCCGAGTGCGCTCCTCGCAGCACCTACCCTAGACCTCACGTGCCCGAATAGTGGCTGTGTGGTTGAGTAGCACTCTTGATAAAGGCTTCTGTCAGTGGCCTGGTTTCTGAGATGTTCCTTTGAATCAGTGCGCATGTCTCGCCGCCATCTTTGAGTGATGAGTTATGAGGTGACTACATAGAGTATAGAGTTATGTAGTTACATCTAACGGTTGTGTGTTGTATAGTTAAAACTTGGGAACCAAAGGCTATAAATAATCGCTATGTCGTAAATGTCTCAGTTGGCCTAACGGCTAGGGCGGTCGACCTCGAATCTGGGGAACCGGGTTCGAGTCTCGGCAATGACGCTGAACATCCTGTGATTCTTGGCAAATCACTTAATCTCCCCGTGCCTAACAAAAAAATGAATATGTCCTCATGTAACGCAACTAGTGCTATGTAAAGCGCTCTGATACCCGATACCTTTGGGTCAAGTTTGTGCTATATAAAACTCAGTAAAAAATAAAACACATAAAAATAACAAATTTAAAAAAAAACATCAATTCAAAATGTGAAAGAAGGGAATCGGACATAGTACAAAAATGAGATTCGGAGCGATTCCCCGCAGTGTTGTGCATGCTTCATCGCCCGTTTGAAGTGGCAGCTACATGAAGTGATAGATGCCTCAAAGTGCACAACGAGGTGTAATTTCATCCTATAGCTACAGTTATGTAGTGGTCAGGATGGTAGTGATGCCCAGGGGAATTAGCAATGGTAGTATATGTCTAAGGTCATGGGTGGCAAAATTGATCAGGCATGGAGAGTGAGTGCGTCTGGTAGATGTACCATATTAATCCTTATATGGACTACATGAAGGTACCCAGTTAATCACACGGCTGTGTACATCGTTGGTAGTGTGGTCTTATTCTCTCAGGATAAGAAGGTTTTGCATATTATCCATTTGGGAATTATCGAGGTAATGGATATAGTTAAATTATAGTTCAGTGCAAGGGATGCCATTGTTCAATCCCTTTTTATGTGTTTGAAGGCGGTACACCCAGCGTTGTTCTCTCCTGAATAACATGTGGTGCTCCATGAGGGATTTGCCTCTAGAACAGTCCACCTAATGTCATCTGCAGAGTGTTTTGATTCCTTTATTCACAATTAAATACACAGCAGCCAACACGTTTCACCCTTGCGGGCTTCTTCAGGGCAAGTAATTTTGTTCACACCGTTTAGAAAGATGTCCTAAAAGTGATGGCCCAATTCAGTCGGCACTTTTAAACTTGTTGAATTTCGGTCGTTGAGTCTTAAAATTTGTTTCCAAAGTTTTTCCTGTAACTCTGGAAGCGTCACGAGTCTCCCATATGGCCGCATGAAGAGGCTGGCGATTAAGCGCGCAATACACCCATGTCCCTGAAGGGGATTAATCATTACGGAACAGTATACATTGGAAACACTTTTTAAGACTCAACGACCGAAATTCAAGAAGTTCAAAAGTGCCGACCGAATTGGGCCATCACTTTTAGGATATCTTTCTAAACGGTGTGAACAAAATTACTTGCCCTGAAGAAGCCTGCAAGGGTGAAACGCGTTGGCTGCTGTGTATTTAATTGTGAACAAAAGAATCTACAGAATCAACTAGTTGAAAGAATGGCCTTTTCTGTCATCACCGTCTTCCATCATTTGTGGGATTTGAACCCGATGAACTTTTTCTTTATAATAATGACTCTCTCATCTTGTGTGTTTTCTTGATGTATTTGAAACCTTAGTCGGTGGCAGGTTTCGGGAGGTGGGCATTGGTCTTTAGGTATCATACGAAGCATTGTTGGAAGTGATTATAACAAACACAGGTAGTTGGTGCAGCATCATACACCCTGCCACCGTGTTTGCAGGTAGTGGTGTTTTGATTCCGTGAAGTGGTTGCACATCCTTGTTGCAACGCGTCCGCATCGTATAGTGCTCTTGTGCTCCCCTATCCATATCTTGATGGGTCTAGTTGTCATGCCTATGTAGAGGAGTTTGCAGGGGCACATGATTAGGTAGACACTGTTTTTTGGATTGCAGTTTGTGTGCTGCCATTGTTTCCAAGTAAAGGTGCCTTGGTCTAATATCTTTCTTTGTTTTGTCAATGGGCAAGCATTACATGTGCCACATGTATAGTGTCCAGTGACTGGAGGGAGATTCCACAAGGTATTCTCTCTGGGATTTTTCCTAGGTCGTGGCCTGGTATGTACCAATTGATCTCTCAAATTCTCGGTTCTCTTGAACGCGAACCCTGGTCATGCCATGTTCAAATTGTCTGTGTTCAGGATTTTCCAGTGTTTCATTACAATGTTCCTGATTTTGTTTGACAGAGGGATAAAGGTGGTGACACATGTCATCACATCCTCAGTTGGTTGTGTGTAGTTCTCCAGAAGGGCTTCCAGATTGTTGTTACGTGCTCTCTTATTAGCTTGTTTGATCACTCTCATTGAATAGTTTACTGAGGTTTTCTGCTTGTGTGTCGTAATCTTTTAGGGAGCTGCAGTTCCTACGGAGTCCCTGAAATTGGCCATAGGGAAGATTCTCGTGAATGGCCTTAGGGTGGTGACTGTCAAACGGAAGTAGGCTGTTGCAATTAATATTTTTCTTGTAGGTCCTGATATGCAGGTGTCCTTGTTCGATTGAGATTAGCAAGTCCAGAAAAGGGAGTTCTTTGTCAGACAGTGATTTCGTAAAGTTCAGGTACGGATTCATGGTGCTGATCCATTCACCAAATTTCTGACAGGTGTCTTCTGTTTCTTTCCAGAAGATGAGGATGTCATCTATATAGCGTTTCCATGTGATGATGTGGCTCGAAAAGGGTTGGATACAGTGAAGATATGTAGTGATTCGAAATGAGCCATGTATAAGCAAGCCAGGCTCAGGGCAAAGGTACTTCCCATGGAGGTACCTTGTATTTGATGGTACAGATGATATTTGCACATGAAGAAGTTGTTTCTCAGAGCCAAGGTAACACAGTCCATAATGAAATTCACCGGTGTGGTGGTTGGGAGTGTAGCTGTTCTCAGTAGGTTATCTATCATTTCAATTATGGCATCTTGGGGGATGTTTGTGTAAAGTGCCTCCACATTGAGTGTCATTAGAAAAGTGATATCCTCTGCGTTAGTCATGTTGGTGATCAGGTTGAGTACATCCCTTGTGTCTTTTAGGTGCAATGGGATGGTTTGTACCAGCGGTTGTAAATAGTGATTGCAAAATTTGCTCAATAGCTCCAGAAGTGAGCCAATTCCTGAGACTATCGGTCTGCCAGGTGGTGGGTGTGTACCTTTATGTATCTTTGGTAAGACAGAAGTATGGTGTCTTTGGAGAGGTGTTTACTAGGAAACCGGCTTCATTTGTTGCGATTCATCCTAGTGTTTCAGCTTCATTTACAGCAAACATTATTCGTGTTAGCAGAGGTTCAGTAGGGTCTGATTCCAATTTCTTGTAATACCTCGTATTGGCCAACTGGCGAAGACATTCTTGATCATAATCGATGGTGTTCATGATGATGGTCGCTTCCCCTTTATCAGCAGGTTTGATGACAATGGTGGGGTCTACTGTGAGTCCAGAGAGAGCTGTCCTCAATCTCAGTGGCAAATTGTAGTACGGTTTTGTAGGTCCCAGTCTGTTGATGTCTTTTAGCACAGCTTTTTCAAATGTGAAGATTTCACTTGGTATCATGGCCACCGTGGGGGTGAATTTTGACACAGTCCTCAATCCAGAGTCTTGGTGGTCTGGTTTTTCTTTTTCTTGAAAGTAAGACATAAGCCTTATTTTTCTAAAAAAATTGTGCAATTCCCCAGTCAGTTTGAATAGGTCTTCTTTTGGGGTCGGGACAAAACCCAAGCCTTTCTGAAGTGCAGCCACTTCGTCATCTGTTAATATCCTATCTGAGATATTGACAATCAGGTTTTTTTGGTCGTCTGGCTCCTGGTTAGTCGTGGTTCTCAGTGTCCTGCCATAGGACTTCTTCCTCCTATGGCTCTGCTCCAAAAAGGAGGGGGTGTTGGATGTTGGGAGAATGGTTGGAATGCTTGTTGTGGTCTGGTGAAGCCCGGGTACCACATCGGTGTAGGGGCATTAAATGGGGGATTATGGTATCCATACTTTGGGGTGGAGGTAGTAGACCTTGACGGCTTCTGCTGGCCTCCCAAATATCGTTGCAGGATTCACTGTGGGAGGAGCGATTTGACCTAAGTGATGAGGTTGAGCCTTCCTCAGATGACATATCACTTCCCGGTGGTTGGTAATCCTCCTTGATGTAGGGGTATATTCTCTCCTTATCGAATCGTCTAATATCTTTCTGTAATTTCTGTATTTTCTGTTGCATTAGATAATCTTTGTGCTCATTCATTTCCGTATTTATTTCTGCCAAACGTGTTTTGAAGGTAGAGATGCTTATTCAAGTTTTCAGGATATTCTCTGCTATGTTAATCTTAATAATCAGTGCATCTGACAGACGTTTGGCAGTGCTGATAATTAGAACCAGCCAGTCACGGGTGGCAGGAACAGCCGCTGATCATGATTGACAACACCTTTTCTGAAGGACACCTCCTCACCTTTGACCAACTTCTATCTGACTATGACATCCCACTGGAACAATTCCTCACCTACAGACAACTATGCAATACATGTCAGGTCCTCTGGTCCATTTAATATGAAGAAGCCAGCATTCACACTGTCATACATACACTGCTTAACATGGGGGAGGGCCGTCACTTGATCACATGTATTTATGAGGCAATACAGGAACTCACCAGTGCTCCCGGGACAGCCTTGCAAGGCAAATGGGAAGAAGACTTTGGGAGGGCGCTGAATGACTCTGAGTGGGAGTAGGCCCTGGATTTCCGCCAACAGGTCTTTAGAAATGCCCGCTTTAAAGGTATACAATTCTCTATCCTTCATCGAGCCTATTTAACCCCTGTGCAACTCAATCGCTACTTTCCCGCAGCAGGCCTCTGTTGTCCCAGTTGCTGCTCAGCAGATGCAGATCTATGCCATATGCTGTGGTCCTGCCAGGCCCTTACGAGGTATTGGCAGGTGATCCATGATGCTCTGCGTGAGGTCACGGCACACACTGACATTTATACATGAGGGGCCTGTGCCTTAGGCATGTATAAACGTAGGAAACGTTGTAAGGTGAGGATGCGTTTTGATTAAGCCGGAATCCAATCTGATAATTTACTAGGAACCCTCGGTCGACTGGACCGTTTATTACCTGTTGAGAAGTGTAAAGGGGAGAAACAACGTATTCTTTACAATCTAACATGCATCAATTTAGTAAAAATTCTGGAAGAATCACTGACTCCGAAGTTCAAGTTTAGGGGTTCATTACAAAACCAAAAATAGCTGAACATACAGACACCTCAGGACGAGGTTGCAAAAATACAAAGGCACTAATACAAAGTTCATCCTACGCACCAATCTAATACGATATAGCATGAAAAGAATGAGTAGCTCCAGGAACACTAAACAGGCAATAACTGCACCAACATCTATATTAGTCTTCATTGAAATCCGTAAAGAAATCCGTTAGTCTATCCCTACTCTATTCTAAAGGGCATCCCTACTTAACTTTGCTCAAGCAATATCATGAAAAAGGTGTCAGCTCGTGATGACTTCCTCAGAAGTACACTCACGTTGTGAAAATCAGTCTAAGTCTCCATCCTAAGAATCGATCCCTTCCTTTTACCCTCTTTGCTCTTCTACCTCTTCTCAATCAGCTCCTGCTCAATATGCCCTCTCTGCGGACTACCTCTCCTCTGTCTGTCTCTCTTCTCACCTGACCCTCCTCCCATGGGGCACTGTCCCTAATACAAAATGGACCTTCGTTAGGCCCGCCCAGGTAACACCTCTTCTAGGTGATTTTCCACTAAAACTTGAAATCGGTCCAACGACGGTTGAAGTGTCCTTGGGTCTCAGGCTTCTTCAGCGCATCTTCCAATTATCAGCATTCCTGGAGACTTTGTAGCGGATCTCCTCCATACCTAAATCCTAAAACAAAAGCATTATTCTAACTAACGAAGACGATGTCCTTGCACCTGCAACGAATGCATGAGAACGAAACAACCTTGCACGCAAATGAATTTCGTTGACCATTTCTAAATGAGAGCCTCACCAGGGGAAAATATATTTCAGGCCTACATAAACCAGCTAACATAAGGAACGAATAGGCCTTCTTAACGCGAAGGAGCAGACACTCCATCTAGGCCTGTAACATTATTTTAAACACATTTAAAATATTACATCTGTAAGCACTACGGGGCATATTAACAAGGCGGCGATAAACAATTATCGCCGCTTTTGCGTCCGTTTTCGGCCGAAAAGCGGCGATAATTATATCGCCTTATCAGCAAAGACACGCTATCGCGTGTTTTGCTGATTTTGCTCCCGTTTCCAGCACGCCTGACTTCGCATCGATAATGAGATGCAAAGTAGGCGTGTCTGTGGAAACAACATGGGTAAATATCGCGAAGGCAGCTTCGCGATATTTACAATGCGGGGAAGCGATTGTTTTAATCGCGTTAAGTATGCTTTAACGCAGGAATTTAACGTCTGTTAAATTCCTGACTAAGGCATACTTAACATGGGGGTGGATTCTGTGGCTAAGACCACAGGCCCTATCATCTAGGATATCGCCGTTTTCCCATGGAAAACGGCGATATCCACGCTATCTCTGACATTTTTATCGCCACGGCGATGCGCGTTGTTAATAACGCGCTAACCGGGCGATAAATTCCAGAGATAGCCGGCGATAAATATGCAAGCGCTAAGCGCGCTTTGCGATATTTATCGCCGGCCCTTGATAATATGCCCCTACATTTCATCACTGTTAAACACATTTTAATCATCTATGCGTGTGCAACTTCAACATACTGCACATTTAAATCTACTGCGTTACATTTCATAGCTACTTCATTAAACAATTACAATGCACATTCAAGGTTACATAATTCCTTCTAAATGCCACTTTACGGTTCTTGAATGGCACATTTATCGTACTATTTCATTTACCATTGATTATTACATCACAAATTCTAACTAAGATTAGCGCACACCTATAAAAATATGCGGGTACAGACTACCTATGAATATGAGGTACCCCTACAATTTTCAGAATATCTTTGCGCTCTATCAGTTCCCCCCTCTGATGACTAGTGTCATCAACAAAATCACAATTCCCTGGAGAAAGAACCGACCTAAACAGAGCTCGTAGCCATTCTTCCCTGTCGGAACCTTTCCAGATTCTTGATATTCTCATAATGACTGTCCTGCAGTCTAGTCATCCTTACTTCTCTTGCCCTAAGTGACCTTTCGGCCTGATTTGCCTGGTACCACTTATAAGCCCTCAGAAAACCCCATAGGCAAATCACACAGACCACGATTATAAGGATAGGCCTCAGAATGTAACCAAGAATACCTTTTCCTAAGCTCGCAAACCAACTCCCCACTTTACCAAATCCCTTTCCAACTTTCTCCCAAACGCCCTCTTTGGTCAGATCCTGGATCTCATGATGAATCTCAGTGATGTTACTTATATACTTTTTCAGATCTTTGCTATTATCTGGTATATAAGTACAGCACTCTTGCACCTTCAGCATTTTACAGACTCCGCCCTCTTTTGCCAATAAGACATCTAAAGCAAGACGGTTCTGCATCACCATTGCCCTTATCGACAACATCTCTCCATCCACAAGCAATAGTGATTTAGCTGTATTCGTCGACAATCTGTCCACAACAGTCGACAGCTTTCTAATCTTCACATCATTCAAAATCACTCCTAAACCTGGTATTACAGCTCCAAAAATGTCTCCAATCACTCCTCCTGCACTTGCATCTCTCCTTACCCTAGAATGGATTCCTCCCTCGAGGAGTCCCAGCTCCTCCACATGATAAATCTTGGGGAAAACCGCTGCCAGGTAACAAGTACCATACCAATTGGCAGGCAATCTCACATAAGCGTTTTTCCCACTTATGAAGTATACTGTTGGTACCACTTGTACCGGACCCTGCAAAAAGTTCTTTGCTGACTCTTCCATGGTGAAAACGTGATCACACGCACTCTGTCCCACATAAACCTTATCATAATAGGTCTGGACACGTTTCACACACAGCTTTCCTTTTTGCACCAGATCTAATGCTATAAGGCCATAGCTCCCTTTCGCACTGTGAGCTAACTCCTCCTTCGTCCAATCTAATGGACTTTCTCCAGTGTTACGTGTTTGTGTTAGTTGTCTATACCTATCTTCTACTTGATCTACAAACTTCTTTTCTATCTCTGTTAGTGAACAAGTTAGGTTATGTCTATGTGCATAAGCTGTATCTAGTGATGCAGTCGGTATGAAATACTTCCCAATTCTATCTTCTTGCTTGTAATAATCATACTTCATCAGGTGCTCTATCTGCTGGAACTCTGAAAGCACAGCATCATAATTGGAAAAGAAGTTATTCATAATGACCTCTCCCATATAACATGCTAAGCAACAAACTACATGAAATCCCATAAGTCAACGGAAGATGATGATATCTAATACCCTCATCCACCGACGCAGGCAATTGCATACACACATAACAATCACTCACATCCATCGTATCAATGTACTCGTATAGCAGCTTGGCATACGCATTAAGCTTAAAATCACTTCTAGACAAATCTACATGCAATCTATGACTATTCTGATCTAGCATAGCCTTTTCAGCTCCTATGGTGTCCTCTTTCTTGCTAGAAGTACTAGGTGTAGGTGTCCCTTTCACCTGCACAACTTCTGGCTCATGTGAAATAGTAACTGACACTATAATAACTATAACTATTGAAACTATCACTCCCACTATGAAAGTACCTATCACACACTTGGATCTATGGTTCGGATTTCCAGACTCCATTTTCTTGTCAGTCGTTCAATTTAGAGGATACACAAAAGTCTCTTCTTTCCACCTCGGGTTGCTGCTCAAAAAGTTCAAGCAAAGTTCATTGGAATTCTGAAAATACCTGGGTTGTGTGTAGCGTAACCCTCCTCAGCCCGGACTGGTGAGCAACCAGCTTCGTCAGCAACCCTCACAGCTTGGCTTGTCCTCTCTCGTGGCTCTGCCGCCACCGCTGGATTTTCATTCACGAGAGGAGCTGTCTCTTCCAAGGGTTCTGAAACTCGATGGGTTTGGGAAGCATGTATCCAATTTGGCAATCCTCCGCACTTCACGGCTGTGTTCGTTACCAGTATCACCTGGTAAGGGCCTCGCCACCGAGCATCCAAACAGCTCTTTCTCAGGTGCTTCCGGACTAGCACCCAATCTCCCGGACACAGGTCGTGGCAGAGATCTCGTGAAGCCGGAACAGCAGCAGCATCCACCTGCTGAGACATAGAACGGACCACATCAGCTAGTCCTTTGCAGTAATCAAGGATTAAGTCATCAGTGATGTTTATCAAGGCTGAATACGGTATTGCTGGTAATCGCATCACCCTCCCCATAATGATTTCGTGCGGGGAAAGACCGGTCCTCCTATCTGGGACACTGCGAACACTCATTAGCACTAGAGGCAACGCATCAGGCCACTTCAGAGATGTAGACGAACACACTTTCGCCATCCGTGCCTTCAAAGTTCCATTAATCTGCTCCACTATCCCAGAAGCCTCCGGTCGATAGCTACAGTGAAGTCTCTGATCAACATTTAAAGCCACGCAAAGCAAGTTCATAATTTCACTGTGGAAGTGTGTTCTTCTATCCGACTCCCACGAAGTTGAAAAACCGAACCTAGGAATCAACTCTCTCAAAAAGAGCTTCGCTACTGTCAGGGTGTCACACCTTCGTGTTGGATAGGCTTCCACCCAACGTGAAAAGACACACACTACCACTAGAATATATCTCAATCCGTTACACCTAGGCATCTCAATGAAGTCAAGCTGTATTCTGTTGAAAGGTCCTCCTGACCTTCCAATGTGACTCAATGCAACCACAGTCTTCTTTCCAGCATTCATTTGTTGACAGGTAACACACCTATGGCACACTGCTTCAGCAAACGCACGAAACCGTGGATTGTACCACGTTTGTCTGAACACTCGCACCATCGCATCTCTCCCTAGATGCACAGCACCATGAATTTGCCTTGCCATTGGGCTCAATAGGTCATCTGGTAACACTGCTCGACCATCACTTGAAACCCAAATTCCATCGTCTCCCTTCTCACATCCTGATCTGACCCATACATCCCTTTTCTGACCTGAAGCTCCGTCCTGCAGGCTCCTGAGTTCTTCCCAAGTGTCTGCCATGGCTAACATAATTTTGAGCTCGGTTCTCTCTTGGCTCTCTCCAGTAAATATGCACCCTTGTTCAGCGCAGAAATGTGCAATTTCGTCCGCGTACTTATTTCCAACAGACACAAAGTCCGTCCCTCTCCCATGTGCAGTGCACTTTACCACTGCAATTTCCCTGGGACATTGCAACGCTTCTAACAACCTTCTCACATAATCTCCATTTCTGATGGGAGATCCAGATGAGGTCAAGAAACCCCTCTGAGACCACAGCTGTCCAAAGTCGTGAACCACACCAAACCCATATTGGCTGTCGGTATAGATGGTGATTCGGATTTGATCAGCTGCCAGACAGGCACGAGTCAAAGCAATGATTTCAGCCACCTGTGCGGAGTATACTCCTTCCAGGCAAGCAGCTTCAACCACTCCAGTAATGGTACATACAGCAAATGCTGCTCTCAAATGACCCACATTGTCTCTGAGACATGAACCATCGACAAAGAAAATTTCATCAGGGTCAGACAGAGGTTCATCAACAATGTCGGGTCTTGGTTTGGTGCAAAGTTCAGTCACATCAAGACAGTCGTGGTCTTCACAATCTTCATCATCTACATTTGGCAATGGTATCAATGTAGCAGGGTTTAAAACAGAACACCTCTTCAGAGTCACATTCTCCGCGGCAAGTATGACTTGCTCGTAGCATGTGAGTCTATTGTTCGTCAGGTGCTGTGTTTTAGTCATTGTCATCAACAGTTCAACAGAATGCGGAACGTAAACAGTCAAAGGATGGCCCATAACAATGCTTTCACACCTTTCAATGCTGACACCTGTTGCAGCAACTGATTTGAGACATCCGGGCAACGCTGAAGCTACTGGATCTAAAGTAGCTGAAAAGTAGGCAACTGGTCTACGGACACCTCCATGACTCTGAGTCAGGACTGACAATGCACAACCTTCTCGATCATAACAGAACAGTGAAAAAGACTTGTTGTAGTCAGGCATTCCCAGAGCCGGAGCACGACATAAGCCCTCTCTCAACTCCAAGAACGCAATCAGACAGTCATTGTCCCATGGTACCGGATCGCTCACATCCTTATGTGTCAGTCTCTGCAGAGGCTTCGCCTTCAGCGAGAAACTGGGAATCCATTGGTGACAGTAACCAACCATTCCCAAAAACAGTCTGACTTCCTTTTGAGTGGTGGGCACAGTCATGTTTATGATCGCCTCAATTCGATCTGGCGACACTTTCCTCTCACGTTTCTCAATTCGATGGCCTAAGTACTGAACCTCACTTAGACAGTACTGCAACTTGTTCGGGGACACCTTGTGTCCATTTTCTCCTAAATGATTCAGTAAGGCAATCGTGTCGATCCTGCAAGCATCCTCCGTTTCGGACGCGATAAGGAGATCGTCAATGTACTGCACGAGAACAGAATTCTGTGGCAGTACAAGACTTTCAAGATTCTTTTTCAAGATCTGGTTAAAGATTGAGGGACTCTCTGTATACCCTTGAGGAATACGACACCACGTTAACACACGATCTCCCAGACGGAAAGCAAATAAAAATTGTCTCTCCTCGTGCAACGGTATCGAAAAGAATGCTTGGCACAAGTCAACCACCATGAACCACTCGGCTTCACATGGAATCCGGAATAGTATCACTGATGGATTCGGTACCACTGGACAACAAGGAACCACAATCGTGTTGACCTTTCGCAGGTCTTGCACGATTCTGTACTTCCCACTTGGTTTCTGCAATCCCATAATGGGTGAGTTACATGGACTGCCCATTATCTCCTTCAGGATTCCCTGCTGAATCATGGATTTGATGACAGGTTTTATCCCTGCAATCGTTTCAGGCGACAGATTATACTGAGGTGTTCTCGGAAACTCAGCATTTTGCTTGACCTGGATCTTAACTGACTCAACACCTCTGATCAATCCGATCTCCTCTCCTGTAAAGTCCCACACATCCAATGAAACAGAGTCTCTCAGGTCGAGTGGAAGCTCTTCCACTGTCAACACAGGGTACATCTCTATACAGAAATGCTGAATTTGCAACCTTGAAGGTGGCATCATCATCATGTGTCTGTAGTTCCACTCCCTTTGGGGTGCAATATATGGTACAATTCAATTTGCACAACAGATCACGTCCTAGCAAACAGACTGGACTTGAGTCGCACACAATAAATTGGTGTCGATCTCGAAAAGTTCCTATTCTTACAGGAATCGGCTCGGTCAAAGGGCTATTCATCTTCTTATTTGCCACTCCTACTACTTGGATTGATTGTCCTGAGAGGGGTCGGTTGGGAACTACTGCAGATCTTACAGTAGAATGGGTAGCACCAGTATCGACCAAAAAGGTGGTGGGATGACCGTCAACATCCGCCTCAACAAACGGTCCCCTCTGGTCTACCTCTAAGACTGCCCCAAGAGCACAGTCTTCCTCCCCCCTCAGGCACCATCATGCCAACGGTTCTGAGCTGTAATCATCATAATCCTCGAAAAGGGGCATCTGCTGGTACGTTCGATTTCCCTGTGGAATTCTCAGAGGTGGCAGAACGTGCGCCTGCGGGCACAATGTCCCCCCTTGCATGGACCTGGGTCTCGTCACTGTATTGACGACCTCAGATGCCTGCACTGTCTCTCCCTCTTGTTGCACTTGGTTCGCTGGATTCGATCTACACTCGCGTTTCCATTGCCCGATCTTGTGACAAAAATGACACGCAGTTGTCTTTTTCAGTGTTGCCACATCCATCCCTGTCTTAGGGTCTATAGGTTTCCCTCTTCCTAGACCCTGCCCATTCTGGATCCCTCCTTGATTGTTTCCCTGTCTTCTCCCTAATGTCCCTCCACTTGGTTGTGTCTGAACTTCCCTGTCAGCATTTTGCATCTGGACTAGCATTAGCTTATCTTTAAGCTTCCTATGTTTCGAGTCCACTTCATCGCTGCAGTACCTTGCGTACCGCAGTATCTCGTCCACCGACTTGTTCTGCCAGCAGATCAAATGCTGCTGGATCATGAAGCTGATTTCTGATCTTAGACCCAAGACGAACTTGGAAACAAACTGTCCCATATCTTTGGGGTCTAACGTGTCTAGCCCACTGTACTGCTTAAAGGCTTGTAAGAGCCTTTCATAATATTCATGTACGGACTCTTTTGGTTCCTGAACAGTTCGATCTATTTTAACCCAATCAATATCCTGTGGTGAGATTTTGGATTTCAGCCATGTAATTACTTGTTCAAACTGTTTCATGACAATTGGTGAAGGACCATTGGTAACCAAATCCCTGTCTGGTTCGGAAGTTGGCCAATCAACTGCAACTTTACAAGCTGCCCACAAATCACTTGGTACCACAATATCAAACAGTGTATTCAAGTCAACCCACAACACCTTCGAGATTTTAACAAAACGATCGACCTGTTTGTAACTCGACAGGCTTCTCCCTCAGCCGAGGAAATTCGTTTGTGAATGCTGCCAAATCACCCCTACTCCAAGGCACATGCACATACCCTCCGTTCTGTACCTCTCGCAAAGGATAATTCCCTACTCCTGTCATCCCCCCTCCTGGAGGCGGTGTCTCTCCTATACTCTTTTTAGTGGTTTTCTTTTTGGACCATCTTTCCTCCCACTTGTCAAGCATGCTCCATGCGCATATCCCTACAATCAATTCTCGAATGTGAGTCCTCAACCCTATCACTCTTTTCTCCTCCAGTTCTTGGTCACTGTACGGTAACCTATGGCTTCCCTGCAGCGTCTTAGTCTTGGATAGATCCACCTCGTGTCTTCTTGCCAATTCTGCCAATTTCTCATGTGCTAACCTCGCCTTGCGAGTTACATCTTTTGCTACGAACAGCAACTCGTCTGGCCCATAAAGCTCTACTCTTTCTAATGGCAGGTTCCCACTAATTATCTCATCTACCTCAGCTTTTAATCTCATCACATCCAGCATCTTTGCTCTTATAGCAGTTTTGAGCATCCCTCGACTTGATGAACCACTTGATTCTCCATTCTCATTGTCCTGATCCTCACATCGGTTCCCTTCCTCTATATTCCCTAAGACTGGTCGACTTCCTGTGTTCCCGCGATCCCAGTCTTCTGTCATCCTATCATTAGGGTTTCTCACTGGTGGTTCCCACATCCTTATGTCAGATCTCGAATCGGCTAAAGACCTTGGTCTCGCCGTTCTTACCTCTACCTGTCCTCTAGAGGAGTCTGCCGTGGCTGGCAAAGGAGTACTTGATTCCACGGGCCTCGGAAGGTGACCTATTCCACTCACTATGCCATTCCCTCCATGGCCAGTCCCTTCTCCTGCTACTGATCATGCTAGACTTCCATTTCTTGTTTGATCTGGGTCATATACTGACACTATGGGGCCTATGGTAACCAGTACTGTAAGAGCATCCGGTAGCCTTGTAACAACTGTAATTCCATTAGCTTTGATGCTTGCTGGTGTGTGTGTTCCCATCCCTTCTGTTCCTGTTGATATTCTTCCGACTACTCTCGCTCTAGGCTGAGTCTGTGGTTCTCCAGTTCCCTCCGTTGATACTGCCTTTCCCTCTTCGGAATCTGGATTATATGGAGGTGGTCTTTCTGATAGCAATCTGTCTAGCAAGCTGTCATCTGTGTCACTATCGTCTTCCTCACCCCACTTCTTCTGGGCCTCTCCTACGTTTATCAGCAACGGGAATAACCTATCCCCTTCAATAGTTTCCACCCTCCATCTCTTCTCCAATGCGTCCCATCGCGCATCCTGAAACGCCCTGATTGACTTTTTCTTTTTTTTTTATAAATCTTTTTATTACAACATACATCGGTTCATATATACAATACAGAAATCACTGCCAATTAATAAATAGTAATTTTGTACAGAGGAAAAGGATTACATATCTACATCAGAGGGGAGTGATTGACTTTTTCACTCTTTCCTGGCTTCTGTCTCTTTTCCTATCATGCGCTGCTCTTATCCATGCATGTAGCACCTCAAACTGTGTTGGTCTGGGTAAAGGTCGCAATGAGGACATCACCATTTTCAATTGGTACAACGCTTTCAACCTGAAAGTGCCGTAACGCGGAAAAGTCAATTCTCCCTCATGTTCAGTCATTTTATGCCAATTTTCATGCCAAATTATAGTATGCAATCCCACATTCGTAGCCATATAATGGGCTGGGGTATCCTCAGGAGGAGCTTCTTCTCCTCCCCAAGTAATCACTCGTCTGTCTCCTCTGCACATATCTCGTAAAACTTTAAAACATTTCATGATACTCAACGTTTTCTTCACTTGTTTTCACTCAACTTCCTGATGACAATCCACCAATACCAGCGCGACTTCTCACCAACCGACCTATCACAGCGCGACACTCTCTGACGTCACTCTTCCTCCTCATGCAGCAGTCCCCCTCCTTTACAATTTGTCTCTCACACACTCACGCTTCTCACTTATGCTCTGAAATAACTGTTTGTCCACCAAACGACCAAACAGTTACTTCTCTAACTGTCTGTCCACAAAACGACCGGACAGTCTCGTAATTGTCGACCTCAACTCTGGCAACCGTCTGTCCGCGAACGACCGGACAATTGCCCCAGACTATCTGCCCACGAACGGCCGACAGTCAAGTACTTCATCGATAGGATCCAATCACTCGATGTTCCACATGCAGAAGCCCACGACCTGCGTCGGTTACTCACGCACACACGTTTCCCTATCACCGGTGGGTTAGTCAACGACGTCTCATGACTCCCACAATCACTGGTCAGACAATTTCAATTCTGGGTGTCTTCTACACCACAGTCTCTTATCCCGGGATATCAATAAATCAAGTCTCATGGACCGCACGCGTTCGGCCCGAAACCACAATCACTCAACTCTCATTCCAACTCCGCAAGACATCACACAATCAAAACAACACCGCAATCTAACAGACACACATCCCTGTTCATACTCACCCCACCACGAACTGCTGTTTCCGCCGCACTGTCACTCGCCGTCGATTTCCATCAAACGCTGTCGTCCTCCGCTCACAATCCACTGGATAACCATTACTTGGGCTCTATGGGGATTCAATGACTACCCTCCTCTACTTCTCCCCTTACTACAGAGGTAACCATCCTACTCTGCTACCAACTGATTAAGCCGGATTCCAATCTGATAATTTACTAGGAACCCTTGGTCGACTGGACCGTTTATTACCTGTTGAGAAGTGTAAAGGGAGAAAAAACATATTCTTTACAATCTAACATGCATCAATTTAGTAAAAATTCTGGAAGAATCACTGATTCCGAAGTGCAAGTTTAGGGGTTTATTACAAAACCAAAAATAGCCGAACATACAAACACCTCAGGACGAGGTTGCAAAAATACAAAGGCACTAATACAAAGTTCATCCTACTCACCAATCTAATCCGATATAGCATGAAAAGAATGAGTAGCTCCAGAAACACTAAACAGGCAATAACTGCACCAACATCTATATTAATCTTCATTGAAATCCGTAAAGAAATCCGTTAGTCTATTCCTACTCTATTCTAAAGGGCATCCCTACTTAACTTTGCTCAAGCAATATCATGAAAAGGGTGTCAGCTCGTGATGACTTCCTCAGAAGTACACTTACGTTGTGAAAATCCGTCTAAGTGTCCATCCTAAGAATCGATCCCTTCCTTTTACCCTCTTTGCTCTTCTACCTCTTCTCAATCAGCTCCTGCTCAATCTGCCCTCTCTGCGGACTACCTCTCCTCTGTCTGTCTCTCCTCTCACCTGACCCTCCTCCCATGGGGCACTGTCCCTAATACAAAATGGACCTTCGTTAGGCCCACCCAGGTAACACCTCTTCTGGCCAAACACCTCTTCTAGGTGATTTTCCACTAAAACTTGAAATCGGTCCAATGACGGTTGAAGTGTCCTTGGGTCTCAGACTTCTTCAGCGCATCTTCCAATTATCAGCATTCCTGGAAACTTTGTAGCGGATCTCCTCCATACCTAACTCCTAAAACAAAAGCATTATTCTAACTAACGAAGACGATGTCCTTGCACCTGCAACGAATGCATGAGAACGAAACAACCTTGCACCCAAATGAATTTCGCTGACCATTTCTAAATGAGAGCCTCACCAGGGGAAAATATATTTCAGGCCTACATAAACCAGCTATCTGAAAAAGCTCTCTCGTGACCTATATACTTTCACGGATTGAACATCAATTCAACATGGGCTAACAAGCTATTTCATAACAATAACGCAATTAGAAAAAAAGGACATAATTTGATTTCATCATTATTTATTTCATTTCTTTTTATATATCAAAAATCCTTATACTTTTTTCCTTATTTTCTTAAATATAAAAATGTAGATATAAACATATAAATGATCACAATTATTACATACACTATAAAATACAAAGCAATTTCACTTGATGACCCCTGAGTGACCAAGAACAAGAGAAAAATATATCTTCATTCAACCAGACATCCAGACTCATACACTATCATACTGTATTCACAAATACATAGGTCTAGGGAATGGGAGATGAAGGATTGCACAATCTCCACGACCATTTAAAGTGACTGCAACCAGCAGGATCACAACAACCTTGGTCGACGCGCGTTTCGGTGGTTTAAAGATTGGTAGTACCACCTTCCTCAGGACCTTAACCAAATGAAGACAAAACACATAAGCACCCATGGGATACCGATGTTCTCTGTAAGAAAATCTTGCTGCGAAATGAGCCACTGGCCGCTATTGACTACCCTCCTCTACTTCTCCCCTTACTACAGAGGTAACCATCCTACTCTGCTACCAACTGATTAAGCCGGATTCCAATCTGATAATTTACTAGGAACCCTTGGTCGACTGGACCGTTTATTACCTGTTGAGAAGTGTAAAGGGGAGAAAAAACGTATTCTTTACAATCTAACATGCATCAATTTAGTAAAAATTCTGGAAGAATCACTGATTCCGAAGTGCAAGTTTAGGGGTTTATTACAAAACCAAAAATAGCCGAACATACAAACACCTCAGGACGAGGTTGCAAAAATACAAAGGCACTAATACAAAGTTCATCCTACTCACCAATCTAATCCGATATAGCATGAAAAGAATGAGTAGCTCCAGAAACACTAAACAGGCAATAACTGCACCAACATCTATATTAATCTTCATTGAAATCCGTAAAGAAATCCGTTAGTCTATTCCTACTCTATTCTAAAGGGCATCCCTACTTAACTTTGCTCAAGCAATATCATGAAAAAGGTGTCAGCTCGTGATGACTTCCTGGAGAAGTGTGGCTCAATGGTTAGAGCGGCAGACCCTGATGCAGAGGTCTAGCCCGGGACCAGGGTTCAATTCCCGCCTCGGCGGGTCTTGGGCTCAATTTCCTCGGACCTGATAATTCTCGCCTCGGTGCCTATTCTGATCATGGGTCCCACTCTGCAACTCTGGGCAATAGCTTGCTTAATCTCCACAACGGCCCCCACAAGGCACCCCAAGGTGAAGCTAGGATGCCTGGCTTCACCTTGGGGTGCCCAGGAGTGGGCATCTCACAGGGAAAGGCCAGGAAGGGTTCCACAGCGGTATGCGTACAAGTGCCTGAGATACCCCTTCGGGGGTCGATTCGGGCGCTATACAAATACTACTACATTTACATTTACATTGCCAAAAGTGGCCGTAAATTGACTGAT
The DNA here is from genome assembly GCA_963921515.1 of Calotriton arnoldi. Taxonomy (NCBI): domain Eukaryota; kingdom Metazoa; phylum Chordata; class Amphibia; order Caudata; family Salamandridae; genus Calotriton; species Calotriton arnoldi. Next base: position 304,279 of record CAWUFW010013724.1, read on the forward strand.
AAAACACGTCCAAGGACTCTAATTGGTCATATGTCCTTAGGCAAATGCTGATGTACACTATACAGAATTGCCGATACGTTGTGGGCCGCTGGTCACTGATGCCAAAACCTGCCGGTTTATTAATGGGAAGACCACGTCCTAGAATATAAATAAACAGTACGTCCTAAACCAATCTGCATGTATGTTATGTCTCACGGAATAAATACACTCCTACTATCTGAGGATCAAACTCTATTAATAAATCTTCTAGGTTCGTATTATACTGGGCGGCTTCATGAATATGCCATAGTTAGTAGTGGGTATGTCGAGGTTGGTGCCACATAAGCTCATCACAAGTGGCCCCGCATTCGTACATCCATCATAGTCGCGAGATCCAAAAAATGATTCGGCGGGGTCCCTTACTTTTGCTTAGCTACATAAACCAGCTAACATAAGGAACGAATAGGCCTTCTTAACGCGAAGGAGCAGACACTCCATCTAGGCCTTTCACATTATTTTAAACACATTTAAAATATTACATCTGTAAGCACTACATTTCATCACGGTTAAACACATTTTAATCATCTATGCGTGTGCAACTTCAACATACTGCACATTTAAATCTACTGCGTTACATTTCATAGCTACTTCATTAAACAATTACAATGCACATTCAAGGTTACATAATTCCTTCTAAATGCCACTTTACGGTTCTTGAATGGCACACTTATTGTACTATTTCATTTACCATTGATTATTACATCACGAATTCTAACTAAGATTAGCGCACACCTATAAAAATATGCGGGTACAGACTACCTATGAATATGAGGTACCCCTACAATTTTCTGAATATCTTTGCGCTCTATCAGTTTCATGGGGCTGGTGCTTTTACTAGCCAAGAGGGCTTTAACTGTACGATCTCCCGCTCTTCCTCTCACCACACCTGCAGAAAAGATCTAACAATCATACACCTTGATTACTGTCATCTCTGCGGACGGAGCTCAACTAGAGACACTCTGACGCCATCCCAATCTGTGGACCAGCCTACCACCGCTTCCAAATCACTTCCCCTTGTTTAGGGATCCCACCCCCGTTGAGTGGATAGTTCCATTAATCTTCGCATTCTTAACTACCCCTTTTTTTGAGACGATGCATAATTTTCTTGCTCTCAGAATATATTCTTCTGTTACACCAGTGATTGCTATTCATTGCATTGTGTTGAAATGACATTAATCACCTTGTGGCCCCTATTCTTGGGGCAACTACTTCTGTACTTATCCGTTTTGACTAAACCTAAAAAAAAATATTTTTAAATCAGGGTCAAAGTTCATATGAAATCACTTCTAGTGATGACAACACAGGTCAATGGGTGTGTGATGTCTCTTCCAATACCCCTGGCATTTTGGTGAATGAACGTCCATGCTAATGGATTGGCAACTGCGCTACTGTATGTCAACGTCATAACATGACACAATACTATTGTTCAATAGTATTTAATAAATCGTGTGCATTATTTTGTCAGTTACAAAGCAAGTATTTGTTTCCTGGATCCTGGATGTTTTGAGTCGTTCTTCTATTTTTACACTGTGCATGTGACACAGGTGTCTGTCTGTTAAAATTGTCAATTTTAGTTGGCAGTCTTGACAGTTCCCAAACTGCTACAGCTGTCTCACATTAATATGGCAGGTGGTTGTGCGCATATGTGTTACTCTATTTTTTATTCTGACTTCTGTTTAGTGCTTAGTTTGTACAGGTGGTTGTTGGTGGTGGGCACCAACACATACAACACTTATTTTTGAGGTCCAGGACTTATTTTTCATTATCAGGCCCTCAGTAAGAGTGGGATAGGCAGAAAGAAGGAGGATGAGAAAGATAAGATAACAGTGAGAAAGGGAGGAAGCAAACAAACACAAAAACGGGGCCCAAAAGTCGAATGCACTCATTAGAAGGGCGAGAAATATTGTTTTGCAACATATACATTAAATCTTGAAATGAAACAATGACCTACTTTTTGTAAAGATGATTTATGAATACAATTATTTTGCAGATCTTAAGCAGACCCTGAGGTTAGTGATATGGGGAGTTAATTATGAATCCTTAATGCCAAGAAGTTGCATCACTTCTTCATAAGATATGCAAAAAATTAAAGATATGTCCCCTTCAATCAACTCAGATTTTGAAAGCAACAAGGTTGAAAGTATTTCTACAATCAGTAGGTTGCACAAAGCCCTGGAAATGAAGGGCAGGCACATTTAATCTGTTTACACATTTCATCTTTAAAGTAGTGACAAGATGCCAGGTGAAGAATGTTTAAATAAATCACAAAACACAGCTTAAACTGGTAATTACATCCAAATGGATTAAACAGAGTGAGATTTTAATTTTTCTACAGGTAGGGACATGGGGAGGTTTTCAGGTGGAAATGAAGAAAGATCAATCATTGACAAAGCCAGAGGATCTGACTTTGAATTTGTATATGTTGACTGGAAAATAAGTGCATTACTGAAAAAAAATGAAACAACGCATGTGAAATGATGTATGCTGACATTGGACCTGCAGGGTAGTTCAAAACCTGAATCTCATTAGTGCTGGCTCAAGAAAATACTGCAAAAACCACAATACATGAAGGAATACAAATATGGGCACATTAATATTGTATGTGTGGGACCCTTTTAAACACAGAAAATTAAGGGTCGGATTCACTTTTGTGTAAGTTGATCATTTTTGCTATCCACAAAGGTATTTTACTAGTAGTACCTTTATGACTGCGGAGTCTCCGCACATAAAAAGATAAGACAGGCCAAACTTGATCCAATCCAAAGTGTATTTTTTGCTCAGTTTTCATACAAAGTATAAATTCACTGAAGAAATAGTGACTTGCACATTTGTCAAACAGAAAGGGGACATTTTTTAGGATTTCAATTTAAAGAAGGCCTGCACAGACCATAACAATTTATTCAGGGTCACTTCTGCAATTGACGTGATAACAAGCTGAGTGAAATAGTAGCTTCCTTGCTCATCTTGCGTGTAAGCAGCTTAGAGCTTCTTTCTACAGCTGCACAGTAGCAGACCTTATTTTAAAAGGAGAGGACTGGTATTTATCACTCAAAACCATTTAAGCTGATGCTTATTATGGTAAGACTTCATTTTGGTGTCTCATCTAATGGTAGCGATCTTAAAAACAAGCGGTCCCAAATCAAAAAATCTGGGGGCATATTAGCAAGGGCACTATCGCCGCTTTAGCGGCACTTTTTGCCGCTAAAGCGGCGATATTTATATCGCCCTATCAGCAAACTGTCTCTAACAGCAGTTAGCGACAGTTTGCGGGCATTAGCGCCCGTTTTTTTACCGCTTTGCATGTCAGCGATATTTATCGCTAATGACATGCAAAGTGGGCGTTCCCGACGAACAAACCTGGGAAACACTCGCTAACAGGCCTATCGCCTAAGAGCAAGGTGGCCATGGCCCCAGTTAGCGACGTGAAAAGTCGCGCTAACCGGGGTCATCGCCATTTATTTAACACCTGCAAATAGCAGGTGTTAGCCATACCTAACATGGGGGTGGATTATGCTGATACGACCACAGGGTCGTATCAGCAAGGTGTTCTCCCTTCTCCATGCAACATCGCTGGTTTTTCAGCAATGTTGGCCCATTTCCCTCGCTATCGCTGGAATATTCATCACCATAGCGCTAATCGTTGCTAATACAGCGTTAGCGTGGCGATATATTCCAGTGATAGCCGGCGATAAAAAAAATCACGCTAAGCAGGGTTAGCGATGATTATTGCCTCTTCTTGCTAATATGCCCCCTGGTAAGTTAAAGCAGGTTAGAATGCACTTCCCCACTTAATGTACATTTGAAGTTTTGGATTTGTTATTTTGGTTGCCTGTGTGTAGCAGGCTATCTGAATGAGTATGATTGTGGATGTATTGTGGTCTGTTGCGCATAACAGGCTGTGTTAGAGAGCATCCATGTATCTGATCAAGTTAATTAGTGTATGAAGAGCACCTTGTGTACACAGGGGTCTAAGGAGGTCTGTATCTCATTTTCTCTTGCAGATTATGAACTACATGTCACATTGCAAATGTAGTTTAACAAAAAGAATACCTAAAGCCTCATCACTAGAACCTAATTGGAGCACAAATGGGACAATGTAACCATCCACTAAATGCCATGGTCTTGATGGCCGGCTCATCCAGGCAATGCCAAACCATGAAAACACAGGAAAGTCAATGACTGACCCGAGGCACGCTCTCTCCTCATACTTCTTACTGTAGCTTTTTAAAGAAATGAGGCTATGAGGTCCTTCAGACAACTAGGGTCAACAGTAGACATACCTAAAAACATTCTTGATTTAGCAGTGCTTTTCTAAATTAAGACCGTCAACAGCTTCATCAAAAAACTGCAGGGATGTCAAAATCCAGCAAAGGGCAGATTGAATATCCTCAATAATAATAAAATCACTAATTAATATAAGAACATCGGGGCATATTATCAAGAAACGGCGTTAAAATTATCGCCGCTTTAGCGGCAGAAAACTGCCGCTAAAGCGGCGATAATGGGTTTGATAATATGCCCTTGAGAATTCCAATAGAAGCCCATGTTCTGGTGTCAACATGGGCTTCTATTGGAATTCTCAAGGGCATATTATCAAGCCCATTATCGCCGCTTTAGCGGCAGTTTTCTGCCGCTAAAGCGGCAATAATTTTAACGCCGTTCTTGATAATATGCCCCATCATTCCTCTTACATAAAATGTTTTTGCCTCCTAACTTTTTCCAAGCTATTTACCAATGATTGATATTCATCGGGGTGCTATATTATTTCCCTTTGATAATCACTTATCCACATGCAACTACAGTAGTTGATAATTTAGGGCTGTCCTATCTCTTTATGTGCAAAGTTCTATGCTCCAACTGCTAAGTTTCTGCACTGGTAAACTTGCTATTAAAATGTACTTTTGTGAACACTAAAAAGTGTAAACTTACACAAATGGGTAAGTTTACCTTTGTGAACCAAGGCCAGGATGTGTGCTCCTTCTTCATTGCGTGTTTGAAGGGTCCTTCACGTTTTGGATGAGCACATGGCAATTTGCCAATGTTTACATATGACAATGTCAAGAGGTTGGTGAGGAGGACAGCATACACATGGCTCTCCAAGGAGCTCAGAGTTGTTGCACACAGCACTGTGCACAGTTTGAAGGCTGGTGACAGGAGAACAGGACTCACACACCATTGCTACCTGAAGAATGCAATGCAAATGGTGACTGCAGCAGGTATAGCGACTGGAGCTTTAACTGTACCTGAGGTGCGTAATGACATTCTGACTGGACGTCCATCACAAGATATTCAGAAACTGTCCATTACCAACCACGTGCACCACTTCCTGGGAAAACCTTTTCCAAGAAAAACAAAAAAGCGATTGGTGGAATGGTTGAATTAATCTCAGCCCCTGGTGATTACTCAGGGCTTACTTGCGTTCTCGTTCAGAGGGGACCCGGTGTGACGGTTTGGTGGACACTGTTCCTATTAACTAGGACTAATGCTGATTTGCATATGGCTGGTCTCTGTCTGGAATGGCATATAGATGTAAAATGATGGACTGAAATGGAGTTTGAGCAAGTGTCAGTGGCTGAGATGTTTGCAAGCATTCCGCCCATCAACTTTGTGTTTGTATCAGTGGCCCAGCACTTCAGTCTAGAACAGTGGATCTTAACTTTTTGACTTGTGTGGACCCCACTTAATCATTAATTGTTATCCAGAGTACCCCCACTGAGTCATTATTGTAATACGTGGACCCCCGGCTGAAGCAATTTCAATTATCTGGAATGCTTAATACACAAAAATACTGAAACATGCATTCATCAAACAAATGCACAAATTATAAAATGTTATGTTTAGTTCACAAACAAATATACAAACAAATCTAAATTTTAGTGGGAAGGTTGGAGCTTTTCTAAATTTAATTGAGATCACCTGTCGTCCATCTTATGTTCTATTTGATGCACTTGCACTGCTCCCACAAATCAATCCGCAGATGCCAAGTTAACTTTTAGGGGTATATTCACAAGGAAATGGCACAGTTTAAAAAATGCAGGGATGCTCAGTATACACAAGAATACGGCGCACCCCTGTGTTTTCCCTTGTGCTGGTGCTAAAAATAGCTGCCTACTGCCAACACAGACACCCTTGCAACATAGTGCAAGGGTGCCTGCGTTGCAGGGATGATTGTTTATGTGCACATAAACAATCTTTAAAGGCGATTTACTCTTCCTATGTGTGCTGCAAAATGCAGCACACATGGAATTTTGCAGCACACATGGAAAGAGCAAAAACAAGGAGAAATAAAAGTAATGCTCCTTGTTGCACCAATCTAATGCCTGCTATTCAGTGGAGTTAGTTTTTGTCGCTGCCTCAGATTTACACATCCTTGTAAATCTGGGGCAGCGTCAAAAAGTAATGGGTGTTGCGGTGGAACGCCCACAGCAACAACCATTGCACTCCCCTTTTTATGCGTGAAAGGGTACCATATTTACAAAGCAGCGTTAAGCCATGCGAAGTGGCTTATTGCGGCTTTGTAAATATGGTTCAGGGCATTGCGCTAGTGGAACGTGGAAAAAGTGATGTTCCGGTTGTGCACTCCCTTTGTAAATATGCCCTTAGTTTCTAATTTCAAATTTCTTCACATTTACAGAGCATTTTAACATTTTCAATTTTACATTTTGTTCCTTTATTTATATACACTTTGTTTATGTTAAATAATTTCTAAGCAGTCACGGACATTCTGAGTAGGAGTCGCGGACCCCCAGGTGTCCCCGGACTACAGGTTAAGAACCCGCTGGTTTACATTGTTCCTATCGGATCAGGACCAAGGCCAATTGACATATAGCTGATCTCTATGTAGAATGGCATAGTGGGTGAAAAATGATGTATTTGAATACGGCCAGAAGCGATTAGCAGAAGCTAATACTTCTGTAAGCATTCCCCCATCACTTTGTGCTTTCCTGGTGTTCTTCAGCTAAGATGAAGTAAAGGAGCATCTACAATAAGATGAAGTTGGAGACCCTGAAGGGTGAGTTATAACATTCGTTATTAGACTAAAAGTACATGTTGCGGACAAATCAGACTTAAAAGAGAATTATGCAATAAAAAGAAGCAATCAACATGATGAGCATTTGCAATAAGAAGTTTATAATGCGTTCTCACTAAAGCTTTTCGAGGGAATAAATATTGAGCCCAACATACCACAGTTCCTGCTGCAAGTCCCTAAACCTCGTTCCATCTGCAAAAGGACTCATGGGTTTGCTGCATAGGCAAAGATAACTTTTGTAGTAAAAGCACCTATCCCCGGGATCAACTATAAATAAGAAATGTGCAGTTTCTTTTTTAGGTATTGACTTCGACCCTGCTGGCTGTCCAGGACCTCATTTATCACAAATTGAATTTGAAAATGCACTGCCGGGAGTTTGCTTTGGGCCTAACTTTGTTAATCCCTGAGAGTGCACATCTATTAATGGGAAAAAGAGGGCTTCCGTAGATATTTCCTGCTGCTTATTTTTTTATTTTTTTTTGCAGGCTTCAGCCAGTGAAACTAAGGGGCATATTAACAACCAGGCGATAGTCAATTAAGTGATATTGTCAACATTATAAACAAACTTGGGGCATATTCTCAAGGACTCATCGCCGAGTTAGCAGCACTTTATCGCAGCTAAAGTGGCGATAGATTTATCGCCCTATTCACAAGCTGGTGCGAACAGCCGATACCGCCAGTTTTCCAGCGATAGCAGCCGCAAAAAACATCGCTACGGATGACACCGGCAACTAACGCTAATGAGCTGCAGAGTAGGCGTTCCCGTACAAAAAGCAGCGAAAAAACCACTCCGCAACATTCTCAACGTCCAACCAGATCGGCGAGAAGAGCACAAAACATGAGATAAGGCGCGTTAGCAGTAGGGAATTAACACCTGCTTTTTCCTGGTATTAAGTTGGACGATAACCTGCACCAGAAATGGGAGCCCAGCCCACAGCCACACCAGAAGAACAACAGATGCCATGGAGCAACTGATCACGCAGCCCAACACCCACCGCCCCCCCCCCCCCCGGGCCCTACCCCGGACAAAGATAATTTACATCAACGTAACGAAATCATGAACAAAACAATTTGCCTGATGTCGCACAAGTACAACAATCAACATACATGTGTGGTCAGAAAAAGGAGAATCATACATTCTTCATAGAATTTCCAAACAAATTATTTTATTCAAATGTAACACAAAACAACTATTCGGAAGAGTCGTGGCGGGTCTCCTCTGGACAATCTGTAAGACACAGCCTGCAAGACAAAATACAAGATAAGAAGGTGTGTCATGCGCTCACAAAAGGACAGAGAGAGAGAGAGAAAGAGAGAGAGAGAGAGAGAGAGAAAGAAAAGAAGAGAGAGAGAGAGAGAGAGTGAAAGAGAGGGAGAGAGAGACAGGGGGAGAGAGGGAGAAGGAGAGAGAGAGTAACAGAGGAAGAAAGAGAGACAGTGAAAAGGGGAGAGAGGGAGAAGGAGAGAGAGAGTAACAGAGGAAGAGAGAGAGACAGTGAAAGGGGGAGAGAGGGAGAAAGAGAGAGAGAGTAACGGAGGAAGAGAGAGAGACAGTGAAAGGGGGAGAGAGGGAGAAGGAGAGAGAGAGTAACAGAGGAAGAGAGAGAGACAGTGAAAGGAAGAGAGGGAGAAGGAGAGAGAGAGTAACAGAGGAAGAGAGAGAGATAGTGATAGTGAAAGGAAGAGAGGGAGAGGGAGTGTTGTATTCCGCTTTAGGTGTCCGTATATAGGTTTTCCTGAATCATGTCCTTATATAGGCACAATTCGCATTGCCCTTATATAGGCATAGAATCCCTGTCCTTATTTAGGCATTAACCGTGCACTGCAAATACATGCATGGTCACTGACATCCGTCCACCCTAACGTCACAACGAGTTCTTAGAAACCAGACCCTTAAGCTTCGGGAGTTCCCCTAGCACAGGACTCTTGATTTCTCCAAGAACTCATCTATTATGTATGAACCGTTATACCTTAAGGGTTCATTCCTGACGTCTTCCTCTGTCCGACTTCATGTCAATGCTAACATTCCGAGGCACCTATCAGGTATAAATATACCTTCCTCGCCCAAGCAAGTTAGAGGAGACCTCGACTTCAGAGGAGCCCGTATCCCGGCCTGACGCACTGAGAAGACGCTGTCATTCCTGCACGCAGACAAATCCAGCTTCCAGTGTTCTAACTCCCTTCGCGGGGTGTTAGAGTTCCAGATCCGGCAAGAGATTCCCACCTCTCTCATTCTCAAGGTATGGAGCTGACTAGAACCTAGAGGGACTCTTGGCATACTTGGCATACTATACTTAACATACTCTTAGTATACCAGACTAGAGAATACTTCACCTACTTCTACCTTTCCCTACACCTAGACTAAGATAGGTACATTGGGGTAGAACTAGCTTAGAGACGCATCGTATGAGTACTCGCATTTTTAGCTCATGTTATTTATGTACGTGAATATATGCTAAAAGATAATGCTAGCGCAGTATTATTTATTTCTACTGCTTACGCTGTACATTATTTATCTTGCATACTGTCTTGTGATCATAACAGCACATATCTCTTACACGAGAAACAAGACTGTTCAATAAAACCCTTTTTATTGAAACGCCCGTCTTTCCTTTCTGTGTAACTCTGTAGAAACTAAGCATGCACGATTGGCTGAGTGAAACTGTTATCTATTGTTTCCACGATTCTGAGACGTGTTCCGATTCTAAAGGGAAACAAAGTTGTCATGTTTTTCGGTTGCCAGAAACTACTCCCTTTTTGTTCTCAAGGAGTTTCTAGTGGCCTCTGAGCTAGCTGGCACAAGTAATTAAGTTTAATATACTCGATAGGGACATACCGACCTTAGTCCTATGTCAAGCCTATAGGTTATATTATTCCAATGCGCAGAGCCTATTAGGGAAATAGGAACTACACTACATGGCGCCCAAACGTTTGGTAAGGCAGTAATTTAACGCTAGATACTGAGTAACTCAGTCGTGCTTTCTCAGAGACCCCTACTCACATACTCCATAAGACGTCTGGAGTGGGTAGGGTTAAAATATCCGCCAAAGCTAAATAGGGAAGCACCCCATATATTAGTTGTTTGGTTTGCTCAACGTTGAAGGATACAGTGTTCCAAAATATTGTGCACCTTATCTTTTTGTTTCCTTGAAACTTGTTCTACATTTTTCAGATAACAAATGTCCAACCGGGACAATGCCACCGACACCGGTGGGGCTACGGCTGACCCAGCCATAGCAGTTTTAAACTTTACAGGTTTAAATGAACCTGAGGAGGGTGTTATAGACATCAATCCAAACTTAAGAAGAGCCATCACTCTAAAACTTATAAAACATGGCCTACCCACCAAGAGGCGGGAGAGCAGTTTTCGTGATAGAGGCACACGCATCCTTTCAGACAGAGGTATTCTATTCATGGGTAATATTTCCTGAATCAAATTCAGTAACAAGACTGTTTCACTTCTACAAAGAAGATGAACCACCAGAGGAATATATTCCTTTCGAGGATATTGAAATTCCACTAACATACCAGGAGCATCAGCTGTGGTTTAAAGGATCCCTAAAACATCACAGAAACATTACCAGGCTCGGTCCACTAGGTAGACCAGGAGCAACATGGCCGATTCTAGCCGGCTACACACCTCATCCTGACATCGATGTTATGTCAGACGAGGAATTACTTACTCAACTTACAGAGTTAATAAAAATCTACAGACAATTAGTCCAATATGTCATGCGGACTTTCACAGTCCAACCACCATTAACCATTCCAAATCAAACTCCTCAACAGGGGAATACACTAAAAATTACACCACAGACTCTATAGGCAGTCATGGGAAAAATGCCCACAAAACGTGAGCAAATTCCATTCTGGATAGCTCAAAAAATTACTCAAATTGAAGCAGTATTTCCAAATACTAGCCCTTATGAGAAACACAGAATCCTAACAATCTGTTTACCAACAGGGATCACACCACAACTGGAAGACTGCACCATTTGGGGCTCAGTCTTTGCTGCCATCCATACTAAAACACATGGTATTCCATCAATTGCAGTAATACCTGATGTCCTGAAACAAATTCAAAACGAATACGGGGCAGAGCCTGCTCTGAATTTAGATATGAAATTACTAAAAAACTTCGACCAGGTCTCAACAATAATATTATCTAATATTAAAGGGGAGGCAGCAGCAGTAGCGATCCGCCAACGATTAAGGGAATTCGATGTTACAGAACATCAAACAGAACTACTCAGAATAATAGAACAATCTTATGCAGAATTAGGCAGAGATAGTTTAGGTGGAAGACCGTTGAAGCCAAAACTATCTGAAAGTCCTGAGAAGGACTCTATTAAACAAACTCCTACATCTTCTAAAAAGAAATGGGAAACTAATAAACAAAATTCAAACGAGAAACATTCTCAATCCCGAGGTAGGTCTCCTCAAAAGGAGCCCTTTGAAAGGAGGTATAACCTCAGGAATAGGGATAATTTAAAAAAGCCTGACAGGTATCAAGGTACTGATACACGTTCCTCTCGTACCTTTCAGATCTCGTCACAGACATCGGAAAGAAGAGGACGGTCAGAACATAGAGAAGAACGCGTGAAATCGAAAGACGACAAACACGTTCCGAAAAATAAATCAAAACCTCAATTCTCAAGAAAGAAGGTAGCAGGTCTGAAGGTCAGACATGCCGAGGATACTGAGAACACAACTCAAGAACGGAGAATGGGCTCAGACAATCCTGGACAGTGGAGCAGAAGTCACAATAGCTCGCCAGAACCTGAAGGAACTTCTGGAGATAGTGGACTTGAATGAATACATTACAGTTGAGACTGTAGACACCAGGGTTAGTACTCCACAAAAGTTATATGAAATAAGACTCCGGATGGAGGGAGACATACCTAGACAGGTGAAATCACTCTTTTGGGAAAAACTTTCAAGAGACTATGACATACTTCTAGCAGAAAAAGACTGGCCACCACAATTTGTCAGGCAGTGCCCACATGGCGAAGACATTATTATGCCTGCCTTCTCCAACCATATTCCAATTCATCTAAAATATACTTATGCCAGGAAATGGGCAGTTGCCCAGGCCCCAGCATTATACAAAAATCATGTAGGATGGGATGAGGACTCGCCTCACCATAAAATACATCTAAAACATGAACCTACTGCACAAAGGCAATACCCAATAAAGCAAGAAGCTAAAAAAACAGGTCAGGGAGATCTTAGATCAACTTGAATACCAAGGGGTGATTGAAACATGCACCTCTTCAATGAACAATTCTTTGTTTCCTGTCTCCAAACCAGACAACACCTATCGTCTAGTTTTGGATTACAGACACTTAAACACTTGTTCTAAAACATTTGCAGTGCAAAATGCCCATAGTACAGCATTAATGAATAACATTGTGCGTAAAAAATATAAAACCACATTGGATATTTCAAATGGTTTCTTTTGTCAAAACATAGCACCTGAAAGCAGGTACTTAACAGCGTTCTCAATAATGGAGACCCAGCGTCAATTTTGTCGACTCCCACAAGGGTTCAAGAACAGCCCGGGGTTATTCTCAGCGAGGGTAACGGAGTTACTACTAATTTATGATAATGAGGCATTGTCATATGTCGATGACATCTATCTGACAGACGATGACCTGGACAAACACTTGAAGAGGGTGAGCACCATTATATTGGGCTTCACCTCTGAGGGCTATAAGTTCAACTTTAAAAAATCCAGAATTGCCCATCTCAATGTCCTTTTTCTAGGATATGAGCTTTCAAGTGAAGGCAAGAGCTTGGCAGCCAACTTTTTAGAAAGGTGTGCGCTGCTCCAACCTCCAAAGACGCTGAAAAATTTACAATCCATCCTGGGTTTTCTAAATTTTGGAAGAACTTACATTCTAAATTACGCAGAAAGGGTTAAACCTCTCTACGCATTAATCAAACCTGATTTTTCAATCAAAAATTGGACACATGAACACACAGAAATCTTGCGTTCACTCCAAGCTAACATGTTAGCAACAAATCACTTACAAACACGCGTAAGTCGACGCAATTTAGTGATCCGAATAATTTCGGGTCAATGCGGATTCACCTACTTAACATTTAATGAGGGTGAAAAAGTACCAATTGCATACAAATCACATTTGTATACACAAGCAGAAATGCGCTTCACTTCAACAGAAAAAATACTGACAGCAGTTCAAACCGCCGTAGCAAAAGAAAGAGCTCTAGCCCAAGGGAAACGCATTATTGTCGTAACCCCGGTACCAGCTTTAGAAGCGGTAACTAAAGCGAGCATTCCAAATGCTAAAGCATTACATCCTAGATGGATACAATGGGTTAATTCTCTTGCTGCAACAGATGTTGAATATGTTTTTGATCCTGATTTAAAAACACAAGCGTTCCTGCAATATGAACATGAATGTCCTCTGCCCCCTGAGATTCTGCCTCTCGATCAGTACGAATTCATAATTTACACTTACGGATCCGCACAACCCACTACAGGGAGTAAGCAAGCTTACAGTGCAGCGTGCGCAATCGTTAAAGGTCGCATGCGCGATGGTAACTTCAGACCTATGGTCACAAAAACCCAGTCTCTAGGAGATTGTACAGCTCAGCGAGCTGAACTACAAGCATTCAAACTGGCACTTGAAAGTACAGTTCGAGAATTCCCCACACTAATAGTGTGCGATTCTTTCTACTGTGTGCAGTCGTATAATGAATATATACAAAATTGGCTTGAAAATGGGTTCATAGATGCAAAAGGTGGCACAATAAAGCATAAAACGCTTTGGGAACAATTAGTTCAGTTAAAAAGCGAACTACCAAAGGCTCACGTGATCCATACACTGAGTCATCAACGTGATGGCGTTCACGTTGCAGGGAATTCATTGGCTTACGAAGCCGCAAAGGGGGCTGTTCACACGGCTTCCGTAGCTGCGATCACTCGTTCAAAAACGAGAATAGACAGTGAGATAATGTTGGCTGTCAATGCTACGAGCAAAGGCAGTGGTGCAGCGTTACCAAAAAAGTTTCCACTCAAGTACTCTTATGTAATTGATGCGAACAACGTTACTTTTGCTCGAATCCCTGGAGTGGGGGATAGGGTAATTCCAAACAAGGAACGCAGATTAGGACTAATCCTAGCAGCACATGAAGGGATAGCCTCTGCCCATGCAGGTATTTCTGCAACAGTATCTTTACTGAAACAAAGATATTGGTGGCCTGGCATTAGGAAACAGACCAAGAACTATGTTCTGGAATGTGAAATATGGCAACAGATGAAAGTCTCTACAGTGAAACGTCCTGCGCAGACACCCCTGTTAATTTCAGACAAACCATTAGCTTGTGTTTACCTGGACCACTGCGGTCCTTTGCAAAGGGACGGTAACTATAAATATATAATGGTCGCAGTGGATTCTTGCTCTAGGTTCCTATGGATATGGCCTTAGCGCTCGGCTGACGCTCGAACTGTTATAAAAGATTTGCGAGTCTTTTTCGGCACATACGCAATAAGCATGCTACATTCTGACCAGGGCCCTGCGTTTAGCTCTCGGGCTTACAAAGAAGCCATGGCCAGTCTGGGCGTTGCATTGCGGTACTCCTCTCTGTTTCATCCTGAGGGAAATTCTGTTGTGGAAAGGAAAAACCGGGACATAAAGCAGTCTATAACAGCTAGGGCATTAGGTTCGGGTGATGGGTGGGTCAAACATCTTTATGGGGTCCAACGCTCATTAAATAATTTGCCAAGAAGTTCTCTAGGGGGGGTCACTCCATATGAGGTCCTATTTGGGACAAGAATATGGGTGCCTGATCTAGAATGTAGAGGCACAGTGGTGGAAAAGAAACTCTTTGATATCAAAGATCGTTTGGCTGTTTTACAGGATCTAAATGAACTAAGATCGAAACAAAGCAACTTATTCCTGCGGCCAACCACCACTGGGGAAAAACCGGCGGTCCCAGCAAGGCCTGTCTGGATTCCAAAAGTTGGGGATCTAGTCAGAGAGAAAATTGCGGGCAAGAAGGAATTTGGACCTTCTTACAGACAACCAGTACCTGTCCTAGCCATACACGGAAAAAGAACAGTACTTCTGCCGCCCCTTGCTGGAAAAAAGGAGAAAAGATTTGTGTCCATCGACCTCATAAAACCACAGTATGTGGCCAATACTAAATAGTAGGCCTCGTGGACTCCGACCTAGTAGCAGACACTCTCCTCTCGCTTCTATCCAAGAGGTTCAGACTGAAAGACTGATAACCATCGAGAATTCAGCAGTAATAGATGAAGGACTGAGTAACAATGCTATGCAACTCATCCCTCTTGAAACTCAAGTAACAGTTCGTCCAAATACACCTGTCTACACCAATGTAACAAGTGATCAACTGGTTCCAGCGATTTCTACAAATCCTGATGCAATTCCAACAATTGACAGAACTGCTTCTGGCTATTTCATTAACTTTGATATGTTTTCTGAGGATCTGAGTGAGCCCGAGACGTCGCCAGCATCAAAAACTTTTAAACAGCAAGTACAAGACTTTTTTCATTTTTTGAGAAAGACTTATCTGGTTTCACCGTAGATTGAACTCTGAATTATTTCTGGAATATTTTTCTTTCTGCTTTGGCTAGCTTTGGTTATGACTATGAGCGTGCTTATAAATGGCAGATATATCCATGTGAACACTGAAAGAAAAGAAGTGAACTTACTTTTGAAACCTCACAAATCATCCCATCGTGAATTAAGAGACTTGTCTGCAGTGAACATCACAGCCGTTCCTATACAGGATGGTATAGTGTGGGACAAAACTGATTTCGATATTTTCGGCCCTACGGAACGTTTTAACATTCCACATTTATTTAAGATTTCACTAAGTGATTTTGTTTCATCCAGTACCTATTCTGATGATTGGGACTTTGAAACTGTAAATGACATGATATTTGACCTAGAAAAGTCTGCTGCATTTTCTAATAATGAATATTTGGCGGGTTCATCAGACTATGAACAGCTGTATTGCTGTAACCACTATGGTCATCATTTTTTGCATAAATCTGCAACACCTAGAAATGTGTTCATGTTTAACCAATGGGAGCATTGTCCTACACCATCAAAAGGTAGTTCAAAAACATTTGCTAAAAAGTTTCCAAATTTTTCAGGCTACAATACATCTGATCCAGAAACATTTTACTATAAAAATGTAAACAAAACAGGACTGAAAATTATGTTAACTAATACAAAACAGATTTACTCTGCAGCATTTATTGCCCAACTGTCTAGACATGGTTTCGACTTGTGGAAAGAGACAATAGACACAAAATCTGTCTGGGGTACTAAAGATTGGCAAGTGCAGGGGATAGAAGCTTTGTTTAGAGCTCGTATCATCCCTCAGCAAATAATGTTTTTGAATGACACGGTCCAACAAACGTCTTGCCTTGGGTTAGCCAAGATCAAAGACATGAAAACTCCTTCTGTACCAACACCTGCCAGTAATAACAATACACAGGCAGCGGTTACAGTTGACACAATACTACAACTCAACAGAACAAATCCTGATTGGAGAAAATGGTTGATCTGGCCCACAGACACAAACAACTGTCAAGAGAGATTCCTGAATAAAACACAGGGGTTTACTATTCATAGGCCAGACCCACGATACGTCCAAAGACGTCATCCGGGGGTAGTAACAACATACAGTGTAGGAAAATTATGCCTCGATTGGCTGCAAAAATCTACACTTAAGGATGTGAAACAACACTTATCTTTACTTAAAGAAGACGCAGACCTTAGGGAATTCTTGCTTGGACCAAGAAAACCGCGTCAAAAACGTTTCATATATGCCGGCATCTATGCTGCTTATAATGAAGCATGGAAGGTGTCACCAATGGAGGCCGCAGAACGAATACGTGAACTTGATCGTATTAATTTAGAGAAAACTCTCTCTGTGGTCGACAACGGGTTAACAACTTTGTCCTCCAGAATTTATTCATTGGACAGTATTGTATCCTCTGCTATCGACATACTGGAATAAGATTTAGCCATGTTACAGCAAGGCCAATCTCAGTTGCGTTCTATTATGTTATTAAGCTGGACGCTGCAATCTTTGCGTGCGGGCTATGTGCCTTGGCGTTTTATCAACACGACGGCTCTGTTTGCAGAATACAATCTAACTGATAAACAGATCGAACTGGCACAAAGGGGAGCAAAGTATACAGTACTGAGCATTGAAAAACTTGAAAAATTACCATTCACAGTGGCAGAAAAACCAGCTACAGAATGGCTTATTCATGGCAAAATTAGTCTACCTGTGACTACTTTCCAGTTTCAGTATTGCCTTAAACAGATGCAAGCAGGCAAATATGAAAGGTTGGGTAAAGAATACATTAAGACATCCTGGAATTTACCTTACACATATAGATGTTGGAGTGGGGATCGTGAAGTGTTTCTGAGCGGCACACATTGTGAAAGTGCACTAAGCGGTTCACTAATTTGTCAGGACATATCTTTACACTGGGCTTTTAATGGTTCTGTGGCAAATTTGTCCTGCCACCAGCAGGGTACACCAGCTGCTGTGATTAATCCAACGTTTGGCCAACTTTCTAATGGGAGTTACCTTATGTTGAATGATCAGAGTTGCTGTGGCATGTTGCGGTCAACTCCAGGGTCACTTGCTGTATGCAAGTATTGTTTGCCCCAATAGACACAGTCAGGGAGTCGCCTTTATGGCCTTCGTTGAATGTCTCTTTTATACGATTTGATACTTTAAGCAGAATGAAAGCCATGCTTATACAACAATCAGTGCCTTTGACCTCGGCCAAAGAAACCTATGATCTACAAGTTGCAAGGACTTCGGCTGAGATACAGGCTTTAATTCGTACAAACTGCCCTATACATTTCGTAGAAATGATAGGACGTATCTTTTACATGTCTGATACAAGCGGAATTGTACATGTACTTAAGACCATCTGTTCCGGACTATTAGCACCTTTCCAGGCTGTCCTCGGAATCATCCCAAACTTCGCACATTCGGTGTTTGGTGGTGTGCCGTTAATTCTAGCACTTGTTGCAGGAATTCTGTTTCTATTCCTCCTACTACGCTATGGCAAGCCTATTCGCCAACATCACTCAGAGCGATGTGGAAAAAGCCCTCCTTGAACGGAAATGCCGTGAGCGAATAGTACAGCTTTTGGGCATGCCTCGTCTACAGGAACTTAATACAACGTGGTTCCTGTCATTCAGACCAATCTGGCAAGATTGCATCTTACCTGTTCTACGCTGCCTGTTTTGCGGTGAAGAATGCGTGCTAGACACCTGTCTAACACTCCCATCAGTCATGCCAACGGATATCGATACTCTGCTGGACCCGATAACGGCCCATGCTGTGTGTTGTCCCCAGAGGCTACCAATCCTGATGACGGCATTCATTGAGATCTCACAGACGCTTCCGGCTGCTGCTGAGGTACGAGATGGATCAACAGGCACACAGGTAACAATGGACGCGAACATTGCTTCTTCTGCTGAAGGCAATGTTTCTCATCTCTGTGCAATTAACCTTCTGAACGAGGTGTTCCAAATGTCACCAACTTCGGTGGACGATATTTTGGCTACGGAAATAGATGATCTAATGTTTACGCCAGACCCATACACTGACTTTGATTCGGCTCACAGTGTACCAGGACAACAATGAAATTTGGCCTTCATATATTCAAAACTTGGAACTTTTCCCAGAAATTGAACTTTTTCTTTTAAAAAAAAGAATTCTCGATAGAAATGACATGGCAACTGAACAATCTGCTTACAGTAGAACTAGTCTTATAAAACGGACTTCTTTGAATACTTCCAGGGACACATTGTCACCTTACTTGTCTAACATTTTATTTTATTCCATGATATGCAATGGCTTTGATTTTAAGAACTTATCGACCATTTCGTCATATGTATATATTTCTGTTTCATTCACGTTGCATTTTTCTTCCATTATATGCTTAGAATGAAACCGATGCTTTAAATGTACAGTACCTATTGCATTTCAACAGTTTTGAGCTTCTTTTAAATGCTTTTAGAAATTCTTATAGCAACATGTGGTACTCAATTTTATGTTTAGCATTTAGTATTATCGTTCATTCGAAAGTGGAGTGGGTGTTGTATTCCGCTTTAGGTGTCCGTATATAGGTTTTCCTGAATCATGTCCTTATATAGGCACAATTCGCATTGCCCTGTCCTTATTTAGGCATTAACCGTGCACTCCAAATACAGGCATTGTCACCGACATCCGTCCACCCTAACGTCACAACGAGTTCTTAGAAACCAGACCCTTAAGCTTCGGGAGTTCCCCTATCACAGGACTATTGATTTCTCCAAGAACTCATCTATTATGTATGAACCGTTATACCTTAAGGGTTCATTCCTGACGTCTTCCTCTGTCCGACTTCACGTCAATGCTAACATTCCGAGGCATCTATCAGGTATAAATATACCTTCCCTCGCCCAAGCAAGTTAGAGGAGACCTTGACTTCAGAGGAGCCCGTATCCCGGCCTGACGCACTGAGAAGACGCTGTCATTCCTGCACGCAGACGAATCCAGCTTCCAGTGTTCTGACTCCCTTGCGGGGTGTTAGAGTTCCAGATCCGGCAATCAATCAATCAATCAATCAATCAGGGGTTTGTTAAAGCGCAACTACTCACCCGTAAGGGTCTCAAGGCGCTAGGGGGGGGGGGGGGTGCAGGTTCCATCCATCAAGGAGGGGGTCTGTCAAAGAGCCAGGTTTTGAGGTTTCTTGCGAAGATGGGGAGCGATGTTGTCTGTCTGAGGTGGAGCGGAAGGGCGTTCCATGCTTTGGCCGAGAGGAGGGAGAAGGAGCGGCCTCCCGATCTGGTCTTTCTGGTGCGGGGGACCACGGCGTAGGAGAGCTGGGCTGATCGTAGGGTCCTTTGCGGTGCGTGGAATTTGAGTCGGCTGTTCAGGTATGCTGGTCCGGTGCCGTGGAGGGCCTTGTGTGCGTGGGTGAGCATCTTGAAGGTGATTCTCGCCTCGACAGGGAGCCAGTGGAGTGTGCGCAGGTGCTGGGAGATGTGGCAGTGTTTTGGCAGGTTGAGGACCAGTCTTGCGGCAGCGTTCTGGATGTTCTGTAGCTTGCGGGTGAGGTTTTTGTTTATTCCGGCGTAGAGTGTGTTGCCGTAGTCGAGTCTGCTGGTGACCAGGGCGTGA
The DNA here is from genome assembly GCA_963921515.1 of Calotriton arnoldi. Taxonomy (NCBI): domain Eukaryota; kingdom Metazoa; phylum Chordata; class Amphibia; order Caudata; family Salamandridae; genus Calotriton; species Calotriton arnoldi. Next base: position 324,548 of record CAWUFW010013724.1, read on the forward strand.
GTGACGGTCTTTCGGTGTTCGAGGGGATCCATTTGAAGGTCTTACGAAGGAGGCGGAGGGTGTGGAAGCAGGAAGACGAGACAGAGTTGATCTGGCGGTCCATTTTGAGCTCGGAGTCCAGGATGATTCCCAGGTTGCGTGCGTGGTCCGTGGGGGTTGGTGGGTTTCCGAGGGCGGGGGGCCACCAGGTGTCGCTCCAGGCATCTGGGTTTGGGCCCATGATGAGTACTTCTGTTTTGTTGGTGTTTAGTTGTAGGCAGCTGTTTTTCATCCATTTGGCGACGGCTTCCATGCCTTCTCGAAAGTTGCGTCTGGCTGTGTTGGGCTCGTTGGATAGGGAGAGGATGAGCTGGGTGTCGTCTGCGTATGACATGATGTTTAGTCCGTAGGTTCTGACGATGGGGGCGAGTGGAGCCATGTAGACGTTGAAGAGCGTCGGGCTGAGGGAGGAGCCCTGGGGGACTCCGCCGGTGGTAGGTGTGGGGTCCGAGAGGAAAGGGGGAGTCTGACCCGCTGCGTCCTGCCGGAGAGGAAGGAGCGGATCCAGTCGAGGGCCTTGTCCTGGATTCCTGCATCGTAGAGTCTGCGTATTAGGGTGCGGTGGGAGACTGTGTCGAACGCCGCTGATAGGTCGAGGAGGATGAGGGCTACTGTTTCTCCTTTGTCCAGTAGGGTGCGGATGTCGTCTGTTGCGGCGAGGAGGGCGGTTTCCGTACTGTGGTTTTTTCTGAAGCCGGATTGGGAGGAGTCGAGGATGTTGTGTTCTTCAATGAATGTGGCGAGTTGGATGTTGATGGCTTTCTCTATGACTTTCGCTGGGAACGGGAGCAGGGAGATGGGTCTGTAGTTTTTGAGGTCGGTGGGGTCCGCTGAGGGTTTCTTTAGGAGGGGGTTGACCTCGGCGTGTTTCCAGTCATCGGGGAACGAGGCGGTCGCCAGGGAGCGGTTGATGGTGTGGCGGAGCATGGGTGCGATGGTGTCGGCGGCTCTGTTGAAGATGTGGTGGGCGATACAAAAGGGGATGATGGACGGAACGTTTGAGCCAATCAAACACTCACCCCCAGTCAACTGATCTGGGTTTAATCCATCATCATTCTTTAGCTCACTCCACCACCCCAGTTCAGACATGGCCACATGCAAATCAGTCTGACCCTGTGCCTCATGGGAACAGTCCAGCCCGAACTGCCAAGCCATGTCTTCCCTGGACCGGAAACAAGCATCCTAGGACCGGTTTCTGGCATTTCAGCCGTCATCAGCCAGGCTTGCTTGAATCCAGTGGCAAAGTGAGCAAGGGACCCACGTCTGGGCATACCCCCGCCAACTTAGGGCGACCAAAGCGATACAAAAGGGGATGATGGACGGAACATTTGAGCCAATCAAACACTCACCCCCAGTCAACTGATCTGGGTTTAATCCATCATCATTCTTTAGCTCACTCCACCACCCCAGTTCAGACATGGCCACATGCAAATCAGTCTGACCCTGTGCCTCATGGGAACAGTCCAGCCCGAACTGCCAAGCCATGTCTTCCCTAGACCGGAAACAAGCATCCTAGGACCGGTTTTTGGCATTTCAGCCGTCATCAGCCAGGCTTGCTTGAATCCAGTGGCAAAGTGAGCAAGGGACCCACGTCTGGGCATACCCGCGCCAACTTAGGGCGACCAAAGCGATACAAAAGGGGATGATGGACGGAACGTTTGAGCCAATCAAACACTCACCCCCAGTCAACTGATCTGGGTTTAATCCATCATCATTCTTTAGCTCACTCCACCATCCCAGTTCAGACATGGCCATATGCAAATCAGTCTGACCCTGTGCCTCATGGGAACAGTCCAGCCCGAACTGCCAAGCCATGTCTTCCCTGGACCGGAAACAAGCATCCTAGGACCGGTTTCTGGCATTTCAGCCGTCATCAGCCAGGCTTGCTTGAATCCAGTGGCAAAGTGAGCATCATCCCCTTTGTATCGCTTTGTTCGCCCCTAAGTTGGCGGGGTATGCCCAGACGTGGGTCCCTTGCTCACTTTGCCACTGGATTCAAGCAAGCCTGGCTGATGACGGCTGGAATGCCAGAAACCGGTCCTAGGATGCTTGTTTCCGGTCCAGGGAAGACATGGCTTGGCAGTTCGGGCTGGACTGTTCCCATGAGGCACAGGGTCAGACTGATTTGCATATGGCCATGTCTGAACTGGGGTGGTGGAGTGAGCTAAAGAATGATGATGGATTAAACCCAGATCAGTTGACTGGGGGTGAGTGTTTGATTGGCTCAAACGTTCCGTCCATCATCCCCTTTTGTATCGAAGATGTGGTGGGGGCAGGGGTCCGTGGGGGCCCCTGAGTGGATTGACTTCATTGTCTTCAGTGTGTCTTCGGTGGTGAGGGCTGTCCAGTCGTCAATCGCTGGTTTCCGGGTGTCGGGGGTGGTTGGTGAGGGTTCAGTGTGTTGGTTGTCTTCGTCGAAGTTGTCGTAGATGCTCTTGATTTTGTGGTGGAAAAAGGTGCTGAGTTTGTCGCAGAGGTCTTGTGAGGGAGGGATGTCGGTAGACTCGCTTAGTGGGTTGGGCGAACTCCTTGATGATGCTGAAGAGTTCCTTGCTGTTGTGCGCGTGGGTGGAGATTCTGTCTTCAATCGCTTTTTCCTCGTTTCTCTGATGAGTTGATGGTGGGCGTTGGTGGCGGCTCTGAAGTTGTCGTGGGCTTCTGTGGATTTGGTGTTCCTCCAGGCCTTTTCGAGGCGGCGGCATGTGCTTCTGGACTCTCGAAGTTCGGTGGTAAACCATCTGGCTTTCTTGGCGCGGGTATTGTTGTTTTTCTTGAGGGGGGCTATGGTGTTGGTGCTGTCCGAGATCCATCTATGCAGGGTTTGGGCTGCGGTGTTGGGGTCATCGTTTTCCGCGATGGTTGGGGTGGAGTTGTTGAGTGAGGAGGTGAGCTGGTCGTCGGTGATTTTGGTCCAGTTTCTTCGTGGAAGCAGGTGCTGGTGTCTGTGGATGGTGGGTGTTCTGAAGGTGAAGTGGACGCAACGATGGTCGGTCCATGGGAGTTCGGTGGTGTGGCTGAAGGTGATGGAGTTTCCTGTAGTGAAGAGGGGGTCGAGGGTGTGTCCTGCTGAGTGCGTGGGCTCGGTCACGATCTGGCGCAGTCCAATGTTGTGGAGGTTGTCCAGGAGGGATGTGGTGTTGGGGTCCAGTTGGTTGTCGAGGTGGAAGTTGAGGTCTCCCAGCAGGGTGTAGTTGGTGGATGCGATGGCCTGCGGGGAGATAATGTCCGTGATGGAGTTGGCGAAGGGTCCGCGGGGTCCAGGGGGTCGGTAGATGAGGGTTCCTCGGAGGGTGGTGGGGCTGGCCAGTATCTTGAAGTGAAGGTGTTCCATCAGTTCTGTGGGCTCGTCAGGGAGTGTGCTCAGGCGGAGGCTGGATTTGTGGACGATGGCGATTCCTCCTCCTGGGCGGGTGGGGCGGTCCTTCCTGGAGATCTTGTATCCTTGGGGGATGGCGATGGCGATGTCCGGTCCCGAGGTGGTGTTGGTCCAGGTTTCGGTGAAGAACGCTCGTCCGGGGTGGTGCTGTCGAGGAGGTCCCAGATTTCTGTGGCGTGTTTGTGGAGGGATCGGACGTTGAGGAGGATGCATTGCAGGCTCTTCGGTTCGGTTGTGTTCTTGTGGGCGGGTTGTGCTGGATCCGTGTTCTTGGCGGTGCTGCAGGTGTGCCGGCAGAGGTGACAGCTGAAGGGTCCGTGGGAGTCGGCTGGTGATGCTAGCTTGCAGTTGTTGTTGCGGCCTGGGTTGGCCAGCAAGAGATTCCCACCTCTCTCATTCTCAAGGTATGGATCTGACTAGAACCTAGAGGGACTCTTGGCATACTTGGCGTACTATACTTAACATACTCTTAGTATACCAGACTAGAGAATACTCCACCTACTTCTACCTTTCCCTACACCTAGGCTAGGTTAGGTACATTGGGGTAGAACTAGCTTAGAGACGCATCGTATGAGTACTCGCATTTTTAGCTCATGTTATTTATGTACGTGTATATATGCTAAAAGATAATGCTAGCGCAGTATTATTTATTTCTACTGCTTACGCTGTACATTATTTATCTTGCATACTGTCTTGTGATCATAACAGCACATATCTCTTACAAGAAAAACAAGACTGTTCAATAAAACCCTTTTTATTGAAACGCCCGTCTTTCCTTTCTGTGTAACTCTGTAGAAACTAAACATGCAAGATTGACTAGGTGAAACTGTTATCTATTGTTTCCACGATTCTGAGACGTGTTCCGATTCTAAAGGGAAACAAAGTTGTCATGTTTTTCGGTTGCCAGAAACTACTCCCTTCTTGTTCTCAAGGAGTTTCTAGTGGCCTCTGAGCTAGCTGGCACAAGTAATTAAGTTTAATATACTCGATAGGGACATACCGACCTTAGTCCTATGTCAAGCCTATAGGTTATATTATTCCAATGCGCAGAGCCTATTAGGGAAATAGGAACTACACTACAGGAGAGAGAGTGCCGACACTGCGGACCCAGGCCTCACTGCTCACCTGCAGCCACCGGTGTGTCTCCAACCACGTGCCGGCATACACCGCAGTCCACCAGGTCCCTTATCTGAAACAGAGTCCAGATGCATGAATGGCAGAGTACAAAACATTGCACACGCCATCATCGCTTGGCCGCCCCTGCGCACACAGGCTGCTGCACCCCAGCCCCTCCTGCCGCCCAGCGGTGTTTGCCCGCCCCTGCGCACCCAGGCCCCACTGCTCACCTTCCGCCACCAGCGTGTCTCCAAAAGGGCCCGCCACGTGCCGGTGCAATCTCCAAGCCCGGGGTCCGCGACCTTGGCAGCCTCCACATCCTGCAGCCCCACCCCGCGGGCCACTAGGTCGCACACATGATTCTGGGTCTTGATTTCGCAATGGCAGGGATCATACCAGTGCACACGGCATCATCGCAGGCTGCACACCCGCTCAGCACCATACGTGCCACTAACTCTGTGAAGCGCAAGGCAATGCCATGTGGTGGTAGGCCTGCGCTGCCCACTGGTTCAGGCCTACACTGCGGTCCAGCAGGGCTCACACAAATCCTTACCAGTCCGGCCCGCCAGTATGGCGCATCATCGCAGGCTGCACACCCGCTCAGCACCTAAGGTGCCCCTACCTCAGTGCACCGAAAGTCACCGTCCCGTGGCGGTAGGCCTGTGCCGGCCGCAGTGTTTCCAGTGCCACCAACTCTGTGCAACGTAAGTCATGGACCCTTTATGATTGAGTCCTGTGATATGCCAGGCGGACGCAGCATGTCACCTCCGGCAGTGGGGAAGAACTGGGACACGTAGCGTCGTCCCCTTTATACGTAAGCCGAGTGGGCTGGCTCGGCGTACGCCAGGCCAGCGTAGGGGTGTGAACAATTATCCCTGGGCTCTGGGCGTGGTTCATCTCTGGGCTGGACAGGAAACCAACTGATGCGTGTGTCTCTGTTGCAGTGTCTGCGCCACACGGCCCGCAGTTGACAATGTTGCAATGTTGCATGCACCTGGAGTGCGGCCGCGCACGAAGGTATTGCACAAGGAGCGCAAGGCCGCTCGGGCTCTTGGCTCATGCATGGCAACTGTTGTGTGTGCATCGCTATTGGTGCACCATAAGCCCAAGGCCTAGCCACAATTGCAGCACGAAAGCCACATCACATTTCCAGAATGCAAGCAGTAGTCAGACTAACATTAGGGATGAAAGCTCCTTTGTCTCAATACATGAGGCGGAAGGACACCTGCACCTCCGACCTTGGTCTTGCATGCGGCAGGCACCCCCTGAGAGAGATACCATAGCAGATGATGATGACTCCCACACTACGCACAGCGCTAATGGCAGACCAACGTATCCACACCCCACACACAGAAGTCCTTGCTCGAGGTACTCTTGCATGGAATGCCCTTGACACTTATTTACACAACAACCCATATGTCCAAACGTTGCACACACATACGGCTCATTGCTCCGAGCTGTGGCATATCATCCACATAACTGCTGCAGGTCAGAAGAGTGCCGGTTCTACGAGAGCCACCAACGCAATGGAGGAACATCCCGGGCACATGGACAACCCCTGTCACGTGGAACTGTACTGTGCACGTATGCTGAATTTGTTGGGGGCACTGCCACTGGCAGTGTTGCGCATCAGTTACCGTTTGAGCTTCCGTCTTGCGTACGTCACCTGCGTCCAGCCCTGGTTCCACTGTCGATCATGCATATTCGAGTGGCCCATGGATGTCTGCCTATCCAACAACACGGTAGCTGAACTGGATTATGACTTGTGTGTGCGTCCCCTGTTGGCCCACGACCAGGAGTGTAACCGTGATACCCGTTCATGGGATGCCTTGATATTTGGCGTATGTGCTGGCAGTTGGGCATGGGATATTGCACAAGTCCTCGTGTGCAGTGACCACATTGAGGCGTTCCCGTATTGGGTTGTGCTGCGGATTGGTGAAACGGCGTGGAAGGAGCACATCTGTCCAGACCAGTTAGTGGATTGGCTCGCCCTCGTGCTCGTTGAAGCCAACAACGAACTACTCTTGGAACTGATTGGCCAGGAAGCTGCGCTCGCATTCATGGACGAGTAACTATGTTCCTGCAGCCACAACTGCCTGTGACCCAGAGCACAGGTCCCAACACCTTGTTGCCTCTTGGAGAAATGCTCTCATATCCCATCACAACAGTGGACATGGCTGCATTTGCCTGGATACAGAATGCATGTGCGTGCACCTACACGTGTTGACACACACCTGTGCAAGGTGAGGCAGTCCCATGGGCGGAGCTGCACAGCGTCGCTTGGCAAGGTTCCTAAATCTGACATACTGCTGGAGGGAGAGTACACACATGGCAATGTAGTACTACATGTGACCTTGTTGGACCCTTTCACCTGCTCACTGTCAGCAGAGCAGACAGTCTGCGCAGTCCAGTGGTACAGCACTATGCAGATCCCATGGGCTGTGAGTCGTGTCCCCTGACATGGGACAATGAGCATACGCCAAACATCACATGACTCGTCCAGCAAAGGCAAGGTGGGCTGAGACCGTTGCCATCCGTAATGATTGGTGTTAATTTTTGCCTCCCCATTTCTTGCACCTCTACATGTTCCCATGCCGCCTGTTAGTCTCTGAAGCATTGGTCTGCATGTTGTGGCCCTTGTCTTGCCCGTACTGACACGCACATGCTAATGAAGTCTACGCCACTTCACTAGTGTTCAACTGTGATGAGTGTTGATTATAATGACTAATCGTGTGCCTCAATGAGCATTGTCTGTACATGGGGAGGGGCTGACTGAAGCATTTCACCTAGGGGTGTGTCCCTATTGCCAGCTCCACCTCTGTGAGCCAGACGTTGTGGTTGGGATAGTTGCTGGTAGACCTGTGCTCTTACGTGTCTTCAGCAATGTGAGTATGGTGTCCAACTTCTTGCCATGTGGATCAATGTGATCCATCAAAACAGGCTGTGTTCACACAGTTGAGTGTGAGTAGGTATGCAAAGAGATGTCCTGTTGTCACATGTGATGGGCGACACAACTTTAGGCCTGGTACCGAATTAGACATTTTTACACACAGCCCCACTTAATACATGGACGTGGGGCTACGTTGGGGGGTTGCGAGATTGTTGTTCATGAGCAATGAGGCCACAGCTAGTTCACACCTTCACAGTCATCTGATTGGCCATGTGGGTAAGGGTCAAACATGCGCATTGATGTCATTTCCCAGGGTGTACCCTTTTGTGCAATCATTGTCCCTACATTCATCCATACTTTTATACTTGATTGGACATAGACATGACACATCTGTGTGATTTGGAATGTTTTATTCACATTCTGTGGTGTGTCGGAGCTGGAACAGTACATGGCCATGCAAACCCCACATTACATGGTTGCCCAGTGGAGGGCCAACCAGAGTCCTTTGGGGAATGACATTGTTATCGGAAGAGGAAGGGTTCAATCTGCAGTCTGATTGCTGTGTCATTGGTAACCAGAGCAGATTTGGCAGTCCATGTCGGGGTCCAGGTGAATGTCGCAGAGTGTTTCGGGGGACAGTGGAAGGTGTTGTTCCTGGGCATGATGCAGAGGGCTGAACCAAGCAGGAACAGGCCATATGGTGGGGATGTATGCTACGACCTCCTTTCTCACACAGAGTCATTGCCATCCACATCTTAGTCGTCTGATATGTCTTCTGTGTCAGGTGTGTCAGGTGTGTGTGGTGGTGTTATGGCTGCATCACTGTGTGCCACTGACACATCAGAGGCGGTGGTGGTATGGCTGCGTCACTGTGTGCCACTGACACATCAGGGGGCGGAGATGTGTGTGTCGAAGTTCCTGCAGCAGTCATCTGGGACAGGCTCTGTGGCAGCAATGGCAATATGAGGTCCTGCAGGGCATGGAAGATCCCAGCTACATCTCGCTGGTGTACAGCCGTGGCAGCCATTCTACCAGCCTGCATCCGCTCCATGTTCTCCATTGTCCTCTGCATCTGTGCCACCTCTGTGCTGTCATCGCTGGAGCCTGCCTGACTGGACAGTTCTTGTATCCGAGTAATGGCTCCATTGAGGTCAGCCAAGGATTGTTGTAGAGCATGGAACGGACTGTGGGTGTCCGTTAGGGACTGTAAGTGGTCCCTGATGGGACTCACACACCCAGGTATGGCATCAAGTTTGGCTGCCATGAGGTTGAAACCCACCCGCACCTGTTCGGCCAGCCCCCTCTGGCAGTCTAACACACGGCGTTGGAATGCCATGTGTCTTTCCATGAGGTGCTGGGAGTCAGCCGTGGTGGTGGGTGCTTCCTGCTGTGTGGGCTGTGCAGGGGGTGGGGTCACCTCGATGCAGCTGGGCTGCCCTGCTCCTGGAGGTGGGGTGCGGAGGCTGTCCACGATCCGTTGGAGGGTGTCGGAGCAGATGGCCAGGGGGTCCTCCTCATCATCACTGAAGAGATGTCTAATCTGCTCTGCAGGTGGTGTTGATTGTCCCTCTGCAATGTCAAGGGGAGATGCAGGTTAACAGTGTGTTCCATGTATGTTGACGCATTGGACATGTTTACATACAAACTGCAAGACAATGTACATTGCGACTGTTTTGGCTGAGCTGGCTATTTGATGGGAGACAGTGGACATTACGACAACATGGCGGATGTGAGGTTGTACTCGTACATTATCATCTCATAGTTTCCTGCTATGCCAGATGTGATTGGCCAGTTTCTACGCACAAGCGGCACCAGTTGTGTCCTCTGTTCTGTAGGGAAAGTGTTGCACTTTGTACCACATTCTCATCAATGTTGATGTGCTGTTATTGCTATGTGTGTGTGCTGCACTGTGGGAGAGTCGCCCCTGCAGCTCTTATTTAGCGTCCCCTTATCCCTTTGAGGTGGTGTGCCTTTGACTTGTGTGCTTTTAAGGTGCTGAGATGTTGGCGAGTTGGGTCATTTGTGATCTTGGACGGTTGTTGTACTCTTGTGCATTGTTTGTCTGCAGATGTGTTGTTGACGTCAGGGGTTGAATGTGCACGTGGATGTGTCAGAGTGTGACCTGCTGCTTTGAGGATGTGTTCCACACTGGGCCACCTCAGTGTTGTGTCGTGCACCATGTCATGTATTTTGACTGCAGCCATGCTATTGGTTATGCAGTGTCACTTGCATTGTCAGTGTGGCTCACAGAGCCACTACTTTGCTGGATTCAGCCCATGTGCATGGGTTGGTTGTGAAATTGGTGATAGGGAGGAGGGCCCCTTTGTGCACATAGTGGGCGGGGCCTACTTGGTGTTTCTATGTGTGCTGCAGTGTGCCAAGGGTATCAGGGACATGTTCCACAATCATTGTGGGTGTGCAGTGTGCTACACATAATTATGCATGTGTGCCATTGTGCACATTTCCCCCTGTCCCCCCAGTCGCTGGTCGTTACTCACCCTGTTGCTGTTGGGTCAGGTCATGTCGAGCTGTGTCCGGTCCCCCGACTCCTGCTACTGTCTCCACACTGATGACTGTGTCCACCATTTCCTCCAGCTCATCCAGCTCCTCCTGTGGCGCAGGACTCCCACCTCCAGTCGCCATTGCTGCCTTTCAGTTGGCAGCGAGTTTCTGCTTGGTTTGGCTATTCACATCATGCCAACGCCTCTTGACCTCCTCCATTGACCTCCTCAACACTCCGACTGCATTCACGTTGTTCACGATCGACTGCCATATTTCCGTTTGTGTTGCCAATGACACAGTGGAGGTGACGAACAGTTGTTGGTAGTGTTCTATCACCTCCGTGACGATGATCTGGTTTTCCTGCGGACTGAACCCTGTCTTCCTCTTCTCCTTGCCCTTCCCCGACCCCGGGGTACCTTGCTGGTCGTCTGTGGGGCTTGTGGGGTTCGCGTTGTCCTCTGCACTCGGTCCGGGTGCATCCATGGTGCTACGCAGTTTGAATTGTTTTGTTTGTGTTTTTCGGTGCTTTTATAGTGCATTTTCCTGCATGACGCGTGGGAATTACAGGTCTGTCGCTGGTTCTCGCTGATTTTGTATTGCGATTTGGGGCATCGCAACTTTTTTCACGTTCGAGTTTCGCATTTCTTTCAGTCATTTGGCGTTTTCTCGTGAGACTATCGCATTGTGCCGACGTGTTGAGAATACAACGTTAACATGGTGTTATTTTCCCGCGATGGGCTGAGATGTGCAAAGTTGCGTTAAGCTAATTTTGCGATGATTATCACACGTTCTTGTGAATATCCCCCCTTGTATTTTGTGTTGCAAATTGAACGCAGTATTTCTCATTACAAAACCTTCCTGTTTTATGTTCAGTTCTCTCCATGTGTCCATTGGTGTTGCATAGCTGCCAAGTGCCCCGGTTAAGGTGAGCACTGGCAAAGCCAATAGGTCCGCCTTAAAACTGAATGCGCTTCTTTATTTATTGGGCAATGTCAATTTTAATGTAGACCTATTGACATTGCCAGTGTGTAAAGTAGCACAGCTGTTTGTGATAATTTGCCCAATAAAAATTCAGCGTAATGCAGAGCAACTTGACAGTAATTCGTGGTTTCGTGGGTGACAAAGAGGAGCACAAAAAAGGTGTTCGCCCCACTTCTCGGAGATCAACAACTTTTATTAACTTGTTGACTCCCAAATTCAGCTTCTTGAGATGTGGATGTGAGAAAGTATGCAGTCATGGGGGCAACTTTAAGGGAAGCCCGGCGTACACGATTGAAGCATGAAGGAAAGCAAGCTAGGTTATGAAAGATACTGAAAATCTTATTTACAAGCCCCTTGCGTCGCCAGTGCGTCACTTTCAATATGGGAAAAAGTGACACACCTGTGGCGCAAGGGGCTTGTAAATAAGCCCCCTTTTTCCAAAATTCTTGAAGGGAGCATGCGGGAGGGGTGGGACCAGGCGGCCCGCTACAAAGTGGTTTCATTCACATATTGTTTAGTGGGAAACACACATTGAGAGCATGCTTTCCGAAACAGACTCGGAAGCATTAAGTGCACAATAAAACAAACACAGTGTCAGTTTCAGTCACAATTATCACATAAAAACGAGTGAAAGCTATATTTTCCATGAGACCTTGGGGCTTATTTATAAGCCCCTTGCCCCGCTGGTGCATCACTTTTTGGGATGCTCCGATGGCGCAGGAGCCTGCACCATATTTATTGCCTTAATGCTGCCTTGTAAATATGGTTCCCTTTAACGCAGTTTTCTGCATTAAAGGGGCGTGCAATGGGTGTTGCTGGGGGCGTTCCCAGCAACATCCACAGCTTTTTGACACTGACCCGGATTTATGAGAAATCGTAACTCTAAGGCAGCCCCAAAAACGTACGCCTCCAGGGAGGTACAAGTAGGGGACATATCTTTATTTCTCCTCGTTTTTTCTTTTTCTATGTGGGATGCAGGACTGCAGCACACATAGAAAGAGGAAAAAGCCTTGTGTGATTGTTTTTGTGCAGAAATGTTTCCCTTCCTGCACAAAAATAATCATTCCAGCAATGTAATCACCCTTGCACCATGGGGCAAAGGTGCCTGTGTTGGCGCACAATAGCCCATTGTGAGCCAGCGCAGGGGAAAAGGGAAGGAATGCGCCATATCTGATAGATACGGCACATTCCTGCCCTTTTCTTTTGCCATAGGGCAGCGCTGCAGGAAGGCCTGGGGCGCTGCTCTACGGCAAGAACTCATAAATGAGGCCCCTCGTATTTATGTGACTTCTTCTGCCTGCCCAGACTTGTCAGAGAACAAAACTTTTCGTGGTGGGATATTTGAAGTCACACCCACAATATTAAAAGTGAAATTACCAGACCCAGAATGCATTGCTCTGTTTACTAAACACTTAAGCCAAAACTGGCTGGAATGTCACATGAGACATGAGACGTCTAGCGGCTGAATTTATGTGCAATGGCCGCAGCCACATGATATAGAAACATTTAAACTAAAGCCAGAATCACTCCCTGATACTTGATTAAATGGATATTAGCGCTAGATAGATAATTTGCTAAACGTTAGCACTGTGGAGAATGTTGGGCGACCTCACCATTAAAGAGAAAATGGATGGTAACACTGCTGCCAGTAATGTGCTTTTTTGTGAGTCTCCAACAGAGTGAAAAATTCTAGCAGGCAAAAAGGTTAAATAACACGTTTATTCATCTGCTGCAAAAAGTAAATTCGTGATTTAATTGCTTTTGCGCTCTTAAGAGCAGGCACCCCCTCGATGCCTGCCCTTTACCTCTTCTGCAAGTCGAAGCTGAGAACTGTGACAGCAGGAGCTACCTGGTGGAATCCAGGGCTCCGGCGCACACTAATGAGTAATTATTGGAAGCTGACATCTCGAGGTGCGTGCCCAGATAGCAAGGCACTTCTTCAGATTAGATGAGCAATGGGGTATGAATATTAACGTGATGAGCAGCAGGACACTTGGCACGTTCGAGTGGGACTCGGCTCACCCAAGAATATTGGAATGGGATGAAAGTGAACAGAGTGATAACAAGCTTTGGCAAAGCCAGTAGGTCTGGGTTATAAGGGAAAATGAATCTTCTTGGGTTGGAAAGTGTGTTTGTGTGCGTGTAAGGATGAGTTAGTGAATGAACGTGAGAATGCCTCAATGGTCAGAAGAATGGATGAATGAGTGTGTGCATAGATGGGTGAGTGATTGAGTGTGCAGATGGATGAATGAATGGGCCAGTGAGTGAATACATGGGAGAGTGAATGGTTGAGTCGATCATTCAATGCATGGATTTTAGAAATGTTTATATATCAGGGTATGGCTTTGTATGAACAGAGAGATATGTCAGAGGCCTCTGTTTTTCAACCTGTCAAATAGTGTTCCATGACACACAGCTTAACTAGCATTCAGCTGGTAGTACATGTGAATAGTTGTTCACAATATGCCAAGAATAGCTAACATGAAGCTGACATGGGTTCCATTTGGTGTGTTTGGTCAAACACCCTAAGTGGCAAAGGGTATGCCCAGAGGCAGGCCTCTTGCTCGCTGTGCCACATGATCCAAGCTATACCTCACTAATGAGGCCTAATAAGGGCAAAATCATTCTGGAGTTCCTTATACTTCCTTCTGGACAGAGCCATGCTTAGCATTTCTTGATGTTCCCATGCAGAGCATACGCAGTGCTGATTTGTATAAGGCAGGCCTCTGTCTAGATTATAATGAAAAACGATGGGTTGGAATGCTAACCAATGAGATTGCCAGTGGTTTAGACTATTAGCAAACATTCCTCCCATCACATTTTGAATGTGTCATTTAATGCACTAAGTGGCTAATGTTTGCTGAGATGTGGATCCCTTCCACACTGTACCTCACTGATGGGGCTTAATAAAGCTGAGACCAGTTTGCCTCTGCTTGTGTCCCCTTCCAGAGGGGGTCTTGCCTGCCAGCTCGGGATGGACTGTTCTATGCAGTTCATGATTTGCACAAGGCGAGCCTATGTCTAGAGTGGCACAGTAGGTGAAAAACAATGGGTTGGAATATTACCTAGAGTGATTACAGTGGTTTAGACTAATTACAAGTATTCCTCCCAACACCTTTTTTGCGTTAGGGATAGCATTATGCCAGATGACAGTACAATCATGATATGGATGTTGCCAGGTCAGCATTCACCCAAGAGTGTTCACTATCATGTCAAGGATGCCCACATATTCCATGAAATACCACCATCATGTGTGGGGTGGAAGTCGGTATCATCATATTTTGGATTACTACATTATGACAAGAATGAACTTTTCATGCAAGTGTCAGGTTTATGCCATGGAAATCCATTTCAGGCTACCATTTTTCCAGCTCCAGAATTATTCAAGAAGCAGGTGCCATCACGTCATGGGTGTTAAACATAAGATAATAATCAAATAATCATCAATATAACACAAGTGAAAAAAGTTAAAAATTATCCAAACAGCAGTGAGCCAGGAAGGACATAATAATTTGCAGCCAATAACCCACTGTGGTGTCAGTAATTCTATGCACTGTACACTCATGCGTATCCAGGCTCACATTGATGGACAGATGGTGGGTGCAAGACCTGTCACAGCTGTACATCTTATACACAATTAAAAGTTCTACGCGAGGATAAATTAGCAAAAAACTTTCAGTCAACAATAATATAATTCATTATCATTTGACACACAATTGTCTTTGCCATTTTGTAGCCCCAGCTTCTCTAAGCCCTAAAAGCCAAGTGAGTAAGGGCACGGGAAGGTTGTAAGAATACATACTCTGAGGCATATTTACGAGGGCATTGCACCATTGGAGCGTCACTTTGTAGGACGCTCCAGTGGCGCAATGCCCTGCATGATATTTACCACTTTGCATGGCTTAACGCCGCTTTGTAAATATCATTTACTGTGCTATATCATATATATATATCAAATACAAAACCCTTTCACGCACAGCTTGTATTTCTCCTAGTTTTTGCTCTTTTTATGTGTGTTGCATTCTGCAGCACACATAGAAGGAGCATATCGCCTTTGCAAAGCACCTATGGTGCAACGGTGCTGCTATGTTTGGCCACCTCCCCTATCACAGGTGTTACTGGTCAGGTGTGGGAGGGGCCACATTAGACGTGTTTGGAAACAGGAAGGGGCGAGTGGGCTCCTGTGGCCTATGCGAGTAGCGCTCTTACAGCTATTGAACAGCGTTACTCGCATATTGAGAAGTCAGCAATAGCCATTCACTGGGGCTGTCGCCATTTCCATCTTTATCTTTATGGGCAGCTGTTTATAGTACATACGGACCACAAGCCGTTGATTCCACTTTTTATGGGACGTTCTTCGAAGCCCCCACCAAGGATCGAGAAGTGGATCTTGCAGCTCCAGGAGTATCAGTTTCAAGTGATCTATCGCCCTGGGCACGCAACCCCGCTGACTTTTTGTCCAGGCATGCTCGACCGGCCACAGCGGAGGAGGGATCGGCAGCAGATGAGGTTGAAGCATATGTAAGATTTGTGGTAGAGCGATCACGCCCGTGGCCTATCTCTTTGGATGAGATCGTGGATGCCATGTCTGGAGATGAGTGTTTGCAGCTGGCCATTGCTATGGTGACTTCAGGGTGATGGCATTTGCTGCTGGAAGATTTATCTTGCAGGACCGAAGAGGCAATTGTAGCTCTGAGAGCATTATACAACGTTCGTATGGAAATGACGGTGTCTCCAGAAGGTTGCCTTATGAGAGGTTCTCGTTTGGTGATTCCTAGGACATTACAGCAGCGTGTGGTCGATCTCGCGCACAAATCTCATCAAGGAGTGGTAAAAACAAAATCTCGTCTACGCTGTAAAATGTGGTTCCCTACTCTCGACAATCTTGTAGAGCAGACTGTTCGGCAATGTCTTTTGTGTCTGGCGACTGGTCCAGCGGATCCTCCTGCTCCAATTATTACTGAAGAGATACCATCTCATCCCTGGTACAGAGCCAGCGTGGATTTTTGATGTCTCCCTGATGGGAGGCAAATGTTAGTTGTCATTGACGATTTCTCAAAATATCCTGAGGTTGAAATCCTAGATGCAACAACTGCACGTAACACCATAATACGGCTGGAGAAGATAATGGCCACAGACGGACTTTTCAAAGAACTGATGGAGCAAGGTTTCATAAATGAAACTTGCTTGTATTCAATCCTCCTCACAGTATTAATTTATTAAACTTGTATTGTTAATACTAACCTTTGCATTCACGACACAAAAAGAAAGGGATGCTTGCCTATGTGTTTTACTAATGAATAACGCTTGTCTGTAATCCAAAATGGCCGCTATGCGCGGGAAAGCTCAATGCGCATGTCGCAACCATATCACATGGTGTGACGTCTTTCTTTGCTTGGTGGGAAACTTCTGCTTCTGCGCAGTGTGCATTAAAATGGCTGATTGATGTTTTCACATGCTTCAGCTTGCTCTCATGTCATTATTAAATTGTCGGTTCCTAAACGCTACTAACGCGGGTTAGAATATATAATTAAATGGGAATAGAATAGAAAAAGTGGGCATACAGTGAAACATTTTATTTGTGATTCTAATATTTTCTTCTTGCACTTTTATTAGTTCGTAAACTTGGGCCTGGGTTGGTGACCTGAAACTCGAGAGGCAAATGGTTCTGCGCATGTGCCTTGTGTGCCTGCCAAATGAAGTCAACCTGGACGAAGTCCAAGGCCGTAACCTGATGGCCAAAGATGTTGTACTAGTGCTTTCCTGTCACACATCGATACATTGTCTATGAAAATTGGTTCACATTTGTCATGAGACGGGTGGGAAATAAAGCGAATGTATTAATTTGAAGGGGTGGGAACGTAAAGACAATAGGCTTTACAATTTAGGCCAAATCAACATGGTGCGAAAATTCACCCCCTGTCCCTGTCCAATCAGAAGTAGTGGCCCCATATTTTAGCAACATTAAGGGGAGGTACATGGGCGTAGAAGGGTATAACAGATATAGAATTAGCTAATTAGCTAGAGCTGACTCTCAGAACACACAGAAGAGCCCCAGACTGCCAAGCTGATCGGTTGCTGACTGAATCTCTGTCCAGAAGAGGTCCTGAGGAGGGGGCGGCGGAGTCCATTAGAAGGAAGGCACGGGAGAATCGAGAGAAGTCGAGTATCAGAGAGGGGAACGACGCAGGCGTCGTTGTAGAGAGGTTACCGGTCCTGTCCTGATCCTGGAGGAGGTCTTTTGCTCTTCATCCTTCCTGGGTCCTATTCTTTCAACTCCTTGGCTAAGGGGTTTGGTTCTCGCACTTAGGTAAATATAATGCAACCTTTAGTTGCGCTGCTGTCTCTATCTTCTCCTCTTCTTTAAACACCGTCATTGATTAGCAATAATCATTTCTATGCTTAATCTTGGGTATTGCGATTAAGTACCATGTGGCTTCTGTATTTTACTCTGCTAAATCTTTAGATAAACATTTTAAAACTTCCTGACTCAGTGGTTATTTCAGGATTATGTACTATAATGAATGTCACTCATTTTAAACTTCCCAATTAGCAAAGGATTCATTGGTAAGTCATTACTCTTCAATCAGAAGGTAATTGGTAGCAGGGATTTTGATAGAGAGTAACAACTGATAAACCCAGCGTAAGTATTAGCGTAGTATGAATGTATGGGCCCAAGTGAGTATCTGGTGTATGAATGCTGTTTGCTAATATCGCGCTGGATCAGTTTTCTGGTAATCAGAGGATGGTTACTCTTTGTTAATTGGGTAATGAGAATTTTATTTTTATGAACTAACATCCGTGTATTCAAAGTTTTGTTTTATGTTGTCCAGAATACCCCGGGGTAAAAGGAATAGCGGATGGTAAGTGGAAGCCATACTGCAGTGAGGTTATCTGTCAGGCAGAATTAGTACTGAAAAGTTAAGCAGGACTTTCAGTACTCGTTAGGGATTCTATGCGTGTGAGTAATAGCAAAAGAGTACGCTGGTGAAAATCTGATGTTATATCACCTAGAAAGGGTAACATTGGAGAAGTAACAGGTACTTCTGGAGCTTGTGTGAAGAGTAGACGGAAGTGTTTTACTCGTAGTGTATGTTTAGTAAACGGAAAGGTTTTACTAAGTGTGAGAGAAAACTATCTTTTCTATTTTAGAGAAACTGGCACGATAGCAAATGTTTTATGTTGTTACTGAAATTTAATTAAGATTTATAGAGAAAATAAGTTTGCGTACATTTTTTGTAAAGGGAGGGTCAGTTGCCGGAGAGGGAGCTGACGTCACAAAACGCCGCGCTGGGATTGGTTGAATCCGGGGTGTGGGAAAACCCTTGTAAAGGAAGGGTCAGTAGTCAGGAGTAGTACTGACGTCACAGGTGCCGCGCTGGGATTGGTTGAACCAGCAAGGACAGGAAAGAGCAGATTGTAAAAGAGGGGTTGACAGATAAACGTCACCAAAAGGCCGCGCAAGGATTGGTTCAGAAATAAAAGTTAGCAGAGACTTGATTGGTTGATATTTTAGAAGCTAAAATCTTAGTGGATAAGGATTGCATGTTAAAACGCGATCCAACTGTAACAGGAACTCGTCCGGATAGGAGATTCCTAGGTTTTGCAGAATATAATTTTGTACACCGAAGATTAGATAGAATGTACGGAGAAAGGAGAAAAATGTCATTTTTACAAAAGATAAAGAATTATTTTAAAAAGGACAAACCAATCAAAACTAGAGAAGGAATTATTATTCCACCAGCTAAAACGCCCGCTTCATTTATGATGATGGAGAGAGGTTATCATACTTGTGTATGGATGGAGAATTGGATAGAATATACCAAAAATGATGGAATATTAGCATTTCCCGAGAATGGTACCTTCAATGGGCGAATTCTTCAGAATTTGAGACTGAGGATGAATGACTTAGAACCCAGACCTAGATTAACTCAGTACGAAGCTCTAGAGGAATGGGAAACCGAGGCATTTGAGCGGGACCGATCTAGAAGTAATAGGAGTTATCCAGGATTTTTTCCCAGATATCTACGTGAGTCTAGGGACGGTCAGATGAAACAATGGAGAAGGGCAATGATTACAGAAGGATTATATCCATACTTTTCAGCAGAGGAGAAATTAGGAAGTAAATGCACAGAAAAGACAAAACATTTAATGAGAAATGAGGAGTCTGAAGACGAATTTATGGAGGAAATGTTAAGAAATCCCCCACCATATCAGGAAGGGACAAGTGGATGCACCCCAAGTGCACCACCAAAAACTCCATTAGTGCCACAGGTAATGCATGAATTCACCCCGAGTAGAATACTTCATGACAAAGAAAAAGAAGCCCTAGAAAAGACCAGAGCAGAATTAATACAGAAAATAACTCAGATAAAAGTACATCCTGATTCGTTGACCATACCAGTAACAATTGGTCCAGTAGTTCCATTATATGGTACTCAGGGAAGCTGTCCTCCACCGGTACTTACACCTACTGCTGTGAATAATCCCAAACCTGAAGCTCCAGTTATAATTGAGGATCAATTTAGTGACTGTGAATCCACAATATCACTCATGGACTTGCCTATTCGAGGTTCTGTAAATAGCACTCCCAGAAAAGATGTACCTGGATGTTCAAAAGATGTAAGTTTAATAACTTCATCAGGAGCAAAAAGTGCTACCATAGTAACACCTGAAGATCTAGAAAGATGGGTGCAAGGGTCAGTTAAACAGTGCACACCTCCGAAAATAATGGACATTCATAAATTGAAAGTCGAATTAGAAGAAATAATAGCAGGAAATGTAGGACTAGAACGCTTAAATACCTATGATGAAGAAGAATTATTGTTCTTGTGTAGGAGTATCACCAGAAATGTAAGGATATTTCATGAAAAATTATCCAATTTAGCACTACAGATGGGAATAGAAATAGGGAGATCAAAAATACTACAAAAACCCTATAGAGCAGAATTTTCGGACAAAGATTTAGAAAATATGAATGCCTCTGGAAGAAGATTACAAATAAGAGAATTAATGTTAGTTTTGCAAAAATGGGGAGACCTAGATAAATGGAAAACTAGGTGGGCCAAGAAAAAGGAAGAAGCACGAACAAGTAGAACAGCATCAGAATATGTGATGAAGGAAACAGGGAAAGCAGATCAAATGTATCCCATGCGAGAAGTTGCGGGAGGAGGATATGTACATGTCCCATGGAGCAGACAGGATATTTTGTCATTTACGAATGATTTTCCAAAATTGAGAGAAAAACCAATTGAATGGTACAAGCAGGTTGACAGGTTTGTGAAGGTGTCAAAGGTATTGTTAAAAGACTTAGATGGTTTGTTTGACATAGTGGTACCTGCCGATTTGTGGACAGATTGTAAAATTACAGTCGATTGGCCTAGTGATGAATATCCTAGAGATCCGAAGACAGGTGCCCCGTCAAATGATGTGATGAAAAAGTATCAGCAAGTGATAACTTACCTGAAAGGGAAAATACCACCGAAAGAAACAGATTGGGTAAAAATAGATCGAACTACCCAAGAAGCTAATGAATCAGTACATTCTTACTATGAGCGTCTATTGCAGGTATTTAAACAGTATAGTGGATTTGAGGACATTGGAGACAAGAACATGAGTCAGTTTGTGTATCGATTTGTTTATGGTTTAAAGCCAGAAATTTGTCAGATGATTAAACAGCATATGCTGTGTTGGCAGGGAAAGCCCATAGATGAGATTCTGAAGTATGCAAAATATTGTGGAGACAATATTGAGGATAGACACAAGAAATTGCAGGAAAAAGTGATGTGGGCTCAGGTGAAAATGGCAGAAAAGCAGGGAATTAATTTGGAAAATCCAAGTGAAAATCCAGGAAAAGATTCCGGAACGAATGGTGATACTGGGAATGGTGGAAAATTTAGAGGACGAATGAGTAGAGAAGAAGCTAAAAAGAAATTTCCTTGTCATGGATGCGGAAAATTGGGGCATTGGCAGGATGAATGTAAAAAGATACGGAATAATAATGGCCCAAATCAAAATTTAAATCCACAGACGCAGAATGACTCACAGCAGGGTGCAAATCCTCAGAGTCAGTTGCCACCTGCACCTATTCAGGGTAATGTAAGCAGAGCAAAGCATGGTACAGACATCGGATATCCAGGAGGAAGTGGTAAGAATGATTATATGACATCACAATTTCTTTTGCAGGACGATTTCTGTCAATTCAGTCCATGACGGTGCCTAGGAGAGGGGAAGAAGGAGTGCATACTTGGCGCATCCTTACAGGTAGATCAGTCAGGTCCATATGTTGAAGGGAATGTGAAAGGTAATAATATTACTTTCCTTTTGGACACTGGTGCTACCCGGTCTACTGTGAGAACAGCAGACATTCCAGACCTTCCTCTCTCTGGTGAAAATATCCAAGTAGTGGGGGTAGCTAATCAGCGGATTAGAACACCTCTTACCGAACCCATGGAAGTTAAAATTGGAAACTTCAGAGAAATGCATCAATTTGTAGTGTGTGATTCTAGTCCAGTAAACTTATTAGGTAGGGATTTATTGTGCAAGATGAATTGTACCATTTTCTGCACACCGGATGGTGTGGCAGTTCAGACACCAGATGAAGACCATGTATATAAAATTATGATTGCAAAACAAGGTACAGAAGTGGATGAGATGTTTTCATTAATAACAAAAGATGAGTTGCCAGAAGAATTAAAAGGTACAGTAAACCCCATAGTATGGGATTTCACCGGAAAAGAAGTAGGACTTATGGCTAAAATAGATCCAGTTAAAATTACTGTAAAGGAAGGTGCAATTTTCCCAAATACCAGACAGTACAAAATGAGTGCAGAAGTAAAAGCAGGAGTCATTGAAGAAATAAATCGAATGGTAGAACAAAACATACTAAAAGAAGTAATGAGTAGCCCATGTAATTCACCAATAATGGGATTAAAGAAACCTAGTGGAAAATATAGGATTGTTCAGGACCTGAGGAAAATAAATAAGATTGTAGAACCATGTTGTCCCATAGTACCAAATCCTGCAGTAATTTTATACCAGATTCCGTGGAGTGCAGGATGGTTCACAGTAATTGATTTGTGTCAAGCATTCTTTTCAATACCATTACATCCAGACAGCCAGTATATTTTCTCATTTAAATTTGAGAACAAGGTCTATGCGTGGAATCGTGTTCCTCAGGGGTACACAGAAAGTCCTTCTATTTTCAACCAGATACTGAAAAAGTGCCTTGAAAAACTAGTGATGCCAGGAAGCTCAGTCTTAGTCCAATATATCGACGACTTATTGGTGGCATCGAATACCAGAGAGGACTGTGTTGTTGATTCCATAGCATTGTTAAATCTTTTGGCAGAAGAAAGACATAAAGTCTCACCTGAAAAATTGCAATTCTGTACAACAGCTGTTAAGTATCTGGGACACCAAATTGAGAGAGGAAAAAGAAGAGTAACAGCTGAAAGAGTAGCTTTAATAAAGAAAATGCAAATGCCTGTAACACAAAGACAAGTGAGAATGTTCCTAGGAATAGTAGGTTACTGTCGACAATGGATACCAGGATTTTCCATGTTAGCTAAACCCTTAATTAACATGACAAAGAAGAAAGCAAAGGACCCTGTAGAGTGGGAGGATGAAAGTGTAGAAGCTTTTGTAAAATTGAGAAATGCCCTATGTTCAGCACCTGCCTTAGGCATGCCTGATTATAAGAGAGAATTTGCATTGTTCTGTCATGAGAGAGAAAATTGTGCACTTTCTGTCTTAACTCAAAGACATGGACTAGAAAGACGTCCTATAGCATATTTTTCTGCTACATTGGACCCAGTAGCAGCCGCATTGCCAGGATGCCTAAAAGCAGTGGCGGCTACTTGTTTGAGCATTGAACAAAGTGAGTCAATTGTGATGGGACACCCTGTAAAGGTGTATGTTCCACATGCAGTTGTCATTCTGTTGACAAGAACCCGAACTCAGCATCTTACTCCTAGTCGGCTGACTAAATATGAAAGAATAATAATGGGTGCTGAAAATGTGAACATGGTAAGGTGTACTATAATAAATCCAGCAACCTTACTACCAGACCCACGTCATGAGAGAATTAAAGATGATGAAGACGATGAACATGATTGTATACAAATCACAGAATTATGCACAAAACCACGCCCAGCTATAGAGGAACAGTCTTTTAAAAAGCCAGACAGGGAGCTATTTGTAGATGGTTCATGTCAAAGACATGAAGATGGTAAACTAACTGCTGCCTATGCAGTATGTGAATTAACTGGAATAGTTGAAGCATCTTATTTACCAGGAGTCAAATCTGCACAAGTAGCTGAATTGATTGCGTTGATAAAAGCATGCAAAATTGGGAGGAATCAGAGAGTAGCCATATTTACAGATAGCCAATATGGTTACGGGGTTGTGCACGATTTTGGCCAACTATGGATGCAGAGGGATTTCATGACTTCTTCAGGATCCCCCATTAAAAATGGACAATTTGTAAGGGAATTGCTAGAAGCAATACAATCACCAAAAGAATTGGCTGTGGTGAAATGTGCCGCACACCAGTCAGGAGATGACTGGGTGGTAGTCGGCAACAGATATGCAGATCTGGTGGCTCAACATTGTGCCAAAACCAGAATGTCAGTCAATAAGAGGGTGGAAAGAATGGGAATCAGCTGCCAACTTATGCTGTATATGCCACCTGAAACTTGGAATGAGGTGAAGAAATTGCAAGATGAGGTTGATGAAAGTGAGAAAAATTTGTGGATCAAAGTGGGTTGTTCCCAAAGAGGAGATGATGAAGTGTGGATCAGTGCTGATGGCAGACCAGTCATGCCAGACTGTTTACTCTCACAAATGGCTAGAATGCATCATGGAGACACACACATAGGGAGAGATGCAATGATTAGGCTGTTCAGAC
The DNA here is from genome assembly GCA_963921515.1 of Calotriton arnoldi. Taxonomy (NCBI): domain Eukaryota; kingdom Metazoa; phylum Chordata; class Amphibia; order Caudata; family Salamandridae; genus Calotriton; species Calotriton arnoldi. The sequence goes on from CAWUFW010013724.1 coordinate 348,359, forward strand.
AAAATTGGTACAATCCCAAATTCAGAGCTGTTGCAGAGAGTCTTTGCCAGAGATGTCTAACTTGCCAGATGCATAATCCGGGGAGGAAGACAGTAATTGGATTTGGGAAAATTGGAAAGGCAGAGGGTCCATTTATGAGACTTCAGTTTGATTTCATACAGTTACCACCATGTAGAGGGCTGAAATATGTACTAGTCATAGTGTGTCTGTTTTCAAAGTGGGTGGAGGCTTACCCTACTAGGAGAAATGACAGCATTACAGTTGCAAAACTGTTGCTACGAGAGCTCATTCCTAGGTTTGGTTTTCCAGTAACTTTGGAATCAGATAGAGGAAAACATTTTAACAGTGAAGTGATCAAGCTAATCTGTGAAGCATTCCAAATCCAACAGAAACTGCACTGTGCATATCGTCCAGAAGCTTCTGGAGTGGTTGAACAATTGAATGGCACTATAAAGTCAAGACTGGGAAAAATGTGTGCATCAACATCATTAGAGTGGCCAGATGCATTGCCACTTGTTCTAATGGGACTCAGAAGTATACCTGACAGAAACACAGGATTGAGCCCCCACGAAATAATGATGGGAAGAGCAATGAGACAAACACATGTTCCCACAAACAAACTGGTGAATATATCTGATGATATGGTTTTGGACTATTGCAAAGGATTGGCTGACCTAGTGCGTTCTGTCTCTCATCAGGTTGGAGAAGACGCAGTTTCCAGGCAGCCTGAACAAGAACATGATCTGAATCCTGGTGACTGGGTGGTAGTGAAGAATCACACCAGAGAAACGTGTCTATCACCTAGATGGGGCAGACCGTGTCAAGTCATACTGACAACGAATACAGCAGTGAAGTGTGCCGGATTTCCTAATTGGATTCATGTAAGTCACACCAAGAGAGTACCAGATCCCGAGGAAGAGAATCCTCAGACAACGCCAATCACTGAAGAGGCTGAAGGTTGCCCAGCTGTAGGATCTCAAGTTCGAGATTCCGGAGAAGCTGAAGAAGAACAACCGAGCACAAGTCAGGATTGGATACCAGTGGTAGAAGTTCCTGAAGTATACCACAGAACAAGAAGTCAAGCGAAATTGGAGGAAATTGAAGAAAATCAGATAGGTGAAGAAGAAGCAGTTCAGGAACAAGAAGAAAAGACATTAAGAAATCCTGAACAAGGTCAGATAGGGAAAGAAAACTGGACTCAAAACAGTGAAGACCTAATAGACTTTGATCAGGGACAGACAGGTCTAGAAGAATCCGGTCAGGCTGCAGAAGTTCACAGTGCAATAAGCCCTGATCAGAACAAGTTAGATCAAGAAGAGTACACAGAAGAAGAAAACCTTGAAAAACATGAACTTGAAGAAATAAATAAAGAACAAGGTCAGTTATTGAAAACTCACAGTGGAGCTGTTACAGAGAAACAAATTAGACCTGAAAAGGAGCAAACAAGAAACATAGTAATTGAAGAACACGAAACAGTGCTAAAAAGTGAAATTAAAAAGATTTCTGAAAACAAAGATAAAGAAACAGTGCCAACAAAGAAAACAAGAAAAGGAGATCATTGGCCGAGTGTCATTAAAAGAGTAAAGTACCACATAACGACCAGAAGTGAAGATCCAGATCAAGTGAATGAAGTAACAAGTCAAACTGAACAAGAAAATAAAACTGCGAAAAGAAGAAGTAAAAGACTGAAACTTGTGAATAACAAATTTAAGGGTCCTGACTGGACTTATATCATCCTTGAAGATTTTGAAAGCTCAGAGTCAAGTGACAGTGGTGGCGAAGGAACAAGTGCAGAATTGACATACGAAGAAGAAACAAGACCACCCTGACTAAGCAAAAGAATAAGCTAAAGAAAAGAAGAAAAGATAAGAAGAGCAATCTTCCTTGTCGAAAAATGCCTGACGATAGAGTTACTGGGAGACCAAAACAGAAATGTTGTAGAAGATGCTGTGCAATATGCATATGTAGTCTGGTAATGGTGCTTATAGTATGGTTAGTCCTGATTGTAGCAGTTCCTTACCTTATGATAATAGATAAAAAGATTAATAATGAAACTAAAAGGAGGACAGCAAACATGAAGGGCAATAGAGTAGAACTAATGGCAGAAAGTGAACCAGAAATTCATCATGAAGTAGCTGACAACGACACTAGTTTAAACGTTTTCACAAAATTATTGTTTCAATATGTAGAGACAATGGAAGTTAGTAATTGTTATGTCTGTATGAAGTTACCTGAATCAGTAGCAGAAGGATTAACATATCACCATTTACCACTGACATATGGCATATCATGTAGTGTTTTGTCTAGTTTATTTTATAGAACAGGGAAACTTCAGTATTATTATTCAAACTTAGATGTGATATTTTCTGAGGTTCCGATTCGCAAGAGTATGAACCCAGTGCTTAGTAGTCAAGACGCACAGTTTATGGGAGAATTTTTCTTAACAATGAAATCAATAGACATAACACATGCACATAGACACAATCTAACATGTTCTTTACTTGAAGAAGAAAAGATATTTTTGAATTTAGTAGAAGATAGAAGACAAGATTTTCAAAAGAAAGCTTCTGAGCATAAGGCTCATTTACCACCTTGGGCTGAGAAAGAAGGTAGTTACACACCTGGCAAGGCTCAAGCTGCTATGGCTCTGGATTTCGTAAAGACAGGGAACATTTGTCTTCATAGGTTAAAGACTGATTATAACAATGTTTTCATCGGTACCAGTGAATGTGAGCACAATTTTTTAATTCTTGGAGGTTGGGGACTCAAAGGAGGAACAGATTCAGTTTTTCCTGGAATCTATTATGTGTGTGGGAATAAGGCTTACTTTAGGCTTCCTGCACGGTGGTATGGAAGTTGTTATTTTGGAATAGTATTTCCAAAGATATACCACGTAAAAAGAAACACTGAGAGCAATGAAAACAATAACTAATTAATACGTAGTAAAAGAGCTAGTTTTTCAGAAATTGTAGGTGATATATTTGGTGCATTGATACCTTCAGTGGGAATAATTCTGAACTCAAGGAAAATATGTAAATTGTCTACAGTAGTTGATCGTTTATCAACAGATACTGCTGGAGGTTTTCTAATGATTAATGCGGAAATGGTTGCGATTAGGTCTATGGTGATGCAAAATCGACTTGCTCTTGATATTATATTGGCAAAAGAGGGCGGAGTCTGTAAATGATTGAAGACGAAACATTGTTGCACTTATATTCCTGATAAGAGTGCAGAAATTGGAACGTACATACAGAATATAACTAAACTTGAGAAAGAACTTAAACCACTGGAAGTTGATAGTGTATGGGAAAGATTGACAAATAGTATCTCGTCAAGTGGAACCTGGTTTGCTAATATAGGGAAAGGACTTATAGGTCAAATATTAGTACCCTTAGCAGGGATAGCAATAATAATTTTGGCAATAACAATATGGTGCAAATGCTGTAAAAAGAATGGAACGTATAAGGTGACAGGAAGAGGGAAGAAACGAAAGGTAGATGAAATCGAACTTGAAGAGTGGAGAAGTGAATTATACAAGAAATTAAAAGGAGATTGTAAAAATAGAAAGAATAAAGACGAGAATGAAGTAATTTGCTAGAAGTTGGCATCTGATTGAGGGTAATGTTTTTGATGGCTCAGAACGCCATCAGAGAGGGGATTGATGGAGCAAGGTTTCATAAATGAAACTTGCTTGTATTCAATCCTCCTCACAGTATTAATTTATTAAACTTGTATTGTTAATACTAACCTTTGCATTCACGACACAAAAAGAAAGGGATGCTTGCCTATGTGTTTTACTAATGAATAACGCTTGTCTGTAATCCAAAATGGCCGCTATGCGCGGGAAAGCTCAATGCGCATGTCGCAACCATATCACATGGTGTGACGTCTTTCTTTGCTTGGTGGGAAACTTCTGCTTCTGCGCAGTGTGCATTAAAATGGCTCATTGATGTTTTCACATGCTTCAGCTTGCTCTCATGTCATTATTAAATTGTCGTTTCCTAAACGCTACTAACGCGGGTTAGAATATATAATTAAATGGGAATAGAATAGAAAAAGTGGGTATACAGTGAAACATTTTATTTGTGATTCTAATATTTTCTTCTTGCACTTTTATTAGTTCGTAAACTTGGGCCTGCGCATGTGCCTTGTGTGCCTGCCAAATGAAGTCAACCTGGACGAAGTCCAAGGCCGTAACCTGATGGCCAATGATGTTGTACTAGTGCTTTCCTGTCACACATCGATACATTGTCTATGAAAATTGGTTCACATTTGTCATGAGACGGGTGGGAAATAAAGCGAATGTATTAATTTGAAGGGGTGGGAAAGTAAAGACAATAGGTGTACAATTTAGGCCAAATCAACATGGTGCGAAAATCCACCCCCTGTCCCTGTCCAATCAGAAGTAGTGGCCCCATATTTTAGCAACATTAAGGGGAGGTACATGGGCGTAGAAGGGTATAACAGATATAGAATTAGCTAATTAGCTAGAGCTGACTCTCAGAACACACAGAAGAGTCCCAGACTGCCAAGCTGATCGGTTGCTGATTGAATCTCTGTCCAGAAGAGGTCCTGAGGAGGGGGCGGCGGAGTCCATTAGAAGGAAGGCACGGGAGAATCGAGAGAAGTCGAGTATCAGAGAGGGGAATGACGCAGGCGTCGTTGTAGAGAGGTTACCGGTCCTGTCCTGATCCTGGAGGAGGTCTTTTGCTCTTCATCCTTCCTGGGTCCTATTTTTTCAACTCCTTGGCTAAGGGGTTTGGTTCTCGCACTTAGGTAAATATAATGCAACCTTTAGTTGCGCTGCTGTCTCTATTTTCTCCTCTTCTTTAAAACCGTCATTGATTAGCAATAATCATTTCTATGCTTAATCTTGGGTATTGCGATTAAGTACCATGTGGCTTTGTATTTTACTCTGCTAAATCTTTAGATAAACATTTTAAAACTTCCTGACTCAGTGGTTATTTCAGGATTATGTACTATAATGAATGTCACTCATTTTAAACTTCCCAATTAGCAAAGGATTCATTGGTAAGTCATTACTCTTCAATCAGAAGGTAATTGGTAGCAGGGATTTTGATAGAGAGTAACAACTGATAAACCCAGCGTAAGTATTAGCGTAGTATGAATGTATGGGCCCAAGTGAGTATCTGGTGTAGGAATGCTGTTTGCTAATATCGCGCTGGATCAAAACTATGCACGGATAATGGCCCTCCGTTTTCCAGCCATGAGTTTTCCGAATATTTGTTGTCTCGGGGAGTTCATCATCTGAAGATGACTCCGCGCTGGCCTCAAGCAAATGGGGAGGCAGAGCGTTTCATGCGCACTTTAAATACGGTTCTTCGGATCGCACTGGCCCATGGCCAGAACATGGAGTGTCCGCTGTACACGTTCCTGGGGGAATATCGTCTTACACCTCATTCATGATGCAAGCAAGTCCGGTCTCTCTTTGTCTTAATCGAGAGTTGGGTGATATCATACCTCAAGTAGGGCAGCAGTCACCTCTACAGCAACGTGTTGCGGTGACACTGAGACAGCAGCGGGCCAAGAATGACCATATGTCCCTGATCCGTGGGGTGAAACCGAGACATTTTGCTGTTGGCGATACAGTCATGGTGATAAACCGCCATCCACATGGTAAATTCTTGCTCACTTTTGAGATAGACCCTTGGACAATTCAAACTGTAAATGGGACAATGATTACGGCCAAGAGGGCTGGAGAGACTATCACCCGGAACGTGTCTTGTTTCAAGGAGTATATGGGTTCTAGGAGTCCAGGGACACCAATACCTTCCACCATGTCGGATAGGGGAATGGGCTCTGATGACGTCTACACTTTGTCGAAACCCCCTAGTGATGAGGTCCTCTCACCTCCTTGGACATTGGTCGTGGATCCTGTTGGGGTTTCTGAGACTGTTACCACTACGACATCAGGATTCATGTCCCAGGATGTTCATAATGATTGTCAACCTTTGAATGGGACACGAGGAGATGATGGCCTGGAGAACGATGGATGGCGCGGGCATGGGAGGTATCACCTCCGGCCATGTCCTGCGGCCTCCTCTCGTCTGAAAGACTTTGTGTTGATCTAAAGTCTATATCAGTGTTGATGGTATATGGGTTTTTCTCTTTTTTATATCTTTTCTTTTCTTGTCTATTTACTGTTTTTCTTTTCTTTGTTTCTTTTTCGGTGTTTTTGTTTTTTCTATTTATAATATAGGAGGAATGTTAAGTTTGGCCACCTCCCCTATCACAGATGTTACTGGTCAGGTGTGGGAGGGGCCACATTAGACGTGTTTGGAATAAACAGAACCGGAACCCAATGCTCTGGGTCCGGTGACCACACCAGCAATCGGAGTGTGTGCGTCCTATCTGTATCCTGTTTCTGGTCATTACCTGTGCGCAACAGAACAGGTGCCTGTGTTGCAACGATGACTCCCGCAACGCAGGCACCCTTGCACCATGGTGCAAGGGTGTCTGTGTTGGTGCTTCAGCACCAGCGCAAGGGAAAACACAGAGGTGCACCATATTCTTGTGAATACGGCGCATCCCTGCGTTTTTTAAATGTTGCAGCGCTGCTAAATTGCTTGCAGCGCCACGCTGCGCCATTTCTTTGTGAACATGCCCCTTTGTGCTGTGTAGTTTGGAACTTTAAAACTGCTCTTTTCCTCTACACATGACTCTTTAAATGTATCTCTTGGTTTCTGTGCAATTTGTACTTTTAAAATGCTCTTTTCCTCTACCCGTGACTGACTGTTTACATCTCCCTCTGCATTCTGTGCAATTTATACGTTTAAAAGTTTTTTTTTCCTCTACCTATGACTGTTTAAATTTATGTCTTGATTTCTGTGCAGTTTATCTTTGAAACTGCTGTTTTCCTCTACCTGTGACTGTTTACATTTCTCTCCTGTTCTTTCCCTTAATTGTGCTAAGGCCTCTGGAAGGTGAGCTAAAAAGGCAAAATAAACCCCTATGGCTAAGCAGAGAGGGGCAGATTTACAATTAACTAACGCAGCACGGCGCAGCAAGTCATTTTGCTGCGCCATGCTGCGTTAGTTTGGAAAGCACAGGGATGCGACATATTTAAAAGAATATGTTGCATCCTTGTGCTTCCCCTGCGCTGGCGCACAAACTGCAGCCATAGCGCCGGCGCACGCACCCTTGCACCATGGTGCAAGGATGCCTGCATCGTGGGGAGATTAGTTGTTGTGCAGGAAGGGGAACCTTCCTGCACAAAAACAATCACTACAACCATTTTCCTTTTAATGCGTGCTGCAGAATGCAGCACGCGTTGAAAGAGGAAAACGAGGAGAAATGAAAACATTTCTCCTCGGTGCGCTCCCTACGCCACCTCTAGGGTGGCGTAGCTTAAACGCATCTCCAGAGTTACGATTTCTCGTAATTCTGGAGATGTGTCTTGTTCCATGGGTGTTGCGTGGGAACACCCACAGCAACACCCATGGAACGCCCCTTCACCGCAAAGTGCTGCGTGTGAAGGGCCGTATTTACAAGGAGAGGAAAAGTCACGCAGGGTGGCTTTCCCTGTCCTTGTAAATATGGAGCAGCCCTCTGCGCCACCAGTACGTCACAAAAAGTGACGTACTGGTGGCGCAGGGGGCTTGTAAATCTGCCCCAGAGTGTTTAAGAGACTGCTTAACCTGTTTTATTGTTTACATTGTGTTTTGAAAGTGTATCTAGCACACATTTTTGGCTCGGAATAAGTGATTTGTTTAAGTATGCAAAAAAGCAGTATTTTAGTGGCTTTAGATTTGGGCTTTTTCTGAAGGCTTGAACAGGAACTACAAAGTGTGGATTGAGACTATCTGTCTCCAAGGAGATTCTGACTCCAGGAGCACCTCCTTGCCCCCCTGAACACCAGTTTGTGTTTAAGGTCACATGCTCTAGATATAAGTTTATCATTGGTTGTTCCATCTGTGCTCTGATTGGTTCCAGAGCTAGGGTTTCTATTGGACTTAGTGCTTAGTTTTTGGGTTCTGATTGGCTGATAGGACTAGGGTTCTGAATGGTTCCTAGGGCTAGGTCTTCTGTTGGACTTAGGGCTTAGGGTTTGAGTTCTGATTGGCTGTTAGGGCTAGGGTCCTGATTGGGTTCTAGGACTAGGGCTTGTATTGTACTTAGGGCTTAGGCTTTGAGCTCTGATTGGATGCTAGGACCAGGGTTGTGGTTTGTTGATAGGGCCAGACATCCTGCCCTTTTTACCATTTACTACCAACCACCTTCACCCAACCACATTCTCAAACATAATAACAGTTGAAGTAAATGCACACTGCTCATTTACAACAAACAAACCCTATTCACATTTCAATTACTCAAAACCACTACAATACCCACAAACCACATCTATATACATTATTCTACCCCAACTGCCACACAATGGCACCTTCACTCTCACACAAAACACCACTCTGTCCTATACCACTACCAAATCCCCATATCACCAACATAACACAAACCCATAATATACATCCCCTTAATCCCTTCAAACACACACTCCCTGTTCATACAAAGCACCAGCTCTAGCTTCCACTTAATCCTAGCATACCCCTTTCGTCACCACCAACCATATGCTCAACCCTTTCTCATATCATCCACCAAAAACACCCTCCTCCTCTTTCTACCGAAAACTCACAACCAGACAATCCTTATACTTCACTCCACCACACATATTACCTCTTCCTGCTACCAAATCTAACACACTCATCCCCTCTCACACATCAAATACACTCTCCTCCAATGCACATCACCATCCCTTACAAATCAACTTCCACCCACCAACAGAACTTTACACCCAAATCCTTCACAGAAATCCACTACATCTCATCTCACCACTCCACAAAAACAAAACATAACACACACACCAGCACATCAAAATCAGACACACACCATTTCATACTACATTCTGTCACAAAACAAACACCCGCCTCCACCCCCATGACTACACAAATAATACAGATACTAAACCATCTTTACTCCCAAATGTTCCATCTTCACTAATACATACCACAAATACCACAAATGCAACAACTCTCATTCACCCGCCTCTCATCCAATGCACAATTTAGAGCCTTAGACATGACCCAGATGCTCCACCACCAACCTCACCCATACACCTTTGGCCTTAAACAGACGTAAACAAAATAAACAACATGCCCCTCTTCACAACTATGCATCTCCTTGTCTATTACACAGCAAGGCTACTCTACAAAACCAACACATCTCACCAACTCACTCTCAACCACCATCTTTACCATTCACACATGCAGACCCAACAAAATGCCTTCTAAGCCTGCTGGACGAGGATTATAATATAGACAAACAACACTATTGCTATCCTCATAGAGTTAATACCAAGACTAATAACACACCTGCTACAAGTTCAAAGACTACTACTCACTCTTCTAGAAAACAAAGTCACACCACCACCAAAACAGTCTCTAGACTGCCTACTAATTGATGCTAGATCACTCTCTAAAAGCAAGAACCACATCTATGCCCTACTCACTGACACATAACCTGATTACTCCTCATACCTGACTCATGGTTGAGAGATGACATAGCTCCAGTGTTGAATGAAGTTGTTCCTCCAGACTGTCACGCAAAATCGCTTAGGCAAAAGAGGCAGGTGGACTAGCTGTTATATTCAAGGAAACAATAAATCTCACTAAAGCTGACAACATTCCATGCAAGGTTGTGAAGGCCTTCATCAAAAGATGCAGCTCTACACCATCTTCCTCCTTTAACTTCCTCCTTCTTTAAAGACCACCACCTAGCAATGCAACATTCCCAGACACATGTCCAGACACAGTTTGGAACCTTATGACACTACACTCCAACCTATGCATCCTTGGTGATCTAAACATATGGTTTAACAATCCCAATATGCCCCATCCAAGAACCATCATCACTGGCCTAGACACACTGAAACTACATCAGATCATCCACAAACCCACATACATTGCTGAACACATCCTAGATGTCATTTTTGCAAATCCAGGACTAATTACCTTTCAAAGGATTACTCCAGTCACATGGTCAGACCACCATCTGCTGGCTGTCCAACATAAAACACCACAAATCAACACACCTGAGGCCACATTACATGCATCCACCTATCGACCATGGACCAAACTCAATTTTGAATATCTAGAAGCACAACTAACACCCAACACAAATCTAGACACAATAAAAAGTGCTCAAAAGCTTTATAGTGGCTCCACAAAGCTTCTGATATCCTAATACCACTAAGAACAAAAAAGCAGGACAAAAGAAAACAAGCACTTTGGAGGAATGCAGAACTAAAAAAGATAAAACAACAAATTGAAAAGCTGCAACACACCTGGCTCAAAACACATAGCAATCAAGACAAACTTAACCAAACTTAACAGAATATGCAAGTCAGCAATCAAAAAAGCTAAAAATAAAAGTACTATTCAGACAGAATTCAAAATGCTAAATGTGCAAATAAAGAACTTTATAGGGGTGGGTGGTGAACTGAGTTTAGGCACTCCAAGCGGAGTGCGAAGTTATGCAAAAAAAACTCTGCCAGTCGCTGGCATAGCGAAGTTCACCAGCACGCTTTGCAATTATCCATTGCCACTTGTATTATAGTAGGCTCTACTCTTGTCAAATCTGTCTACTCCCCAAAATCACCTTAAAAACTTCCCAATGCAGCAAAAAGCCTTACCATGCTGTATTCCAATTCCCAAACTTGCGGCCATCGTGATAATGTTAAGTCAGTACAAGTTCAAACCGGAAGAAATAAGAGCACCAGAAGTGACGTAAGAGAAACAGCGGTTCTGAAGCTTCACAGAAGCAAAATTCTGGGGGAGGAAATCGAGGTGACAGAGAGAGTTGAGAGGTCCGAAGCTGAGGGTAAGCGAGGGTAAACCATGAGTGACAGTGTCTTTAAATGCTTTCTGAAGGGTGCACCGTACCTATTGTTTGACCGAGTGTCTTCCTGACTATGGCAGTTTCTCTGTTTGCTCCATGAGGAGATGCCAGCTCTTTTCATGTGTCTACGTCACATCTTGCACTATTACCTGATGCATGCTGTTCTATTATCAAACGTCTGGCAATACATGTAGAGCCATGGCTGAACACAGTTATACTATATGGTTTTATTAGCTTCTCTGCTTCTCAACTGCAAACATATCTCAACCTTTAGCTCAGCCAGGTGTTAGCTTGATCTTACCTCCTTAGAGTTGCGGTCCTCCTGGCTGCGCTGCAGGCCTAGGGGCCGGTGCATCAGATGTAGAGTGAGTTGTATGTATATTTACCGGGCGGCATTCCGCCGCATGCGGAACTCAGCGGAATTTCACCGAGTTTTTAGATAACTCGGTGGAATTCCGCATAGTAGGACTCCACTAGCACCGCCCATCCCTAGAATTTTATAAAATTACCGCTGAATTTCGTAACCCTAAACTCACAGAAGGAACTCATCCCATTACTCAAGAATTTACTGACAAAGTAGCAAATCATTACACAACCAAATAAGACATGTAGGACTCCTACTTAATACAAAGGAAAACCACCAGCACCAAACCATTTCCAACAATCCCCTCCAAGGGTAGGCTAACCCAACCGCTGCATTCTTGCAAACAACTATTACAAAGTGAATTTATGGATCTTCATGGTCTGCCCTTCTGACTCTGGCCCACCACAAATCTACAGGAATATTCTTTTAACTACTTCTGCGGCCACATCAGTAAGAAGAATCATCAATCATTCTTTAACTACATGAATCTTTCCAGCCAACTTAAAAAAGGCATAGATATGCCCATTATTAAAGAAAACAAACCTGGGTCCACATGATCCAAACGACTACAGACCAATCACAAATGGACCTTTCCTGGGCAAACTGATAGAAAGAGCAGCATTCGTCCAGATGTCGCAATTCATTGAAGCTAACTCCACACTTTCTGACTTCCAAACAGGATTCCGTCTAGCTAGAGGCACAGAATCTGCCCTCATCGCCATTTGGGATGACCTTAAAAACACAGTAGACTGGAACGGGGTAGCTGCACTACTTTTCTTGGTCCTTTCAGCTGCCTTTGACACAGCTGACCATGGCCATCCAAAGACCCTATGCAGGCGACATACAGCGGACTGCTCTCGACTGGATCACATCCTACCTTCTAAACAGAACAAATGTCATCCATACTCCCTCTTTCTCAGCCAAATGGTACTAAAAATACAGGGTCCCTCAAGGCTCCATTATCTCACCCATGCTTTTCAACATTAACATGAAGTCATTATCGGCAATGATCAATGAATTTCAGCTCACATGCTATAACTATGCAGACGACACACAAATACTTCTTAAACTGAAAAGCCTCAAAGACATTGGAAACTCAAAAATCTTCAGTTGCCTCAGAGCCGTTGATCAGTGAATGACATGAAGCCATCTCAAATTGAATGCTTCCAAAACTGAAATACTCACATGTGGTGACTGGAAGAATAATGACCCACTCTGCGCCTGGCCTGACGATCTGTGACGACCTCCTAAATTATCTAAGGAAGTGAGAAACCTTAGAATTACCATGGACTCCAAGTTATCAATGATGCCCAATTGAACAAATTAGCAAGATCAAGCTTCATTACTATGAAAACTCTGTGACACATCTTCCTCCTCCTAGGATTTCCAATCAATCAATCAATCAATCAATCAATCAATCATGTCACTTATAAAGTGCACTACATACCCGCGAGGGTCTCAAGGCGCTGGGGGAAGAGGGGGGTGGTGCTGCTACTGATCGAAGAGCCAGGTCTTGAGGAGTCTTCTGAAGGCCAGTAGGTCTTGGGTCTGTCGGAGGTTGGTGGGGAGGGTGTTCCAGGTCTTGGCGGCGAGGTGGGAGAAGGATCTGCCGCCGGCGGTCGTTTTCCGGATGCGGGGGACTGTGGCGAGGGCGAGGCTGGTCGAGCGGAGCTGGCGGGTGGGGTTGTAGAAGCTGAGTCGTCTGTTGAGGTAGGCTGGTCCGGAGTTGTGGAGTGCTTTGTGTGCGTGGGTGAGGAGCTTGAAGGTTATCCTCTTGTTGACAGGGAGCCAGTGCAGGTCTCTCAGGTGGGGTGTGATGTGGCTGCGTCGGGGGATGTCGAGGATAAGACGTGCAGAGGCATTCTGGATGCGTTGCAGCCGTCTCAGGAGCTTAGCCGTCGTTCCTGCGTAGAGGGCGTTTCCGTAGTCCAGCCTGCTGGTGACGAGGGCCTGGGTGACTGTTTTTCTTGTTTCGGTGATCCACTTGAAGATCCTGCCGAGCATTCGGAGGATGTTGAAGCAGGATGAGGAAACGGCGTTGACCTGCTTAGTCATGGAGAGGGTGGGGTCGAGGATGACCCCTAAGTTGCGTACGTGGTCGGTGGGTGGCGGGGCTGTTCCCAGTGATGTTGGCCACCAGGAGTCGTCCCAGACTGAAGGGTTGGAACCAAGGATGAGGACCTCCGTCTTGTCCGAGTTCAGCTTCAGGCGGCTGGTCCTCATCCATTCGGCGACGGCCTTCATTCCTTCGTGGAGGTGGGCTTTGGCGGTGTGAGGGTCTTTGGTGAGGGAGAGGATCAGCTGGGTGTCGTCGGCATAGGAGATGATGTTGAGGTTGTGCTGTCGGGCGACGTGGGCGAGGGGTGCCATGTAGATGTTGAACAGCGTTGGGCTGAGGGAGGAGCCTTGGGGTACGCCGCAGATGATCTTGGTGGCCTTGGATCGGAAGGGGCGAGGCGGACGCTTTGTGTTCTGCCGGAAAGGAAGGATGTGGTCCAGTCCAGGGCCTTCTCTTGGATCCCGGCGTCGTGAAGGCGTGTTCGTAGTGTGTGGTGGCAGACCGTGTCGAAGGAGGCTGATAGGTCCAGGAGGATGAGGGCTGCTGTTTCTCCGTTGTCTAGCAGGGTCCTGATGTCATCGGTGGCGGCGATGAGGGCGGTTTCGGTGCTGTGGTTGCTGCCGAAGCCGGACTGGGAAGGGTCCAGGATGTTGTTCTCCTCGAGGTAGCGGGTCAGTTGTTTGTTGACGATTTTCTCGGTGACCTTCGCGGGGAACGGGAGCAGAGAGATGGGTCGGAAGTTCTTGAGGTCCTTGGGGTCTGCCTTGGGTTTCAAGCTACTATCTCTCTTGTACTGTCAAAACTTGATTACGCCAATGGCCTCTACCATGGATCATCTTTATCAACTATGAAAAGACAACAATAAATTCAGAACTCTGCTGCCAGGCTACTCCTACATGTAAAGTCACAAGCCCACATCTCCCCTGCCTTGAGGGCCCTATGTTGGTTACTGGTTGCCAGAAGATTCACCTTCAAGCTGCTTTGTATTTCCAACAAAGCAATAGATAGAACAGGACCACTTTTCATCAGGAATAAAATCACCAACTATATACAACCAAGGAACATCTGCTCCAGATTGGTACCTCCCTCCAAAACTCCAGCGTAGAAGACAAAAAACATGGGGGGTACATCTTTCTTTGTTCAAGCAGCCAAACTATGGACTTCATTACCCTCAAGCATAAGATCCATGGGTAACTAGCTTATCTTCAGAAGACTACTCAAGAGTTGTGCTATATAAATACAATTACAATTATAATGATAAACCTACACATGGTTTCATATAATTTACACAAATCCATTCTCACATTTTGGAAAATGCATACAAATATAGCCCATTCTCAAGAAATATCATTAATGCTCGCAGAACCCATCCAGTTTTTCCTAACACAATTTTATTACATTGATCAATGCTCCATCAGAGTGAGGATTATGTAAGCACACATTGTCCTTGGTATTAAATACTTCAGAAAAGCTGTCCACCATGCTTCATTAGTCTATGGTCCGCTTCAAGGTAGCGCAACATAGGTCATGGAGATAAGATTAAAAACCTGTCAGTATATGAGATCCTCCAAACCAGTGTTCTTTGCAGTCATTTAAAAATTGGTGTCTGGCTCCTTAGTAAACAAAGTTGACATGTTTTGGCCAGTGTCTTTATGGCCTCCTTTGGACACACAAAGTTCAAGTGCAAATAATTAACTCCTGAACTGATGAACCATACAAGTCACCTCAATCATGGTTCCCTACAGAACTATAGTGTCAGCGCACCACTGTAGTGTTTTGAGAAGCAAACCAAACAACATGAGAGAAGGATCTGATCATGTCTGCCCAAGGCGCTCTAATGAGTTGTATGAGGCTGGCCATACGGAGATGGTGGCAGACCGCCGGTCAATATGAGAACCTACCCCATACACACACAAACACAGACAGTCAAAGCTATTCCTCTGGAAGGTCAGCATGTTGAACTTGTGGCTTTTCATGGACGGGTGCTCACTCTGCAGCAATGACACCACTAAGTGGCTGCTGTGGATAATCTGCACCTTAGTACCTTAGGCTTCCTCAGTCCAAGATCATGAAGTCCAATTTATCTTTAAGATTCAATGTGATAATAACAGCAACCCAGTAGAGCTGCAGCTCCTGGCTGTAGGATGTCCCCACAGGATGTTGAATAGTGTTGTTATGTTATCAGTAATGTTATTTCAGTAGTAATTATCAATGCAGTCACTGAACATGTCATAAATGATGTAATATATGTGAAGGTACAACTAATACATGGTGAAGGAGCGAGTTTTAATTTCTTTAAGGCACAACTTATAATTACTTGAGATAACTATAACGGGTGAATTTCAGTGGTGTTGCTATTTTAAAACATTATGTTTTAACTGATATTTTCATCAAACTATTGCATTTCTTTAACCTTTGGTGAATTTCAATGCTTTTTTAAAATGTAAAGTAATATATTCTTTCAATTCCTCAGAGCCAAAGCCTGGAACTACCTCCCCCTCCACCTCCAGCAAGTCCCCACACTGCCTCAATTCAGGAAGGACCTCAAGGCCTGGCTCTTCGGATGACCCCAGCACTCAATGGAGACGCCTCCCTCCCCCCCAGCACCTTGAGACCCTCACGGTTGAGTAGTTGTGCTCTACCAACCCTGATTGATTGATTGAATTTCTGACTATAACCTCAATTTAACCTTTGTTTTTCTCAGTGAATTGCTATTTTTTTAATGTACCGTAAGATGTCCATGGCCATGCATAGTGTGAAGTTGGCCGTTGGGCCTGGCCCTGCACCCAATTCTCTGCAGGTGCCCAATCCCACATCACACACACACCCTTTGACCTGGCCGCCTTTGCCTATTTGCGGTGTGGGGTAGGGAATAGGGCCCTGGCTGCCTTCTGCCTTGTGTGGCATGAGGTCGGGCACTGGGCCTGGCCTGCACCCAAGACCTTGCAGGTGCCCGACACCCACTTTTTTTTATTTTGTAGTGCCTCAAGGAGAGGGTGTCTCAGTGTTGAAGTGGATCAGCGGATCTATGCAATCCCCACAAAATTATTATTTTTTTAATTTGGCCCCATAGGGCATCCTCTACAAAATGCCCACAAGGCCCAGGGGGTAAGGCTACCTCTACCCTGTCCCCTTATACCTTATTTTATTTTATTTTGTAGGACTCGGGGTCCAAGTCCCTGAGTCCTAAAATGTCAGCAGCAACTTTTCTTTCAGGTTGCGGCCAGTCAATCACAACACATGATTGACCTGGATGATCCACAGATGTGAATCCGTGGTTGAACCCCAGTGTCAACTATACATACATTTTAAGCCTTAATTTCTCCAAAACTACTGAATGGATTTACACTAAATCACAAAAAGTATGATTTTTGGATCAAGATCTAGCTTTCTGCCAGTTTGGTGTAATTCCTTTCGGCTGTTTTTGCGGCATGGATTTTCAATTTTCCTATGGAAAACTGCATTGGAAACGTGTTTTGGGACCCCTTTTTCTCTGCCCCGGCTTGACTGATCACCCAAAACATTCCATGAAGGAGCTGAGGTGGATGAGACTGTCTTTGGAAAGTTTTGTGAAGATTCATCAAATGATGCCAAAGTTATTAGCAAACCAAAAAATCAATTTCCTATGGAAATGTGGTCCTAACTATAACTACCCAATGGCAACCGCCCCACTTGGGTAAAATCAAAATCAGTCCTTGGCTGTTGCCTGCAAGCTTCTGAACACCAGCTATGCTCAGTAAGGTGTGACCACTGTCAGCACTGTAAAAATCCACATAAATCTCCCCCGATCAATGAAGAAACTGGCACCCCGGAGGTGTTTTGATGCTTTATTGTGGTTACGGTGCAGTCTGGTAGAAAACAATGATGCATGTCAGTTGCTGGCAGCCCTTTTTATGTTTGAAATATGCCATCACATATCATGTATTTACAACCTGACACATTAGATGTAGTTCTAAACCCACTTCGAAATGTGTACCAGTAACTGCACATTATGATATTGACATTTTTTCTGAATTGGTTATAAAAGAATTTCTTAGTTTACAAAGTACAAGTATGAAACAAGGGTCCAATATGGCATGAATTCAGAGGCAGTTTGCAGAGACACTCTAAAAAAATTGGGAAATGAAATGAAATGAAACTCTGATAAAGAGGATAATGTGGTCTTGTGGCCGATTGAGATGTATTTGTCAGAAGCCTACAAACTATTCTCAAATACAGAGTGTTACAGAAGGGTTGAGATGGATTATTATCTGAATGTGAAACAAGAATACTTTAGAGAGTTAACAGAATGGAGAGAATTAGATTTGATTAATTTTGATAAATTCAACTTTCTGAAAACTGATCATCCAAAATTTCCAGTGTTGTATTTAATCCCAAAAGTTCACAAAGACATGAAGGGGCCCCCTGGGAGACCGATAATTTCAGTACAAGACAGTATATTTGAGAATATCTCCAGATATGTAGACAGTTTCCTCAGACCTTTTGTAGAAGGTTTACCCTCTTATATAAAGGATACATCGGATTTATCCTGAATCTCACTTTCACCAGTAACAATAGTAACCAAAAGTTGGAATTTCTAGATGAGTTATTAAAAATATCTGATGGAAGGCCCACAAGTACCTTGTACAGACAATCCCCTGCAGGAAACAGTACATTGCATGCTAACAGCTTTCATCCACCCCTGTTAAAAGTCAAGAAAATTTGCAGTACAACTGAAAATCATAGGATGATTGAAAATTAAATGTTAGATAGATTTTGAGCTAGGAGATGAAAGGAAGAGATCTTAGATCAAGCCAGAATGAGAATATCCAAAAAGAAGTGGGAAGAAATGTTATTCAAAACTACAAAGGACAATAAAGATTAAAATAAGTGCAGGTGTATTACTACATACAATATGGAAAACAACAAAGTAAGATCTATTGTGAGCAGATACAGGTATTTGTTGAAAAATGATCCCATAATTGAAGAACAGCTCACCTGCAGATCGTCCATTGCTTTTAGAAAAGCTAAGCCTATGAGGGACAAACTGGTTCGTAATGAAGCTGAAACGAAAAAAAAAGCTGAAGGGTGGTTGAAACTTAAGTGAGTAAATTGGTAGGCATTTTTTAAGGGGAGTGGGGGTCATGGGCCCCCCTCCCCTTTAATTTGAGTAGTGGCACTTGGGGATGGGGTTTCCAGTGTCTAATAAGACTCAGGCAGAGGGGCCACGCTGATGTGTATTTCCTATAAATCTATATAGGATCTTCACGTTTAGACAACATAAACTAAGGGATTGGTGTCCAGACTGATTACAGACACCCCCAAAGGATATGTTAGTCTGTTTGTCCAGCTACCTCACAGTGCCACTATGAGCCCCTCTTACCAAGGAGCGAATAGCTTCTGGCAACTATCGAACATGACAACCCTGACCCCACAGGGATCGTGGAAACTGTACAGTACTTTTCACTCAGTCACTCGTGTTCACGTTGTCTCAGAGAGATATACAGAATAAACAGTGGGGACGTTTTTCAATAGGCATTTATTGAACCAGCGTCATTCAAGTATAAAATATGTGTGCTGCAACAACCGTTAGACAGAACCATATATCTATACAATTATGAGCACCAGCAGAGTAAAGAAAAGGTAGAATTCTACCATAGTGGTAAAACAAAGAATATATGCAGGCATATAGATACATAACAATAAAAATGCGTACTCCTACGATACAAACCCTAACTAGATGTACCTAAGTGTACCTAGCATGTATGTAGGTGTATAGCCAAGAATCCCCTTAAGACAGAGCCAACCCCATTACCTGATGTGGGAGAGTGAAGGACCCCATCTTGGTCTCGAGATGGACACCCCTCAAGGGATGTCAGACCACTGCGTGCTGGAGTGTCTACATGCAGGGACCTCAGCGTATCGCGTCAGCGTGGAAGTCTTTCTCTTCTAGTCTGCTCAGCCAAGATGTAGTGCTTATATACCCGAAAGGTACCCTCAGGTGTTCTACCTAGAAGTATACTTCAAGGATGATGAACGAGGTGACCCTTATACAGAGTTATTATGCAGAATATTGTAATCCTGCTGTGATACTGAGAATCCTCATGCATAATAAATGAGGCTAGTTTTTGAAGAAAACCACACGACATTTATGTAGCACCTAACTAGGTAAAAGATCAGTGCCAGACCTGTTATGTAGAACAATGGTAGGACGGATGTAGGTAAAGGGTTGTGTAACTACCGAGGCCTATGTTGGGGTACATTGGGGTTCTTAACATCCACTCCTCATCCGAATGAACGATATAGTACTAAATGCTAAAATATGCTTGTTTTAAAATCATAAAAACATTGCTAAAAATATGAGTTTAAAAACATGGTGTTCGTTAAAAAATGATGTAGATATAAAAAAGTTCTATAAGTCCTCTAAAAAGTCAATATACTGTCACACCAACTGAGCTCCCCGAAAGCCATAGTGCTCAGTGAGAGCAGAAGAGGAAAAGTAAAACAAAAATTATGTTTTCGAATTCCAGTTTTAGTTGTTTTCGAAAAAGTCCAAATTGTTCCCAGCACACAGAGAGCCATATGTCTATGTGCCTTGTGCGGGAGATGCAACATCACTGTTGCCTACCTTACAGACGACGGTCCCTTTACCACCTCTTGGATCAGGTCAATGGAGCAAAGGTGATCTTCTCCGGTTCCCACAGCCGTTGCTGAGGAAGCACTTGATGCCTGTAGGCCTGGTGCAGAGCTGGTGGCCATTTCTACAGGAGCTGAAACATCCTGTGGTGGCTCTATGAATGCCGACATCAGGATTGGGATACGCTGAGGACACTGCACTACATGGTCCTTTATCGGGTCCAGCAGTACATCAGACGAATGGATCCCTCGACCCCTCGCAGTCCGGGTTTCGGCCCAACCACAGCACCGAGACCGCCCTTATCGCAGCCACCGACGACATCAGAACCCTAACCGACAACGGGGAAACAGCAGCCCTCATCCTCTTGGACCTCTCCGCGGCGTTCGACACCGTCTGCCACCGCACCCTAGTGAAGCGCCTCAGCAACATCGGAATCCGAGAGAAAGCACTGGAATGGATCATCTCGTTCCTCGCCGGAAGAACCCAGAGAGTCCGCCTCTCCCCGTTCAGATCCAAGGCCACCGAAGTCATCTGCGGCGTTCCACAAGGATCTTCCTCCAGTCCAACCTCTTCAACGTCTACATGAGCCCCCTCGCAGCCATCGCACGCCAACACAACCTCAACATCATCTCCTACGCCGACGACACCCAGCTGATCCTCTCCCTCACCAACGACCCCACCACCGCCAGAGCCAACCTACACGACGGGATGAGAGACGTCGCCGACTGGATGAGGAACAGCCACCTTAAACTGAACTCAGACAAGACGGAAGTCCTCATCCTGGGCTCATCACCCTCCGCCTGGGACGACTCTTGGTGGCCCCCGGCCCTGGGCACCGCGCCCAAGCCAACGGACCACGCACGCAACCTGGGCTTCATCCTGGACTCCTCCCTGTCGATGACCAGACAAGTCAACGCCGTCTCATCTTCGTGCTTCAACACCCTGCGCATGCTCCGCAAGATCTTCAGATGGATCCCCACTGAAACCAGGAAGACCGTCACCCAGGCACTCGTCACCAGCCGACTGGACTATGGGAACACCCTCTACGCCGGAACCACAGCCAAACTTCAAAAAAGACTCCAGCGCATCCAGAACGCCTCCGCACGACTCATCCTGGACATCCCCCGACACAGCCACATCACCGGACACCTGGAAAGACCTGCACTGGCTCCCCGTCAGCAAGAGAATCACGTTCAGACTCCTCACCCACGCACACAAGGCCCTCCACGACCTGGGCCCCAAGTACCTCAACGACCGCATGACCTTCTACACGCCCACCCGCCAGCTACGATCAACCAGCCACGCCCTCGCCACCGTACCACGCATCCGCAGAGCCACCGCCGGAGGAAGATCCTTCTCCTACCTGGCAGCCAAGACCTGGAACTCCCTCCCCACTCACCTTCGGCGAACCCAGGACCATCTCTCCTTCAGGAAGCAGCTCAAGACCTGGCTGTTCGAGCAGTAACTTACCCCCTCCCCCAGCGCCTTGAGACCCTCCCGGGTGAGTAGCGCGCTCTATAAATGCCGTGATTGATTGATTGATTGATTGATTGATTGATCCACGTCCGGAGGCGCAACCGATGGTAGTGTTAGACAGATGTCCAACACGCATTCTTGTCTGCAGAATAAGCAGTGGAGTACAGGCAAGACGCAGTCGACCCAGACTGATCTGAATGATAGAAACTAATACTTGCTTAGTTCCCGAAGCCGAGGTGTGCCCAGATGGAGTACCATGCGTTCACGGCAACATCGCTCCAAGAGCGCTTTTTCCATCTCCTTGGAGTTGGGGACGTCCATTGCTTAGCAGAAAAATCAAAATCAAGATACCCAGTACCAGTAGCAGGATCAGAGGTAGACCTCCAAAAATGCTTCCAAACACGGAATGTATTAAAGATGGAATAACTCCGAAAACCGTCTGAAAGGTGCTTATAGCCCAGAACCTATGGTCTTAAATAGGTGTACTATCCCACTCATATCAGACATGTTAAAGATATGATGTACCATTTCTCAGAAATGGAGCAGGAAGTTAGTTCAGACTATCATCTGTATCTCAGCTGAAGACCTTGCAACCTGTAGAACAAAAGTCTCTCGAGCCGAGGTTAAGGGCACCTTTTTCTGTACAAAGTATGGCTTTCAGTCTGCTCAGAGAATCAAACCGTATAAGTGAAACATTCAACAAAGGCCATAGTGGCACCTCCCCGACTGTGTGGGTCAGTGGAAACAATATTTGTATACAACAAGTAACCCTGAAACTTACTGTGACCAGATATGCAATGCCTGGCAGCATTCTGCAACAACCTTGATCATTCAACATCAAATAACTCCTGTTCAAGAGTAGTTTGAACACCGGATGAATCACGGCAGCTGGGGACCCTTTCAAGTGACAAAATAGGTATGCAACAGAAGCATTGCAAGCTCTGTGAAGCATAATATCCTGACAAATTAGAGACCCACTTAACGAATGCTCGCAGTCTATACCACTGGAAAATACTTCAGTGTCCCCATTCATGCATCTAAATCTGTACGACAAGTCCCAAGATTCATGGATGTATTCCTTCCCCAACGCTTCGTACCTGCCTACTTGGTGGTTCTCTTGGCAATATTGAAATTGGAATGTTGTTACTGGCAAAGTTATATGGCCATGAATTAACCATTCTGTGGACGGCGACTCAGCCACGGTGAATGGTAATTGGTACAATTTTTCAATGTGCAGCATTGTATATTTTAAATCTCTTTGTGCCATTGTTGTCTGCCTTTCTGTTAAATTATAAGCAGAGAACAGTGACATAGTGTTAATATATCTCCAGGGCACGTGACCAGAGCGCAATGATTGTAGCGTCCAGCTTAATAATAGAATGGATCGCAACTGTGATTGCCCGTGTTGTAGGATGAACAGATCCTGTTCCATTATATCTATAGCAGAAGACACAATGTTGCCCAGTGAATAGATCCTAGATGTTAATGTGATCATGCCATTGTCGATCACTGCTAAAGCCTTTTCTAGGTTATCCCTATCAATTTCACGCAATCCCTCCACAGCTTCCTGTTGAGAGATTTTCCAAACTTCCTTGTAAATAACGTGTAAGAAGCGGTTACGACGCGGCTTCCAGGGACCTAGCAAAAAATCCCTTAAATCCATGTCATCTGAGAGTAAGGACAAGTTTTGTTTCACCTGAGACAGTGTTGAGGTTCTTAGCCAATCTAGGCATAACTTTCCAACACTGTAGGATGTCACCACCCCTGGATGTTCTCGTTGTACATAGCGTTGGTCCGGCCTATGGATACTAAACCCTTCGGTGGTACCCTTGAATCTTAATTGACACCTTTTCGTGTCGATAGGCCAAACCAACCATCCCTTTCTAATTGGGGTCTGAAGAATTGTATGAACCTTTATGTATAATGTCATTCAGTGTAACCTCACTATGTTGTGTATACTTTTGCCATCCTTCAAACTGCGAAAGCGAGGGAATCCGAGGTGTGTTCAAGTCCTTAATCTTGACTAGTCCAAGACAGGAAGTCTGTTGCACTGTATTGTTCAGGAATATAATCTGCTTTGGTATGATGTATGCTCTTAATAGTGCCTCAGTTCCCTGAACTTGCTAATCTTTAGTCCCCATAACAGATTTTATGTCTTTGGTGTCCCTCCAAAAGTTGAAACCCTATAGAGACAGCTGGGAAATAAAGGAAGCAGAGTATATCTGTTTCAAATTAGTGAGCATATTTTTCTTCGTAGATGTAGGTGCAACCGTATAATAATATGAGGTTGGGTCTGAAGTGTTAAACCCAGAAAAATAAGCAAATTTTTTTGCAAACGTTTGTTAACTACCTTTTGGTGGTGTTGGTCAATGTTCCCATTGATGGTAAGTAAAAACATTGCGTGGAATACTTGTTTGTGCAGGAAATGATGACCAAAGTGTTGGTAACAATACTTAGGGGCATATTACGATGGCGGTCGGAAAACCTCCCCGACCGCCATGGTAGCGGGAAAAGACCGCCCTCATGGACCGCGACATCACCGCCGGTCGAATTATGATGACCCGCGGTCGAAATCCGACCGCGGCGGTCGGATCGCGGGCCTTAACATTGCGGCGGTTTCTGCTGCCCGCAGCACCGCCGCAATGTCCAAAGGAGCATGTCCTGCATTTCCCTGCACTGCGTGGCAGTACAGGGAAATGTAGGGGGAGACCATGGGTAACCCCCCAGTGCACCCACACCCCCCCAAAACATTGGGGGCCCGCAACGGGCCCCCGGAAGACAATCTCCGCATGCCTTTCCATGGCGGTTTGACCGCTGAGGAAAGGCTGGCTACCGACGGCATCATAATCCTACCGGCGGAGCCTGCTCTGCACCGCCACCATTATCCTGGTCCTGCTCCATCCGCCAGGCAGGAGTGCGGATGGCAACCGGCGGAAAAGCGTTGGTCGGAATTTCCCACCGCCGCGGTCACCACCACTATCCTAATTTGACCGGCGGTTTTCTTGGTTGCGATCGCGGGCGGATGTCCACCGCCGGTCTGGCGGGCGCCACCGCCGGCCCGGCGGTGTACATCCGACCGCCATCGTAATAGACCCCTAAATGTCAAGATCTGATGTTTCATCATACAATTCAGTTTTTGAAAAAGCAGCACTTTGTTCTAAATCAGACAGCATGCTATTCACAGTTTCAAAGTCCCAATCATCAGAGAATGTACTGGAGGTGATGATATAATTCAAAGAAAATGTAAATACATGTGATATTTTCAGAAGTTCAGTGAGACCAAATACATCCTATGAAACCCTATCCCAAACTATTCCTTCAGGAACTGGAACTGCTGTAATGTTCACCAAGGACAGGTCTCTTTGTTCACGATGAGATGATGTATGTGGTTTAAAATACAGTCACTACACCTATCCAAAGGACTAGGAAAAGTAGACCAATTACGATCCAAAGCTGTAGCCAGGGGTAAACAAGGTAAGTCTTTTTCAGCCAAAGGTAGATTTTATATAGTTTTTCTTTTCGGGAAACAGAAGCTGGCGGTGACTCAGGCTCACTCGGATCCAGTGAGAAGGTATCAAAATCGATGAAGTAGCCAGACGCTGTTTGATCTATCTTTGGCAGCTCTGCAGGATTTGTTGAACTGTCAGTTGACTCATTTTGAGACATATTCACATAAATATCGGTATTCGACCGAATTGAGATTTGCGTTTCATTTGTGTTTTCTTGTTCAATTTTGATTGGTACAAGTTCCAATTCCATTGTTGGCAACTCCGTTACTTCGTAGAGTAAAATCTTCAAACGTTATTAGTCTTTCTGTCTGAATTTCCTGTATGGTAGTGAGAGGAGATCGGCGGCTACCCAGCAGCTCACGCGGCCTGCTATTCAGTAACGGCCACATAGTGTGGGTTGTACAGATCAATGGAGATGAATCTCTTTTCTTTCTTGCCGGCAAGAGGCAAAAGAAGTACTGTTCTTGTTCCTTCGAAAGCCAGGACAGGTACAGGTGTTCCGTAAGATGGCCCAAATTCCTTTTTGTCCACAATCTTTTCTCTGACCAGGTCCCTGATCTTTGGGACCCAGGTAGGTCTTGCCGGAACAGATTTAACTTCCCCAGTGGTGGTGCGTTTTACTTGAACGTTGCTTTATAGTGCCCAGAATTCATTGAGTTCCTGTAAAACAGCCAAACGATCATTGATGTCAAATGTTTTTTCATCCGCCACTGTGCAGCCACCATCGAGGTCGGGTACCCACATCCTTGTCCCAAACAGGACCTTGTAAGGAGTACGGCCTCCCAGAAAGCTTCTTGGAATGTTATTAAGTGTCCTCTGGACCCCATATGGGTGATTGACCCATATGCCACCCGAGCCTAATGCCCTTGCTGTTAAGGATTGCGTTAAGTCCCGGTTTTTCCTTTCCACAATAAAATTTCCCTCGGAATGATACAGAGAGAAGTACCGCAATGCTACACCTAAACTTCCCATAGTTTCCTTGAAAGCCTGAGAGCTAAACCCAGGGCCACAGCCAGAATGTGAAGTGCAAATTGCGTATGTCCCTATAAAAACTCGCAAATCCTTAATAACAGTTCAGGCGTTAGCCGAGCGCTGAGGCCAAACCCACAGGAATATAGAGCATGAATCCACTGCCACCAGTATGTACTAGTAAGCCCAGTCAGCTTGTAGGTGGCTGCAGTGGTCCAAATAGACACATGTGAGAAGTCTGTTTGATATCAGCAACTGTGTCTGTGGTGGACGTGCTACCTTTGGAACCCTTCATCTGCTGACATATGTCGCACATAAGGAAAAAGCCATTGGTTTGCTTGGTAAGACCTGGCCACTGTTAGACCTGGCATCATTGGTGTGGGTTTCCCCTGTATTTTTTGCCTTGACCTCCTGTGTGTTTGCTGTGTGTTGGACTCTGTTTTGCTGGTCTAGATGCTTTGGGCGCTTTGCTACTACTGTTCAGTGCCAAAGTGCAAGTGCTCCATTTGTAAATTATTGTTATGGATTGGTGTTTCAATGATTGGCATATTTGATTTACTAGTCAGTCCCTAGTACAGTGCACTGTATGTGCCCAGGGCCTGTAAATCAAATGCTGCTAGTAGGCTTGCAGCACGCATTGTGCCACCTACATAAGCAGCCTGTAAATGTAACTCAGGCCTGCCATTGCAGTGCCTGTGGGCAGTCTAGTACTGCCATGTCGACTTGGCAAGTGCACCCACTTGCCAGGCCCTAACCTTCCCTTTTCTTACATGTTAGTCACCCCTAAGGTAGGCCCAAGGTACCCCTGTGGACAGGGTGCAGTATATGTGAAAGGTAGGACATGCCCTGGTGTGTGTGGCATGTCCTGATAGTGAAATACTGCCAATTTCGTTTTTCACTAGGCTATAATAGGGAGTTTGCTTATAACATCTTATAATCCTAACTATCCCTGGGAACAAGGTAGGAAAATAAAGTTTAGTATGCCTGAACTCAGAATGTTAAAATGCATCTTTTAGTGAGGGTGATTTTTACATTCTGTGTTTGAACATACCACTTTTAGAAAGTAGGTATTTTCTTGCTTAGTCTTCCAGTGTGCCTCTGCTAGGATGTGGATTGACTGTCTGGGGTTGGAGTGTCAGAGGCTGGGGAGGTGCAGTGGCTCCAGAGAGTCTGATGAGTCAGGGCTGGGCTGAATAGACCTGGGCTGCTTTTAGAGTAGGGGGAGGAGATTTCCTTTAACCTGAATGGGCCTGGTCTGCCTTCCACAATGCTGTCTCCACCTCCTGCCATGAAGCTGCACCAGAGAGGACAGAACTGGTTTTGACTGAGCACAGGGCTTCTCTGCTACCAGGGAACAAAGGATTTTGGGGCCCAGACCCCAGAATTTTAGATCACTTCTGGGAATCAAAAGGAACCTTTGCCAAGGAGAAGAGCCGGATTAGCTGAGGAGGAATACTGCCCCTATGCTGTTTTTGGTGTCTGGGGTTGGCCTGCAATGGCTACTTTCTGCCAAGGAGAGGAGAAGAACTTTGCTGTTTGCTGTGTCCCCTGCTTGAGGAAGATCTCCAAGGGCTTGAAATAAAGCTTGCCTCCTGTTCTGAAGTCTCAGGGACACAAAGACGTAATTTCTTCTGTCTTTCTGCATCTGGAGCTGCTGTTTCAGCTGCAACAGAAGGAAATTGCAACACCGACGTCGGTGAGCGATGCCGTAACCTGCACCGAAGCCATGGGCACCGCTCATGAAGAGCACGACGTACCGCCCTGACTTGCACCGTAGGCCCGATGCCTGCTGACGCCGTGCCACATCGACTCCGAAGCCGTCACTGAGGCTGCTGCTTGCACCGGAGCCGAGGAAACCGCTTGTGACGTCCACGACGCACCGTCCTGACTTGCACTGCAGCCCTGACTTCACCGACACCGGTGCTTCATCAACGCGGAGCCGATACTCGTCTTGGGTGACTCCCGAATCCATCGACACGGCACAGTCGCAAGGAACCGATGCCTCGCCGCCACCGCGACGTCACCTCCCCTGCATCGCAGTAAGGAACCGAGGCTTCACCTCCCCTAAGGTCGTAAGGAACCAACGCCGCCCAGCGCCAACGAAGCATCATCTCCCCGACGCCCTGCACCATCTTTGCTTTCATCGTTTCCAAGATACTGCTGGACTCTGCGCCTGACGCCTCACACTTCACGGTCAGCACCGTACTTTGGGAGTTTCCTCTGCCACGACCTCGTCAGGTGGAGTTATTTGTTGCTACAAACTTTATTTGAGTGAATAACCTATTTTTAAGGATATCTCGATAGCTGTATTGTGGATTTTTGTCGTTTGGTCTTGTTTTGGTTTAGATAAAGATTTCTTATTTTTCTAAACTGGTGTGGTGTCCATTTGTAGTGTTTTCACTGTATTACTGTATGTGTTCACAAATGCTTTACATACTGCCTCTGAGATAAGCCTGTCTGCTCGTGCCAAGCTACCATGGGGGTCAGCAGGGGTTATTTTAGAAGTGTATCCCCCTTACCCTGACTAGGAAGAAGGGCCCCTACTTGGACAAAGGTACCCACCTCTGCCAACTAGAGACCCCCATTTCTAACAGCCGCCAATAACGTTGTTTCAGCAATGAAACTGTCGCAGTGATACCTGCGTGTGCTGAGCCCAGACCCTTGTGTGCAGCTAGTATTAAACCTAATCTGTGATCCATGTTTGGTATTACTCTTTCACCAGTCCTGGAATTTGAGCACACAGTATATTTTGTGCATCTAACTTGTAAGAGTACTTGAGTTGAAAACCTTTTGACAAGGCTGTGCTGTTTTATGGCGAAGTGATGACAGCTACCATTATTTGTCCGTCTATTCTCGTGCCAGAACGAGTGATTGCCGCAACGGCAGCAGTTCGCACTGTCGCCTTGGCGGCTTCATCAGCCAATACGTTGATGACTCAGCGTATGAATCACGTGAGCCTGCGGCAAACCCTTTTTCAGCTCCGCCACTTGTTCCCAGAGCAATTTATGTTTTATTGTGCAACCTTTTGAATCTCTAAATCCATTTTGGCCCCAATAGTGAAGATATTCATTGTATAACTGGACACAATAAAATGAATCGCACACAATTAGTGTGGGGAATTCTCGATCGGTATTATTTTGTGCCAATATCAGGGCTTTTAGTTCTGCCAGCTGTTCCGTGCAATCTCCTAGAGACTACGACTGCGTATTGCTAGGACGGAACTTACCGTCCAGCAGACGACCCTTTACAATCGCACTAGCTGCGCTGTATTGCTGCTTACTTCCTATACCTGGCTAAGCAGAACCGTCAGTGTAAATGAGGTATTCATACTGATCCATAGGCGAGGATACTCTTGTTCGTGCTGCAGAAATGCTTGTGTTTTTAATGTAGAATCAAACTTGTAGTCTACATTTGTTGCAGTGAGGGAATTAGCCCATTGTATCCATTGTGGATGCAATGCTTTAGCGTTTGGAACGCTTGCTTTTGTAACAGCTTCTAAGGTTGGTACTGGAGTCACGACAATTATTCGTTTCCCCTGAGCAAGTGCCCTTTATCTCAATACTGTGTGAATTGGGGAGTTTGGCCCTTTCCTACAACCACCTTGGGCCTTAGACAATTGTATACACAAAACAAAATCGGGTGGTTGTGAGATTTAAACACATCTTTACTTATGCATGAGGTACATTTTACTCAATAATATTGACCTCAAATTTGTTTTAGTAATGATTGAACACAAACGTTTTTTAAACTTTCACATTTGGTGCGATAAAAGAAAGGACAATTTACATTCAACTCGATGGATATACAGTGAAAAATATTTGAAAAACATGTGTGAAATATGAAAAGATAAATCAAAAATACATTGTGATAACGCAAACTTTATACATGAACTAGGCTAAAATTGCATCTTCACCAATCCAAGATTATGGTTAGGTGAAATGTTCAGTATCAATGTAATGCTTTAAACTCCAAAAACCCATGAAATTCAACTGTTATAGTTATCTCAAGTAAATATAACTTGTGTCATAAGGTAACTATAACTCACACCCCCACCATGTACTGATTATTACCCCACATATTACACCACTCAAGGCATCTTCTACGACATCATTGATATTATCAACGCAACATTTGCAGTGAACTTATTGACGAAAAAACTGTGCATGGCGGGTGTGCGAGTGGCCACCCACTTCTATTACAACACTCAAATGGAAATCAGTTGGAGGGAGGTAATAACACTAACACCTAGGGAAACATATAAAATATCATTTTAAATTAAACTTAATTTAAGCTGAGATTACACATGAAAATAGTGAATTCCATCAATGCAGTTATCTATATTTAGGTGTCGGTGTAGATTTTCAAAAGAATACCTCTTTGCATGTAAATGTATCTTTGTGACTAGACCCCGGTCTGTCTTTGATGTGGATTCCAATAAATAGCACTTTCAAGCTGAAAGCGGATATTTGATATAATCCCTCTCCACTTGGTTTTAAGGCCAGGCGTGGGTGCAATTATTTTGTAAGAAGATACTTTGTGTAAGAGTAAAAAATCACAATTGAAAGAATCTTTTCTTCAAAAAGAGAGAGGAACACTTTGCTGGCAACATATTTATATTAGTTCAGTACTGATCCTTTATGCTCACATGCATAGTGATCTGGAATTTAAACCAGTTAAAAGTAGTGAGAAATGACTAGTGGCAAATACATCAACTTTCCCATTTCTTCAGCTGAAGTATTACCAAAATTACATTTAACAGAATGACATTGTATTGTCACTATATTTAAACTAACATTAATCAATGATTGATCAAAGACCAGCTTTATAAATTCACCAATTTTCCTAGGAAGGACAGGCCATTGCTGATCTCATTTTTAAGCAATAGGTGATCTTACCATCAGCAAATACATAAAAAGCTGGTATACATCAGCTAAAGTTTAGGGCCTTGAGCAATGGTCTAATACATTTCTCTCTGGCACACTATAAAAGGATGTTGAAACACATAAAGATAAAGGCCCTCATTATGAGTGGCCCGACAATGACAACAGAGCCAGTAACAGGGCCAGTAACAAGAGTTAACAACCCCATCTAAATAATAAGTTTTGCTGGAACACCACAGTCCTGTGGTGTTTCACCCAGAAATT
The DNA here is from genome assembly GCA_963921515.1 of Calotriton arnoldi. Classification (NCBI taxonomy): domain Eukaryota; kingdom Metazoa; phylum Chordata; class Amphibia; order Caudata; family Salamandridae; genus Calotriton; species Calotriton arnoldi. Next base: position 379,407 of record CAWUFW010013724.1, read on the forward strand.
TCACCTGCTGCAAGCAGGTGAAGTTTCCAGGTACAATATTAAGGTGAAACATACGTCTTCACAGGAACTCTGCTTTTTGTGTGTTGTTCCCCCAAAATTCATAATTCCTGTTATTTCCCAGGACCCATAACTACTGGGAGCCCAAGTAAGGGTAATTCCAAGGTGTGGAAATAGTAGGAAATATTATGGGCCACTAATAATAATTGCCAAGATGCATTCTGGTTTGCTGTGACGTTTTATCATACAGATAAGGACTTATCACCTTGAATCATATAGAGCTTTGTGGAAAAGTCAGTATCTCATGAACAATCCCCTTTTTGAATGGTGTAAGAACATTTCCCTTATAAGCATAAGAATCTTCAACACATTTCAAGAAGTAATTACTTTTTTCATCTTAATACAATTTGTATTAAAAACAAGAAAAGCAATGCACATACAGAACAACATACAATAATCAACAATGTCATTGCATTATTTTCATTCCATCAACAATGAGATAAATATGCATACTCATTTCTTAGAAATATAAAAATTAAGGATAGAATGAATAGGAAAAGGGAGAAGAAAGAAGAGACAAAAAGAAGAATAAAAAGAAATGAAATAGCAGACAGATTTAATGTAACATAATTAAACCAACTCTAACATATTGTATAAAGAGTTAAACAACTAGATACATTTGTAGTATGAAGCTACCATAAAAGATCATTACTAATTTTGCTTTCTGCGTCTAAAGCGGAGTCCGTTTCCATCCTGTGATTATTCTGTAAATAATTCCTCCAGGACCAGTAGGACAATTTTGATCAATCTTTTCTACAAGAAGTTATTTGACGGAAAGCAATTGAAATAAATGTGTCCTATAATTTTGGATTAAAAGTAAAGTTGCAATGAGAAAGTATTAATTATCCCAAAAATATATTTTTAAAAGAAGGGGAACATTTTTCAGCAAAATGATAGAAAATTTAGACCATGCCATGTTTCGAGATAAATTGACAAAGTCACAAGAAAATAGCATGTGCAGTAGTGTACCTTGTTCACTTTTATAGGACTGTCATAAATTAGAGATTAAATTATCCATTTTAGAAATGCAAAAGGGGGATAAGAAGTAATCTAATGTAAATAAAAGTTAGTGATTGATTGATTGATTGATTGATGTTTGCTGTTTTGGATGTCCTAAAAAGTTTGAACCAAATCTTGCTCCAGAAAGGGGGAGGGGAGTGATCCAGAAGGGGGTTGCTCCATATTTGTACATCCAATTCATGTTAAATATCATTTTCCCATAAATGTCAAACAGAAGATTTAGCTGTTGAAATAGTAGGCTATTGAATAGATCTATAAATCCTATTATGAAAACTTGTTTGTGGAATATCCTTAGCAATAAGTAAAAAGGTGTCTGGTCCCCAGACAAAATGTTTGAAAGTGAACCATGTAATACTAAATATTCTTTAATGAAAGTTTTACCTAGTCAGTAGTATTTTTGTAATACCTCAAATGGTACAATCGAGGAACCTAAAATTGTCTGACTAATCCAGGAAATATCTTTTTCTTCCCAATGCTTCCAACAAAATGATTTCCTGATAACTTTTAAATATATGTTTTTCCAGACAACAGATAGACGAAAACATTATTTGGAGTGTAAGCATCAAAGAAATATTTACAAACATAAAAATGAGTATACTCTAAAATATGATATATGTGTTGAGCAAAGCAATTAGCCAAAAGGATAATTTCCTTAAAAGAATACTTATCAAAAATGTGTTTTCAAGTTTAAAAAAATATTTTATTGTTTCAAGTACAAACCACTCAGTTCTTACAAAAACAACGTGGAACTGGAAGCTTACAATTTGGGTAGCAATAAGGTACAGGATCCAGTTGCATGCAAACACACAGGTGCAGGGAGATGTATTTTCAAATTTGACCAAAAGAGGGGACGGTCAGTCTTTATAATAGGATAACAGTGCACAACTGTGTCTGATGGTGAAAGAAGCATAGTATAGTTTGTGATCGGACAATGTAACTCTATCTTCAATTTTACATTTCTTAAGCTTCACTCAAGCAATATGAAAGGTTTTATTATTCAATAAAGATTGTGATAATAAATTATCAAATTGTTTCAAAGCAGAATCCAGAAATGTAAAAGGTAACATTGTCAGAACAAAAAGAATTTTCCCAAAAATCATCATTTTGATTATCCATATCTGGCGCAGTACAAGGGGAGACCAAACATATATTACATCTTTTTCTTGGTTTTAAGGGTAGAAATATTAAACAGAACAGAATTCTTTGGATTCAATGCAAATTAAATACCCAGATATTTAGGGGCAGGTTTACAAGGCCCTTGCGCCACGTTTGCGTCACTTTTAACATGGGAAAAGTGACGCAAAAGTGGCGCAAGGGGCTTGTAAATCTGCCCCTTAATCTTTATCAGGCACCACATAAAATCAGTAGTTTCAAGCATGCATTAAACATGCATCTCATGTATAGGCAATCCAAAGGATGAACCTCTGTTTCATTTAAATTCAATTTATAGACAGAAATCTGAGTAGAAATTAAATTCATCTAAAAAGGATTACAATGTAGTAGAAAGGATGGACATGTGTAATAAAATATCATTGGCATAAACTTACATTCTAATTTTTAAATCATTTCAATGGATACCCTGAATTAGGGTCTCCTATCTAAAACATTTCAAAAGTGGTTCTACACATGACACAAACAATAGTGAAGAAATGGGGTAGCCCTATCCAGTCCCATGAGATAAAATAACTTATGAAGAAAAATTGTTATTATTAAAAACTCTGGCTCTAGGGCTAGAATATAATGTTTAACGAATGATATAAAACGGGGACAAAACCATGTGCATTATCAGTTGCAAGTCTACCCTTAATAAAACCATATTGGTCAGTTTTCAAAATATTTTGCAGAACAGATTATAAATGTGTGACTAATATCTTTGCATATTTTACAATCCTAATTAATGAAACAGACCTACGATTTTTGAAGAACTTCGGATGTTTACCTTGTTTGTATATAAATGTGATAAAGACATTCATGAAAGTTCCCCTGGCACTCGAATACTGAATATATGATTATATAACTTCAAAGGTTTAGGGCCAATGTAGGGTGCAACATAGGAAATCAGCTCAATTCAAATCCTACCAGAGCCTGAAAAATGTCTTGTAAATAAATATCTTATTTAAGATCCTCAAGGTCACTGTCCTGCAAACTACGTTCGGGAATACCTGAAACTTCTTCTTGAGATAAATGGTCGACATCATTTGTATATAGATGTTTATACAATTGTTCAAAGGCAGATGAAATAATATTGGAGATAGTAGCAATGTAATTAAACTTTGATTTTGAAGTAAAATACACAGGTTTGATTACCCAAATATTTTTAAGGAATGGTTTAAAGTATCCCAATTATTAACTAATGGGAAATCAGAAGGTTTATTGAAATTTAAATAATCTTTAACAAAACTATTAAAACAGTCAACAAACTCACTATCAGAGAGGAGTTGATTATTAAATCTCCATCTGTTACAAGTAATATTAAACTCAGCGAAAGCTATAGAAGTAAAAATAGAGGCATGATCTAAGCAGATTGTACACATTGTAATAGAGGTCTGCAGATGAAAATAAATTCAAATAGATTAAAATGAAAATTCATACGAATTTGGATTAGATGTTTGTTTTCCAAACATCAAATGAAGAACAGGAGGACACTGCTGTCTGAAAAACTTTATGAGATTTCTGCCTACAAGTGTGTCAACTAACTGGCTAGAATCACCACCAAAATAGTATTAGGGCTCAGAATAGTATAAAATGTGGTTTTAATGCAGTTCCAAAAAGAGGTAGTATGTTCAACTAGTTCATACACATTGAACAGAGTTACAGACTCTTTATCCAATTTTATAATAACCAATTTCCATTTCATTATATTTTTAGGATATTACTTCATTTCTTAAAGCTTTATGGCATAAAATTGTTACCCCCTTCCTATGTTCAACTGAAGGTGAAAAAAATTACCAACCAAATTTATTTTTAGCCTTACAGATCCAGTTTTGCTACAGTGTGTCTCATGTAAAAACCCAAGTTGTGCCTGTAGCCTGGAAAGTTGGGAGAGTACCTTTTGCCTTTTATTCAGAATACCCATTTGTCAGATGTTTCAGGAACGTGACTAATCATACAACAAGAGGAAATGCACAATGACAGGAACAAACATGACAATCTGTAGATAAATAATCCTGACAACCACTGATCAGAGAAGTAAATAAAAGCTATGCATGGCAACATTCATATATAGAATGCAATAGTAGACAAACAAGAGAATATCTTAGAAAAAGAAAAGGATAAAGAAAACACAAGAAATAAGAGAAAACACACAGAAATAGCAGATCAAGTAAAACTGCCCAAATCTGAAAAAGACAACTCAACCAAAATAATTTCATGAGCCAATAGCATCACAAGACAACCAGCAAATCAAAAACAAAAAGTAACAAATTATATACAAGCATTCTAAGATAAATTTAATATTATGACGAAATTAGGAGTTTGGCTGGCATGTATCCATGCTTGAAGTAACAAGACTGTGAACAAATTCTTGTAGTTTTACAGGATCTTTTAATTGACCCATTACAGGTTATCTTACAAATACAGGAGTGCAATATACAAAGAATTACATTGAACTGTATGTGCCTGGGACTAAAATCGAGTAACGTCTTCTCCTTGGATTCTGTAGTTCTTGAGAGATGCAGATGTCTTGATCTAACTAAGAAGATTTCTTTTTGCAGCTCCTTAAACTCTCATAACTTTCAAGAAATCAGTATATTCAATGAGCTGTATTATAATTTCATGCGGTTTTGATGATGCTGATCTTCTCTTTCCAAGACGATGTGCTCTTTGTATAGTGAAAGAAGGAGCAGTAGGAATACCAACCAGCACCAGGAGGAACTTCTTTAACAAAGCTGGGAGACCCTCACCTGCTCCACTCTCCAGCAAGCCATACAGATGCAGATGTTTGCATCAATTTTTGTTCTCTAAATCTTCTGCATGCTTTTGGAGTATACAAATTACTTGATCCTTCCTCACAAGGAGAGTATTGAAAATCACTGACACGTTGCTCCAAATCAGCAAACCTGTTTTTCACACCAACCCATCTGTCTTTGATCTGCTATGGTTTAATATTAATAGCAGGCATAAAATCCTACAGAGCTCTGATTTCATCAAGGATATTATGAAGTATAGGGCTGGTAAATGAATCAATAAGAGAAGGATAGCCATTTTTTTTGGTCTTAATAGTAGACAAAGATTCTGATGCCATTTTATAAGAAGCCGTTTTAGCCTCAGAAATGTCTGAGCCTATTACTGCCAGAGACTCAAGTCAAGTCAAATTCAGCTTTATTCGGTTAACCCCTTCGGTGCTCACGACGGCCCCCGGCCGTCACGCGTCACGGTGGGCGTGTGCGCACGACGGCCGGGGGCCGTCCAAATCCCGCCCACTAATAGAAACCCCCGCACAGCGTGAAAATTCGCCGGGCACGCAAGGGGTTAAAATAGTACAACCATAAAAGCATCCTAAAAAATAGTAACAAACAGTTGCGCAATTCATTCTGGTCGGCACGTTAATACATATGAAAAAAGTTTTAAAATTTTCAAACACAATAAACATAATACAATTAAAAAGTTTGGACACAGGGAATAATTTATACATAAAGTGCCACGTGCAGAAATATGGATCACACAGTATCCCTATACCTCACTAATCAGTATATGTCCTGTTGTCTTCGTAAAGTAAGGCCTCTAGATGTGAATTATACTTTCTTATTTTAATTGCCATTTGAATATAGACCACCACAGTGTTGCAAACTGTTTCATTCTCTAAATTACAGATAAACTCAAAGGCAATTTTATAAGTGAGCAATTTTTCCTTTAAGAATAAAGGACGTAAAGTGCTCTTCCTAATATCTCTATAAAAATCACAGAATAAAATAAAGTGTAGGGTTGTCTGGTCCGATTTTCCATCACAGGAGCACTTTGGAAGATTTTGTTTCAACTTGCCTGTGATTGGGAAAGCTATTAGATAGTGGATAGTCCCCATTCTTAACCTTGTTAGATAAAATCTGTGTTTTATGTTCGTAACCTGAAGTAGATAGCGCTGTGTCCCCGGTCCAATGGGCCTATCACAGTATGCCCTAACCAACTGCTTTGAGTTTGCCTCACCTTTTCTTAAATGTTCCCTTGAGTCTATAAGCCCTGCTTTTACTTCCTTCTTACTATAATTAATCATTTGTTCACGGCGCATTCTTTTAAAAAATTACTAATATACATCAGCCAGGGGATTTTTTTTACCATGCTCAAGGGTGTGGCAATCCTTGATGATTTCCTGCGTAAATTTGGTTCCCTCCTTGCTCCATATCCCATGCCAGACAGTAAGGCCTGCTGCACTAATAAAATCATTAATATAAGTGGCAGCAAGCTCTTTATGCACAGTATATATCGAGGTAGAATTTGCCAGAGACTCATTTCTATATATCCAGACATAATAGCCAGTTTAACAGTCAAATGATACAGTGCATGTTTAAGGAAAACCAATTTATGAGCAAGTGCTGGCCAAATAGTGAGCAAATTCAGCATTTGGAAGAACTAATATCCCAGAAATCTGTTTTATTTATTGTTTCACGAAAACAAAATGATGTCCAGAATGCCTGATCATTCATAGAGGCACAAGTTGAGGTGAATTAGACTGCAACTCTGCTGCAGATGGAGGTAAATAGCATCCATATTTAGTAACAATAAAAGCCTTCCATCCTCCTATTTCACAGAGCTCACAAATAGCAGCCATCTTGTTTAGTGATTATCATGCCCCTAAGGAGATGCAAGACCTAACTGACACTTCAATTAGTTCTAGTATTTTCCACTTCTTTTTCCTATGTACACCACGGTATGGCTAACTGATTGTATGTATTTATACGGCAGCATTTTACGTGACTTAAACAACATGTCCAAGTTAAGTGCACACAGTCCTGAGAGATTTTACTCGTGAGAAGTTTGCTGCTTGTTCTCACTGGAGGATATCCCTCAACATTCTACACATTATGTTGTATCTTTGGGTTAAGCAGCCATGCATAATAGGAGTGCTCACTTTATTTGATCCTCCAACCACGATACAACAACTTTGTTTCCTGATGCATACAGTAATTTAGCATATATTGTAAGTCTCAAAAGCTTTCTGGAGATGTCTGCTCCATTTGTGGCACTTTGTGTGCCTTTAGCCTTATATATCTTCACCATGACTTCATCTGTCTTTCATCCATGTTTGCTTGAAAAAATGAAGATGGAATGCTGGGTCTGACTATGTATTCATGCATCTAGGTTACTAAGGGAGACAAATTCTGATTTAGATTAAAGAAGCTCAGACGTTTGAAAGAATTGATTGTCATTAAGTAAGTTGCACTGATAGACATTACCCTGGTTTTGTAGGTTTTCTGGGCCTAACTGTGTCTCTTGAGACTTTTTTAGTCTTGCATAATCATTAAGGTTTTTTTTTACACAGGTTTAGAAGGGAAGAAAGCTGAATTACTAGCTAGTGAGTGTTGCTTAATTTTTTATGCTGCACCTTTGAAAAACTACGGGCCTGATTCACAGAACTAACTTACGTCAAAAACGTAAACGTAAACGTAAAGTTAGTACTTTTTAGGTATTCACAGAATACACTTACTCATTTTGGTATTCACAGAAGTTAGTAGTCCTAACTTTAAGTGAGAAAAATCCTAACTTTAAGACTTTCGGTATTCACAGAAGGCATATAGGAGTCCTAAAGTTACGACTACTAACTTCTGTGAATACCAAAATGAGTAAGTGTATTCTGTGAATACCTAAAAAGTACTAACTTTACGTTTACGTTTACGTTTTTGACGTAAGTTAGTTCTGTGAATCAGGCCCGAGGCCTGGCTAGTAGTATACAATTCAAATATAACTCAACTCATTACCCCCAATATAATGTGTGTACAGAATAATTACATTTATGTGTGGATTTGTCCTTGGCACTGACCCAAATATGCTGTGGTAACATTTTATGGCAAAAAACGAACAGTTATTAGTGCTGAACTGATACAAACTATAACTAAAATTTAACAAAATATTATGCTACATTTAGGGGTCTGGGTTTTATTGGTATTTGTTATATTAACATTTTGCCTGTGCTTTTCCATATTTTTGTGTAATATGGAACACACTTTGAAACGTTGTCCTACTCAAACTTTTTTCCTTCTGAGTCAATCTTTTTTTCTAGAAGTTGAAATCCTCCAGAGGAGCAAGGTTGAAGGCTGTATCCAATGATGTCACTTTGAATCTGTAGAGCCGCTGGACAACATCCTTCGTGAAGCCATTGGTTTTGGTGGGAAAAGAAACAAAGGGGAAAACTCAACTTTCGTGCCTGCCGAAGTCCTCTCATCCAGCTGATACTTTTCGTGCCTTTGCACAAGCTACACTTCTACCTTTGGACCAAGGGCCAGATTTATATGTTGGCAGTAAGTATACACCATTGCAACTGTAAAAGAGTATACACACTGCCCACATAATGGTCCACCTGCCCCATTTAATTGGAGTTGACCTTAGGTTTGGTTACGACATTGACTACTCCGTCACCTAAACCTCTCTGATGGATTAAGAGCTGTGGAAGAAATAGCTATACGTCTGCCCCCCCAAACAGCCTGGGCAGACATGTAGCCATTTTTTAACTGTCCTCCACTGCCAAGCAAATCCAGGCGGTGAGGGACAGTGAAAAGCAAATAATGTTGCACCCGCAATTGGAGCTGATGTCCATGGTGAGAGGAGAATAACTTTTTTTATTTTGAAAAACAAATTCCAGTTTCAGGATTTTCTTTTTGAAAAGAAAACAAGAAAACGTTTTGGTGCAGGGCTACCTCTTACTGATGCAGCTCTGCACCAAACAGCAAAATGCCTAGGCAGGGATCGTCATGATGGCTGTTCCTGCCAATGCATTATAAATGACTGCCTTTTTGGCGGTCATTTAAAAATTTGGCGGGCAGCCACTCCATCAAGGGGACAGAGTTATTTACTCCCTCCCCATGATGGAATGTTGGGGGTCCGTCACAATATAAATCAGGCCTTAGTCTCTTTTTGGAGCTCAAAGGTTTCGAGTAGGCAAACCTGAAGATGTATCCTACGAAGTCCTTCCAAAATTGGTCACCTTTGCCATGAGGTCTCGCTGAACCACCGGAGATCTTGAAGGTTCAAGATTGAACTAAGTTCCAAATTCTCTCCAAATCTTCTGGGGCCACTTCTAAGACTTCCAGGACCTCAAGGACAGCACTGAGGGGCTTCAGCAGAGGGCACCAGCAATATCCTGTCCTGTTTCAATTGGCACTGGTCACTCTCCCAGGAAAATGTTCTCTTGTACCTTGCTATGTCCCTCTACCCATACAGTTGGTCAGCCAACTGATTTTTAGAGTGCATTAATTTTTTAGAGCTGGGTACAAGTGGGAACAGGTACATCCCTTCAAATCTCCACACAAGTTACAGCCAGCAGGTCTTGTCCCCTTCTGCTCTGCCACAGGTCAAGAAAGAGTTCTGAGGGATGAGGTTAAGTTGCTACGTTTTTCAAATCACTAGCCAGTGAGTGGGTGTAACTCCATGGCCAATGGGCATATGCCCTCTTCTTCAAACCTTCCTACTTTTGCAGCACTTCCTAAATATCCCACAGTGCCCCATTCTCAGGAAAATCCATAATGATAAAATCTTTCTGTCCCTGGAAGGTACTTATGGTACATCTAGAAGTGTTTTTAAGGTGATGAGCAGTTGCCTCCCACTCTACAACTATAAACTGCCTCTTGAGCCAGATCCTCAAGTCTTGCCTTATTACTAGACTATGATACATATTACAGGTCTCCCCTTGGTACCTTTGATAGTAGGGAAGCTCCTGGCCATGCCAACTGCAGGCAGGCCAATGTTAATTAGCCTACAAGGGCACCAGGCAGAAAAAGTAAACCTTTGGAAAAGTTCATTTACCTGTATATTTATCTAAAATCCAACTTTACAATTGAATGGTATGCCTAACAAATATTTAAAACTGTGGTTGTATCATCTCTATATATTGTACCAAACAAAATATATGGAATTTATGTATTAACTGTACTTTAGACATTTCATCACGGAACCATCTACAGCACTGGCAGTGCAAATAGCTTTTGGGGCCCAGTCACTTTAGAAGTACGAAAACATTACATTCTTACATGTTTCACTTTTAAATACCAGGTAATCTACCTTGTGGGCTACATGGTTTACTTAGGAGTGACTTACTAAATATTTTTAAAGTAAGGTTTCCTTCCTGTCAAAGTGTTTATTTTGACAGTTAGGCCTGCAGGTTTAAAACTGATGGAGCCAGGATACAAATGTAGGTCTGAAGTCATGTTTTCCTTGTCAGCCTACTGAATGGTACAATACGTGCTGCAGTTGACGGATGACATTTAATTTTCTATGCCAATGATGTCTTTTCATACACCATATACAATAGCCATACTGGAATGTTAAAAATTCAGGGATTAGACAAATGTAAAACGTTTTAGAGGTCAAAGCACATACACTGGAGATTCTACAGCAGTACTCAAGTGCGCAAAGTTAAAAAAATGACAGAATCAGTCCAAAAAAATTATAGTGACTACGCAAAAAGAGGCACTTTCATACAATGAAAAATGCCTTAGTTCTCTTATACAGTGTATTTTGTTTCTCTGTGAGAAATGAAGGAATGTTTTTGCCTTTGAAGATACTCTACCCTAATGTTTGGAACCTCCACCATAGAGGATGTTACTTTTGAAAGTGGTTTAGAAAATGTATTTAATAGAAGTTACTCTACAAGAACATAATTGCATCATATATTTGCTTGAGTAGAATGTAGGAATAATGAAACTTGTGCAGCGCAGGGCAGATTTTCCCTACCAATGGTATAACAGAGATTTACTTACACTTTACTGCTCAACCATTTTTCCACAAATATAGATATGGACTCTGATAAGAAAGAGAGGCACTCATAGCTTTGACTGTGAAGAATCCTTATATACATGTAGAGAAACAATGGAAAAGTTCTAATCCATTGGGGCAGAACATGGAAAGTCAGCTTCCGGATTTGGCATAGTGAGACCATAGTCTCCTGTGGAACCTTCTTTGCCTGTTGGAGGCTGCACCACAGTATACTATGTACCTTGAAATGTTCATGAGATTCTATAAGAAGCTGTTATGCTTGTGAAAAATTCTGAGTTAACTGGAAGTGATGGGAATGCTGAGTGGACTAGTGCCAATTGTGTGACAGAAATGACTTCTAATAGATTGCTGCACCATGCTGGGTACCCTAATTCCCAAGGCCTAGAGTGCTTGGGATCAGCAGGAAAATGACTGTTACTTGGTGTGCTGGATAACTTGGTCCCAAGCAGAAGTATTAACTAAGGAACAAGAGGACTGAGTCACATGAAACGCATCTGGAGATTTCCTGATTATTTGGAGTTAGGTAGCATGGCCTTTCGCTTTCCAAATGTTCAAACCACGTACCTTGATCTTTGCACTGCAAAGTAGCTTGATATCAATGCTGTTGAGCCCACATTCCGCTTCAGTCAATACAACGGGTGGTCAAAGGTCCTGGAAGTGTCCAAACGGTGTTGAACATGCTTTGCAAGGCAAGACAAGCTCACCTAAAATAGACTTTATCAAGTACCTCCTGTGACTTTATCCTGATAGTGTGGCTCGAGCTCCAGAAAAATTAAGTTACACGTTTCCCTAATTTCTTTCTACGCTTATGCATTTTCTTCATTTTTTAGCATTTTTTGTTCAAGGTCAGCCAAAATAACACGTATTAAAACCTGTTTACTGTTGAGAGTTCTCCTGTTTTTTGGCAGAGTAGCAGTGTAGGAGCTCACGCGCAGCTCCCATTTCTAATGTAACCCCCTCCTAATATACTAAGACCTAAGGACCAGATGTACTAACCTTTTTTGCAGTCACAAACACTCTGGTTCAGAGTTTGACACTGGAAACATGTATTTGCTCTTGTACAAATACCATTTTAGCAGTCGGTAAAGCTTAACTGACTCCTAAAATGGGATTACTGCTGGATACTGATTCAGTATTTTAGATGGGGAATGTTGTGGGTATTCCTTCCTAATATTGAATCAGGACCAGATGTATAAATGCTTTGAGATCAGAATTCCAGTTGAAACCCATTGAAAAGTTACTGATTCCCAATTTGAGGTGGTAACTCGTTTGCAAAAGGGTTTGAGTTCCCTTTGCACCCCTTCCCCTTATTGAATTGAAGGGCACGTTTCAGGGGCGGTATGCCAATTAAGTGGCTTCTGCTGAGATCTGTGTGCATCCCACAGGTCACAGTTTTGAATCTTACTGGAGTGGACTCTCATTTCAAACTTCTGAAGACAGTGCATTGATAAGCATTTGATTAGGTAACAACAATATCTGTTATTTACAGCACGAAGGAGCAATGCAAACCCGCAGTAGCAAATGTAATTTAAAAAATTTATCACAGCAATTAATGATCCACATTTGTAACTCAATGCATTAATGACAGTAACCTAAACCTGATCTTTAACTCATTTTCATGCCTTGCTAATAGCGTAAATGCAACTGGTGCTATATGACTCATGCATATTTTTTCTGCCAGACATCTGAATCATTTAATTAACTTTAGCTGGGTCAATGTGGCAGAAATAATTTTTGAAGATGTTCTTTTCTTTGGATCCTCAGAGACCATTTTCTGTCCAAATTAGCCATCATTTCAAATGAGGTCATAACATTTTGAATGTGATTTAAGTGACCACAGTAGATTCCATTGTAAGTATCCTCCTCCGATGTATTCAGTTGAACTGCAATTATTACTAAAAGGCAGCACTTTACAAACTAGGGGAAAAAACTTTTGTAACTCCTTACAATGGCTCAAACTAACAAATGCTTTGCACAGATATGTTGGACTCGTGTGCAAAAATTTGATCTGTGGTTGGAGATTCCTTAATCCTCCAGGCACTTACACCTGTATATGGGAATAACATCAACTGATAATCTGTCAGTTGTGCATTGTCAAGTGCAGTAGGTGTCCAACCAGGGTCAGTAAAAGTCAGTTTTCTAGGAGTCTTTTAACCCACTGGTTTGAAAACACCCCAAAATCTGCAATTTTTTGGGTATTAAAAAAAAGGATTTGCAGGTCCTTCATCACCCTCGACAGGCACTCCTGAAAAGAGCAGGATTAAGGGCCTCATTACGATGTCGGGTGGAAAGCCTCCGCCCTACAGTTGGAATTTCCTAAATCGCGTCGGAACCATTCCGAACAACTCGGTCGGTTTACAATCCGCCTGACCGATTATGATGTTCGCAGTCGGAAAGTAAACCACGCAGTCATTCAGAATCGGTCCGACTGGCTCTCGGAGTATCCGTGTCGTCGTGCACCTCAATGGCCAGCTTTTCTGACCGACCGATTACGATGTTGATTTCCAACAGCCTTTCTGAGTCGGCCTGTCCGACACGAAAAAGGCTGTCTGAAAGTCCTGGAACGAACACCCCCTTCACATCCAACAAAGCCAGACACTGCACCAGTTCAGAAAAGACCTCAAGACCTGGCTCTTCGAATGACCCCAACAGAGCTGCTCACACCCCCTCCCCCAGCACATTGAGACCCTCATGGGTGAGTAGTGTGCTCTACAAACCTTGATTGATTGATTGAAAGTGACTTTGGGGGCTCCTAGCAGGGGCTCTGGTTGGGGGCCGAGGGGGTACCTAAGGGACCCCCCTGTAAAACACTGTACTGTGTGGCAGGCACAATGGGGTGCCTGTGACAGGGTGCAGGGTTTTCCGCACACACCCCATTTCCCCATAGGAGCCCGTGTTACGGCCGGTTGTCGGTAGGAACACGGGCTCCCATAGGAAACAATAGGAACAGTGTTCATTGCATTCTAATTGGTCGTGCGGACGAAGAGCCGGTTGGTTCAGAATCCGAGACGGTGTTGGGCGGAAAGTTTCCGCCCGACATCGTAATGAGGCTCTAAGTGTCTAATGTACAATTTAGTGAATCCTCATCTCAACCATAAACTGCCGGAATTCTTTTTTCACCAAAACGGCGGCTCTCTGTCCCATGAAGTAGTGGAGGAACAACCAAATGACTGCTGGTGAAGCCTCAGGCTGTTCCAATCTCTTTCAATCAATTACAGCAACCCATCTGCCAAAGGACCATTGTCATTGATGAATAAAAGGACCACCCTATAGAGGGCGCTCCTCCCAATTTATATTTCCCTTCTCCTGGTCCGCTGTGCTATGCACGCTGTACCTCGGTAGGGAAAGTGACCCCACAACATAGGAAGAATGCTCCGTGCATGGTGATCCCTGCATATCCGGGCTGCATTGACACAGCAGCCTGCCTGGCAAACAGTTTTGATGAAAGCTGATTGTAGTTTTGTAAAAATGATCCCAGCCAGACAGGCAGGGTTCTTTGAAAGGGGCTGAATATGAGCCCCTAAGTCCATTTTGAGAGTGGGAAAGAACCAGGTACATCACCATATTTCTTTGGGGTGGAGGAGAAGGAACTTCTCCAGAGAGAAAAACCGAATCTACCTCACATATTTCTGCCATCCATATTCTAGAAGATTGTTCGCCATGTAGAGAATCCACTGGAGTACACATTTTGTACCCTCAGTAGGCATGAAAAACCTAAGATTTCTGTAGATTTCCAGGATTACTCTATTGGGATTTTATAAATCACCAAAACTCCATAATTGTATTCAACTCATAGGCATAAGATGCCAATACTTTGTTTGCGAAAGAGCGGGAGATATCTTGTGGGATACGACTGATTTCCAAATAAGTTCCCAGTTATCCAGGGGGATGGTACCAAGGCTATTCCATTTTTCTAAGACAGGTTTCATGGAGGATGTAGATTTAGGTAATAAGAGGTGGTAGAACCTAAAGGCTTGGTGGTCTGACTCTTTAAAGGTCATTATTGTCTTGAAGATGGAGGGATTTTTATCTGGGAGGTTTAACTTGGACAGGCTTGCTTTGAGTTTAAGGAAGTCATAAAAATCTATGTCTGAGAGGTTGTATTGCTGTTTTAATTCTCTGAAGGAGAGCGGGGAACCCATGGAGCCCAGTTGTCTTGGAAAGTGGATGCCTTTCAATGCCCATGATTTCCAGACTATGGTTTTCCCTTTAATTTTGATCCTTGAGTTTTTCCATAACAACATCATATTAGCATGGATGAGAGGGTTCCCTAGGAGTTTATCAATTTTTATGAGCGTTCTTTTAGTATTGGAGAAGATGTATTTTCCGGAGGTAAGGGGTAATGCCTTACTGGATAAAAACGTGATTGGGTGAAATGCACAGAGTAATTCTTTTTCGACTAACAGCCAGGTGGAAGTATAGTCAGTGGGTGGCGAAAGCCAAAGAGAGCCTTGTCTGGCTAGGAAGGTGGTTTGGTGCTTTTTGAAGTCTGCCAGGTTAACCCCGCCTAAGTGTACTGGTAAGCGTAATTTCTTAAGAGATATTCTCGTCCGCTTGTTTTGCCAGATGAATTTAGATAATAATTTGTCCAACTTGTGATGAAATTACTCCATTAGGACAAGGGGTAACTTACTGATCAGATAATTTACTATCGGTGTGATCTTCATTTTGATGGTCTCGATGCGACCCCACCAAGTGATACATTTCAGATTCCAACCCTCCAGTGCACTTCAACTTTTTTTAGCGTTAGCTTTTTGTTGTGGTGGAGCGGTTCCAATAAGTCCGCATTGAATTCTAGGCCAAGATAGTTAATGTAATGGAGCTGCCAAGCTAGACCCGTGGATTTGAACAGATCACTTGTGCAGAGGTTGTTCAAGCCCATGATTTCAGACTTGTCTTTATTAGGTTTATGTCCAGACACGCGGGCATAATCCTCTATTGATTTTAGCAAAGTAGGGATTGAGTGAGATGCGTCGTCGGTCAAAATCAATATATCGTCCGCATATGCGGCCACTTTTATTTTCGTATTATTGAAAGAAACTCCAGCTATATCCGGATTTGCCTTGATCTTGAGAAGTAAAGGTTCAAGTGTCAAGATGAAGAGTGATGGAGAAAGGGGACAACCCTGTCGGGTACCCCTCTCTAAATTGAAGGCTGAGCATAAGAGACCATCCTAACGTACTCTAGCGGAGGGAGCACTATATAAGGCCATGATCATTTTCGTGAAAGTGTCACCGAGATTATATTTCAACAGGTTCTCCCGCTCTTTCGCAAACAAAGTACTGGCTCCTACACAGATCCTTTTGGACTCCACAAAATATCGCTTAAAGATAACCCCTTATGTTGGACTGTAATGGAGCTACCGGGGACCTCTGTCATGTTCTATTTCACTGCAGTAAGGTCTCCTCCTTTTGGGACAGTGTGTTATCCACTCTATCTGTGGGGTCCGTCTTAGTAAGAAATTTCCTTCACTGGTTCAAGGTTTTCTAGACCCCTAAATCCAGTCCCAGAATGATAGACTCCTAGTGGACATACTACTGACATTGGCGTCTAAATCGATATTGGCCAATTGGAAAAATACAGCCGCCTCCTCCTTTAAGGCCTGGCTCAACTGGATCTCCTTCTTAAGAGGTGTAGATAATATCTCTCTACAGAATTCCCCTTGGAAATCCCAAAACAACAGGGTATGGACATCTTTGGACACCTAATTCCCTATGACAAAACCTTCCTGATCCCTCATGGATCGGGGTCTGCTTTCCTCTTCGTGTGCTGTGCGGGTGTCATCTCTGGTCCCGGAAATTGGGTTAACTTTCTATCATTACATCCTTATATTCTGTGGACCCACTCTGTTCCCTAATTATCACCAAAGATGGATTACTCAAACAGCTATACAAATTCGTCACTTGTAAATGTACTATTTTCTGACCCTAATCTCTCTATACTCGACCGTTAGAACCATACACAATCATTGGCAAGAGGTCCTTCAGTGAACCACTTCATAATTTCCTTCCTCTTTCATTTTTGTGTTTCTATTTTGTATGTCTAATCTGTATTACTATTGTAATGCTATGTAAATTGGTCTCACATTTTGCTTCTTTCTTATGTATGAAATTACAGATAGCCATCGGATTCTGTTCATGTTATCTGAACATTATGTATTCAGTTATAATGCCTTGTCACACTCTCTCTTTCCTTTGTTTTTCTTTGCTTTGTTCTAGAAAACCCAATAAAAACCTTTTGAAAATAAAAAATCATAGGCATAAGTCTTCCACATATAGATTTATGTATTTTTTGTATGTTATTCCCACTTTGTTTTGGGAGGGAGCATATCAAGTACAAGATGCTGCTTGTGAAGACTGCATGGGATTTAGTGGTTAAGCATCTGTCTATTTCCTCACCATAAGACACATTCTTTTAAAACAAGCTTCTCATCTCTAATAAGTGTGAACTGATGAAGATTTTGTTTTTTAAAGAGAAAACCTGAAAAAGGAGCTCTTCACTGACATCTGAACGTTTCCACTCTGCTGCAGGACCAGGGGTAGCAGGCACTTGGCTCTTTCCTTGCAATGCCATAGCCTTTATAGATTCTCAGCTTCCCCATGTTCAAGTTTGGACTTCCAGAGTCAGTGAAGGAAATGACAAGCAGCAGTCTTTGTGTTTCCGCAATGTCACTTAGCTGCCAGCAGGGAAATAAAAATCCCTGCAGCCTGCCATACCCTACATATTGGGTAGGACATTGTATAATATGTGCAAACTTAAGTGAGCCAGACTCACGCAAATTACGGGAACTTTGCATATCTTCATGAAGTGCAAAATTCCCTCAATTTTCCGAACTACTTTGAGGACATAATTAAAACATTGCCTGCCTGAAGCCTCTGCATGAAAATGGAATGAAATGTGCTTGTAATCCAATTGCTAATATAAACTCTGAATCTTTTTAAAAATACAAAAAACACAAATATTACAACACTTTGAATTTTCTTTTGCAAAAGCTCCCCACCTCTGTTCGAATTCAATTTCCACAGGATCACCTAAAAATCTGTTCATCATCTAATTTTTCTACTTTTTTTTCACATAGCACTGTGGGGACGGTTTCGTCCTAGGCCAATATGCTACTGTGCCAAAATATAGCCTTTACAATTCCAAACAATTGTGTACTGATGTTCTACAGTGGCTTATTTACCCTCCTGTGTGACCTTGTGTAGTGGCATACAATTCTGAGTTTCTGACATACGACTGCCCTCCCCTAATTTGCATTGTTGTAATAGGGTGAGTTCAAATAAATGCCCACTTTAGTATTAATCTACATGTATCCTATATTTTTGAAATATATGCACTGTAGTCAACATACTTCTACACATGAGCACATTTCCGAATGCAGATTTACCTTTCTCACATTAGCCCGTATTGCACAATGAATACTGTTACACCTGTCAGCCTTAGGATGGTCTTCCCCCAACATGTTGTCTTCTCCCCACCTGAATTCGAATTTTGTTAGCCTTAGGACTCTGTGCACTCTAACACTGCTAACAAGTGCTAAAGTGCTTGTGCACACTCCTGAAAACATGCCAAAATTAGCTTAGACCTGATTGCATATTTAAGGTACTTATATTTCCCTAGTAAAGTGGTATACCATGTATCCAGGGCCAGCAAACTAACTGCTACTAGTGAGCCTACAGCACTCATTGTGCAACCCACTTAAGTAGCCCCTTAAACAGGTCCAAGGCCTGCCATTGCAGCCTGTGTGCAGTTATAAACTGCCATTTTGACCTGGCTAAATAAACCCCTTTGCATGCCAAAAACTCAATTTTTAATACATATAAGCCACGCCTTAGGGAGACCCTAAGCAGCCCATAGGGTGGTGTGCATTTATATTTAAAAAGTTGGACATGTACATTTAAGTTTTCCTGGTAGTGAAAAACTCACAAATTAATGTTTCACTACTGTGAGGTCTAACTCTCCTATAGGATAACATTGGGTTACCTTGTTACATTTAATAAGAGTATGACATTTGTTTGGGAACTGCTATAAATGTCAAGTTTGATGTCTACAGAATGTAATTTAATCCCTCTTTAATTGCTAAGCCACAATTCTGAAAATACCACTTTTAGAGAATTGGCATTATCTTGCCCTATCCAGTTGGTGCCTGCAGTGTGTATCCCGGGTCACATGACTAGATGTAGCTGGCAGTTGGCCTTTGTGTATTCCTCCCAGACAGTAACACAAAGGGGGAGAAGGTGTTGGCAGTGTTCGCCATCCTGACAGGACTGAAGGGGTAGAGCTGTGCACAGCCCCACTTACATTTCAAAGGAGATGCCTCAGCACACAGAAAAATAACTTCACACTAGCCTTTATGACCGCAGACATAGTGAAGCCTGGGCAAAGAGGTAGGAAATTCCAGAACTGTCTGTGGGAGGTAAAACTCCAGAAGTTTTTTCACTTCAAAGCTGGCACCGGCTATAAAAATTGGACCCTCAGACCCACTCTTGACAACACTCCTGTACCTGTGGATACTACAGAAGAAGGACTGGCCTGGTTCTAGAGACTGTCTTAGTATCTGAGCCATGCCTGCTCTCTGAGAAGGAAGACAGGACTTGCTCCCTTAATTTCTGGCAGAGTGACTCCAAGGGTCAGCTGGCTGACTTGCTGTTCTGAGCTACAGAGACACAACAAGCATCATAGGCCTCCCTACAAATGGCTAGCTGTCCTGCTGCAACTGGACCTGCCTGAACCCTGCTAGTCTATGCTGGAGTGAGTCCCTAAACCCAAAGAGGCACCTCCCCAGCTCCTGGTTTCTTGTTTGGCATCAGAGTGCACTTCTCTGAAGAAGAAAGAGAAATCCTGTCGCAAACGGACTTGTTTGTGCTGAAATTTCGCCACCCGCGCAAACGGGTGTACATTACAAGCACTTGCACATACACATGCATTCACACAAATACTTAAGTGCAAGTACACCCAAGCATATTATAGTATGTTGATTAACAGATCTAGAGTCTGCACTTTGAGTTCAGTATATATGACTCTGGAGAGATTCAAGAATGAACATACAGATCAGTGTTCAGTGAGGCCACTCGGTGGTTCTCTTGCACGTCAAATGTTAATAGAAGAATGACTTCAATCCTTTCACATATACACAAAAAAATTGTAGAAATGAGGGCAAGCAATATTATTGTAGTTTTTAAAATACTTTTTTAACAAAAAAGATGGGCATGTTTTGAAAAACACCCTTGGCGTTAAATTTGCAAAATAGCTTCCTTTATTTTATGCCTGTGGAGAAAATCTCTTGAAAACAGAGCTCTGAGTGTTTATTTCTAAAAGCAGCGTCTGCATCTATGTGCCTGCAACATACCAACTGAGGAAACAATTAGATTTGCCAGAAGTCTCCAATCAAGCAAACAGCTGTGACTTCTCAATTCGACTTAAAACTTCTTGCACAAATACGGAAACAATCTCTATAAATAGCAGAGCATTTAAAAACAATATTTTGCAATAAAAATTAGCCTGACATAAATAAAGTGTCTCTTCAGTTACTGATGAGTTTAGGCACTCACTGTATACACTCTATCCCTCGTTGATACACTCATCCGTCCATTCATCCACCCAAAGACTTATTCTTGCAATCTCCCTTCACCCATCTGCAATAGAACAGACACACAAGCTTCCACAAGCAAATAGAAGATACATTAAAACATTAAAAGTAGAAAATAAGAAAACATTCCACCACTTAAGCGAGAATGTGGCTAGGACGGTCAACCTCGGAGCTGGGGAACCAGGTTCGAGTCGCGGCAGGGGCGCTCAACATTCTGTGATTCTGGGCAAATCACTTAATCTCCCAGTGACAAACAAAAAAAAAATGAATGTGTCCGTCTGTAACGTAACTGGTGCTCATTTGAAGCGCTCTGATACCTTTGGGTCTAGTTCGCGCTATATGAAACTACAAAAAAATAACTTAAACTTTTCAGGCATATCCTTGCAATACAAAATATTTTTTACGTAGTGTAGTGCCGCCATCTTGCAATGGTATTCTTCATAGTATCTGTATTGTTGTTATAGAGATCCAACATACCTGCTACATTTAGAAGCAGTAAGTTGACCGTTGTGGAGCAGTGAAAACAATGATACACTATTCAGAATACTATTCCAAGATACTCGCTCAGTAAATATCTCAGTGGGCATCCATCTGTGAATGCTAAAGTGTATAGTGCATCAATGATGTACAAATCCAATATGGTCAACATAATGGTCCTAAACATGGTGACCATCTTGGAATGGTAAAACAATGATTATCACATTGCAAATCTTCAACTCCAAGTGTATGTCAGAAGGAGTAAACAACACCAAAGCCCTTGTCTACTGTGGTAATATGTGGAATTCCATGTACCAAATTATCTGCCTAAAGCCTTTAACAAAGTGTAATGACAATTCACCCATAAAAGCCTAATGTTGTTAACAAACACAATTAACAATACATTGATAAAGGCTTACAGGGCCATATTATCAAGAACGGGCGATAACATATCGCCGCTTTAGCGGCAGGAAACTGCAGCTAAAGTGGCAATAAGGGGCTTGATAATATGCCCTATAGAATTCCAATAGAAGCCCAGGTTTGATGTCCTTCACACCAGTACCTGGGCTTCTATTGGAATTCTATAGGGCATATTATCAAGCCCCTTATCGCCGCTTTAGCAGCAGTTTTCTGCCGCTAAAGCGGCGATATGTTATCGCCCGTTCTTGATAATATGGCCCACAGTCTTTGTTGTACCTTTTTAGAATGAACATATCAGACCTATGCAAACACAAGGAGATGATGGACGGAGTGCTGAAACTTTTCAAACACTCACCCCCAGTCACAGATCTGGGTTGAATCCATCATCATTCTTTAGCTCACTTTGCCACCCCAGTTCAGACACAGCTATATGCAAATCAGTCTTGACCCTGTGCCTCATGGGAACAGTCCAGACCGAACTGCCAAGCCATGTCTTCCCTGGACCGGAATCAAGCATCGCGGGACCGGTTTCGGGCTAACAGCCCTCATCAGCCAGGCTAGCTTGAATCCAGTGGCAAAGTGAGCAAGGGACCCATGTTTGGGCATACCCTGCCAACTTAGGGCGAACAAAGCAAACACAAGGAGATGATGGACGGAGTGCTGAAACTTTTCAAACACTCACCCCCAGTCACAGATCTGGGTTGAATCCATCATCATTCTTTAGCTCACTTTGCCACCCCAGTTGCTTGTTTCCAGTCCAGGGAGGACCTGGCCTGGCAGTTCAGGCTGGACTGTTCCCATTGGGCGCAGGGTCAAGACTGATTTGCATATGGCTGGGTCCAAACTGGAATGGCATGGTGAGCAAAAAAACGATGGATTTAGGCCCAGATCTCTGTACTGGGGTGAATGTATGACGTTGTTCTGCATTCTGTCCATCAATTGTTCTTTTTGCATTTGTTACCACGATTGGGACGGGTATGCCCAGACGTGGGTCCCCTGCTCTCCATGCCACTGGAGTCAAGCTATCCTGGCTGATGAGGGCTGAAAGCCCGAAACCGGTCCTAGGATGCTTGTTGTTTCCAGTCCAGGGAGGACCTGGCCTGGCAGTTTGGGCTGGACTGTTCCCATTGGGCGCAGGGTCAAGACTGATTTGCATATGGCTGGGTCCAAACTGGAATGGCATGGTGAGCAAAAAAACTATGGATTTAGGCCCAGATCTCTGTACTGGGGTGAATGTATGACATTGTTCTGCATTCTGTCCATCAATTGTTCTTTTTGCATTTGTCACCCCGAGTGGGATGGGTATGCCCAGACATGGGTCCCGTGCTCTCCATGCTCTCCATGCCACTGGAGTCAAGCTATTCTGGCTGATGAGGGCTGAAAGCCCGAAACTGGTCCTAGGATGCTTGTTTCCAGTCCAGGGAGGACCTGGCCTAGCAGTTCGGGCTGGACTGTTCCCATTGGGCGCAGGGTCAAGACTGATTTGCATATGGCTGGGTCCAAACTGGAATGGCATGGTGAGCAAAAAAACGATGGATTTAGGCCCAGATCTCTGTACTGGGGTGAATGTATGTCATTGTTCTGCATTCTGTCCATCAATTGTTCTTTTTGCACATATCAGACCTATGGCATCCAAAATACATTTTCCCAAAGAACCAATCAACCTTATATCCTTTATCATTGGTTTGTTAACACACCCAAACAAACCGAAACAGACCTATTCAATTCTAAATAAGGTTTCCCAACGACAATTCTGAGTCATAGAATTAGAAAATAATAAATATAGACAGAATTGTAGTCTGCAAAACAATATTCAACCATCCCTATGAGGATTCACAAAGATCATCTAAGGGCAAACTGTTACACGCAGGGTTTGTCATACCAGGAAAACAGGAACCAACGCCAAACCCCTCGACTACCAGAGTGATATGTAGGAATCCATGTAACCCAAACCTGTTTACAGGTTTCAACACAATATAATAACAATCCATACTTAAAAGCTAGTTGGGAGGTGTGGTCTGGCCATGAGCAGGAATGGCTGCTTGAACATGGAGCTCCGCCCCGAGACGGACCTTGGACGGAGACAGTGGCATCCAAGGCATGGTGGAGGCAGCTAACCTGCTCCTCCACCCTGCCCTCACCCATCAATGATTGGCTTCGGTGTCCCGGCGGCTGCCGCCACCAGCCCACCCTGATTCTGTTGACGCCGTGCGAAGCTGCTGGGCCTAGAGGCAGAAGTGAAGCCTTGGCTCCCAGCACTGCAGCCTTGCCAATCCCGCTGGCAGCCTTGTCCTCCCGAAAGTCCTGACACAAGGTGGAGGCGACCTGATGGGACCAAGCTTTACACACCACCTTGATCTGCGGACCCACAGCGCTGCATGCCATCTGCAGCCACGATTGGCGGCAATGACGCCAGCCCTGTTTGTTTCCCCGGTGGCCCTGGAGCACACAAGGAGAATCCCATCGGGGCCTACAATGCCCGCATCACTGCAGCTTACGGACCCAGGCCTACTCGATCCAGCACACAGCAGGTAGGCGGGGACCTAACACCCTGCCTCCCGCCCCTCTAATTTTTCCTCCAGATGTATCCGTGTATGGGGGCCCTGCATGTATGTTGTGAATGTGCTACCAATAGACATTAGGGCTGCAGGGGAGCCTGGGCCCACAACCCCACATCATTGTGCCCCCCCACAGCGGGCCGCTCCAGCCATGTACCATTTTGGATGGCGACAGTGACACTTACGGCACAGCGGGGGCCCAACGGAGTAGCTGGACCTGTTGTTACAGGGTCAAAGGGACTGACACCCGTCAGACGGCTGATTATCCCAATGCCTGTCTTCAACTTGCATATTTGATTGTATTGACTGTTATTGTGCCTGTTATTTCTGTTTGATACACGCTGTGTGCTTTGAGACCCACTTTCAATCTACCCTTCTCCTCCTGAGGAGGTGCTGTTGACCTCTTCCATTTGCTACGCCTGGGTCTGGATGACAAGGGACATCAACAGGTCACCCCCCACCTCCCCCAGCCCCCATGATGCATCCGCAGGCTCAGACCACTTCCACCTGACCACATCCTGGTCCTTGTTATCCAGCCGATGTCTACTGTAGACTGGACCGCCACACCTGACCCAATGCCTTCAGGCCCCCACAATCATGGGGGGCCGGATGAGAAGCTTGCCTCTCCACCCCACCAAACCCTAGGACCCTGGCTACCTGCCCCACCCCCTCAGATGATGTCCTGGACCCCTCCTGCCCTGCTCTCCCACCTCTACAACCTCTGCGGACACCCTATACCCCGCCCATCCTTACTTACCTCCGCTTGATTATCATCTTCACTGTCCTGCTGTCTCGATGGGGCCCTCTCAGTGTGCTGTCTCCGCAAGCTTAGACCCACTGTACACAGATCAGTGTTCCCTGTGCTGCACTTTCTAGCAGCAGTTCCCACCAATTCCCCTCCTCCTTGTTTCAACCCTTATAATCTCCTGATACCCACATACAAGGCACTGGCAGCCATCCTCCCTCTCACACCGACTGGTGCTCCAGGGCATCCTTCCCTGCGAGTCTGTGGACACTCCCACCCTTTTCCCCTACCTTCCACTCTCACCTCCTCCTTCTTTCCTTTCCTCTTCCTCTCCCCATCTGTGTGGCGCCTCGCTTTCCTTCCCCTCTCTCCCCCTGTTCCTTCCCCGTTAATTGCTGCTCCCACCACCTTCATCCTTCCCCCATTCTCCTAATTGGACTCAATCCCATCCCTACTCTTGCTCCACCATTTCCACCCCCCAGTTGTCAGCGCTGCCTCACGGCATACCTTACTCCTCATACCCCTGTGCCATAGTATCATCCTCTACTCTCTCTCCCTCCCCTCCCACATCAGGATATCAAGCCCCCTCTTGGCGACCCCACACGGATACGGGATTCCGGCCCACCCACGCCTGCCTTAGTCATGTGCGTCTCCCACCCACTGCGTGCCCTCTCTTGGAATGTTAATGGTCTCATGCACTATATCAAAAGGAGAAAGGTACTCTCAAATCTACAGACGAAAAGGGCAGATGTGGCTCTGTTACAAGAGACCCACCTGGATGCCCTGGAGTCCGACAAATTGTGCTGAGACTGGGTCAGCAGTGTAGCGGCAAAGCCGCCCTCTGATGACGCCCCCCCCCGCAAATAAACTCCATGTTTATTTCCGGCACTTTTCCTTCCAGGTGGAAGGACACTTCAATTCTTCCACTGTTGAAAAAGCCCACCCTAGATGCAACCAATCCCACTACCTGCTAAAATAATTGATAAATTGCTGAACAGCCAACTAACCCAATTCATACGAGAAAACAATCTGCTCGACGGCTCCCAGTTTGGTTTCCGCCAAGGACACAGCACGGAGACAGCTCTCATTAAAGCCACAGAGGAGATCAGAGCGGTGATGGACGGTGGAGGTACGGCTGCATTAGTACTCCTCGATCTATCTGCCGCTTTTGACACTGTGGACCACTCCCTCTTGCAACGGCGGCTGGAGAGTCTGGGAGTCAGAGGCACAGCGCTGGCCCTACTATCCTCCTTCCTCAAGGACAGGAAAGTAACTGTCTCGGTTGATGGGTATCACTCAACATCCTATACCCTCCTGTGTGGTGTGCCACAGGGCTCCTCCTTGAGTCCTTCCCTGTTCAACATTTATGTTTCCGAGCTGGCCCCGCTGATCCGAGAATTCGGGTTCAGCCTTATGTCCTACGCGGACGACACCCAGATTGTGGTGACGGCCTACAAAAATCAGGCGCCCCCTACTCAGCAATTTCAGAATTGTATGTGTGCCATCAACCGTTGGATGAACACACACTGTTTAAAACTCAATTCTGAGAAAACTGAGGTCCTGCTCTTCAGTAATATGCAACCGAACTGGGGTAATCTTTGGTGGCCGGCTGAAATGGGAGAACCCCCAGAACCCGCGGTCAAGGCCAAGAACCTGGGAGTGTGGTTCGACAACAAACTCTCACTTACCCACCACACAAATGCCACGGTTTCTGCTGCCCATTTCCTCATCAAGAAAGTAAGGAAGATTCTCCCATACATTCCAGCGGACACGCGAAAGACGGTTGTCACAGCCCTGATTCAATCTAAAGTAGATTACTGTAATGGGCTGTACATGAACATACAGAAGCATTGCCTGAAGAAATTACAGAGTGTACAGAATGCAGCAGCGCGACTACTGCTCAACCTCCCCAGACGCAAATCCGTATCTGAAGAGATTCGCGGCTTGCATTGGTTGCCAGTGGCACAACGAATAAAATTCAAGGCTCTGTGTCAGGCCTATAAGGCACTGAGCCTCACAGGTCCTGTCTTCCTCCAGAACCTCTTCACCAGGTATGAACCAACTAGACATCTTCGATCCACGGGAGCCAAACTCCTGACAGTGCCTAGAATTCGGACCACAAAATGGGGAGGCCGCAGCTTTCTCTACAGCACCACTAAGCTCTGGAACAATCTCCTGAATGAGCTAAGAGGTGCGAGCTCCCTCCTCTCCTTCAGGAAAGGACTTAAAACCTGGTTGTTCCAAAATTAGATTGCCAACAGGGTCACTACAGTTACGCAGCGCCAAGACACCCGCGGGTATTCGTGCGCTTTATAAATCCTAATAACATAACATAACATAACGATCCTTATCCAAAAATCGCTGCCTGTCACTGTTATGAAGGCATGGTCCGACCCTGATGGCAGATATGCATTTGCCAAACTACACCTAGGAGACAGCATCCTCTGCGTGGGCTCTGTCTACACACTGACTGGGGAGAAACGGTCCTTCCTCCTCCACCTGAACTGGTTACTGGTAGAGATCAGGGCTTCACAGTACATTATTGGTGGAGCCTGGAATCTTGTGCGGGACCCGGTTCTCGATAGAATAGGTCCTCTGGATAAAGGCAATGACGCAGACAGGGCCCTGCTGAGTGATGTGGCCTCGGATAATGGACTTGTGGACCACTGGCGCCTCAGCCACCCAAAAGACGGAGAGTATACTTTGTCTCCCCGGTCCATGACACGCTCTCTAGACTGCACTACTTTCTCATATCCCAGAAAACAGTGGCACTTTTCCGGGAGTCTCGGATTCTGGAAGCGACATTATCCAATCATTCCCTGGGTCTCCTGTCCCTTGATGCGGGATTGGCCTCCCCAGGACATAAACCATGGGGCATGAACATACAGTGATGCCACACACCTCAGGGCAAATCCCAACTGAAAGCTCATGTCTCCACATATCTGTCAGACAACAACAACAACTCAGTGGACTCTTGCAGAGTACTCTGCGCCACCGCGAAAGCCATTATCAGAGGCCAAATTATGAAAGACGCTGTCATGGCTAATAAACAGGTGATTATTTGCCAGAAGGAGCTGAAGAGGGAAATTACTTCTCTCACCTGTCTCTACTCCACCCAGCCCACCTTGCCCCACCGCCGCCGACAAGAACAGGCCCGCCTGGCCCTTAACGGCCTTTCCACCTCCAAGGCTGAGTATGCACTGCAGCGTCTAATAGGACGACACTACGAGCAGGGGAAAAAGTCTGGTCGACTGTTGGTAGACCAACTGTGGCAGCGAGAAGCCGCCATGGCCATCCCTGCCATAATCTCGTTGGGGGGGAGGTCTTCACCTGCCCTCAGGACATTGTAAACGAGTTTGCCTCATTCTGCAAGAAACTGTACACTCCAGGGGAACCGGCTGGCACGGACCGTGTTGCCGCCTTTCTGGGGGGAGTGGACCTCTCCTGTCTCTCGGACAAGGGCAGGGAACTCTTAAAGGGGGAAATCAGCAAATATCTTGCTATATCCAAACTGCCCTATCATAAAGTCCCGGGGGAGGACGGCTTCCCCGCAGAATTTTACAGATGGTCGGGAGAGGAGACGATTGACCCCCTGCACGCCGCCTTTCAGGAGGCCGAGCAGACAGCCTCCCTGGGATCCCTTTCCAACAAGGTTGCGATTGCAGTTCTACCCAAACCTGGGAGAGACCCACTATTGTGTGGCAACTACAGGCCCACCTCTTTGCTAAACTGTGACATTAAAATTCTGGCCAGTGTTTTGGCAACACGCCTGGACAAGGTTATCCCCTCCCTGATTCACCACATGCAGGTAGGATTTGTGCTGGGCTGCTCCTCCAGGAACCACCTTCTCACACTGGCCCACACCCTCTGGATGGCCAAAGATCTCCTGACTGATGCGATGGCCCTCTACTTGGAAGCTGAAAAGGTGTTCGACCGCATTGAATGTGACTACCTTTTTGCCACAATGGAACGTTTTGGCCTGGGAGACCAATTTATTGCTAAGGTGCGGCTGCTGTATGACTGTCCAACAGCCCAGGTTAATTGTGGGGGATTCTTCTTTGACCCTACCATTTGCAATTTCACCAGCATAGTGGGAGTCATCGCTGATTTTGCTGCCCTATCTGGCAATAAGGTGAATTGGGACTAGAGCGAGGCCCTCCCAATCTTGGCCAGTACCTCGAAGGTGGCGATACATGGATATCCTTTCTGCTGGCAGCCGTCTTGTCTCAAATACCTAGGGATACTGGTTAATAGGGGCATGGAGGGGATGGTCCCGGACAACCAGGATCCTTTACTGGCCCAGATGAAACGGGACTTTGAGAAATGGGCACATCTGGGGTTCTCCATGTGGGACAGGGTGCAAGCAGTAAGGATGGTTACACTGCTGCGCTTTACATTCATGCTCGGGATGCTCCTCATACAGGTATCTGTGTCCATATTGCGCCTCATCGACTCCCAAATCCGATCCTTTGTGTTGGGGACTTCGAGACCCGAACTGGCCACGTCCAAACTCATGGCAAGCCGTTCATGTGGAGGCTTAGCCCTTCCGTCTGTAGAGTACTATGCCCTGGCCCTCCAGCTCTCCCAACCGGCATACCTACTCCTTTGTGTTCCAGAGCCACCGCAATGGGTTCATATTGAACGATTGCTTATCTCTGAAGGCAAAGGATTTTCCAATCTGTATGGGGGCCGTGCCCGCCAATCATGCTTCTCGCATCCTGTGTTGCACGCTATGCACAAGGCCTGGATGCGTGCCCATTACCTGCTCGGGGTAGACCCACGACTACATGACAATGCACCTATGTGGGGCAATGATAGTATATGCTTTGACGGGCGTTCCCTATGCTGGACACACTGGAGAGAAGCGGGCATACACACCTTGGACCGAATCCTGCTTACAGGTGACCTAAAACAGTTCGACCAGTTGAGAGAGGTATTCGGCCTCCACCCGGGCAAATCTGGTGCCACATGCAACTGCAGCATTGTCTGAGGAGCTGCTTGGGCCCTACAGTCCTCACCTGTGGTGACCTTTCTGAACATGTGGGAACTCTACAAGGGAGTGATGTCAGGTCGGTACCGCACGATCTCAAGTCACTTTTTTTCACAGCCTCTTTCACGTACTCTCTGCACCAAATGGCAAACCCGCTTACAGGCCTCATACGAGGATGAAGAATGGGTGGACATCCTGGAAGCTCTGGACAAGGGCACGAGAGGGGCCCACCTGAAGTTCTGCCTTTTCAAAATACTACACAACTGGAATTGGTCACCGACCAGAGTGAACAGAGCAATACTCCTCCCCCACGCAACTGCCAGCTGTGCGCAAACACCCATTGAGATTTAGCACACATTAACCCTTCTGGTTGCATATTGGAACGGTCTTGGGTGCTTCCATGCCGCTACGCCTCCCTCTCGCCCCCTCAGTCATCCTCCTCCACGATGTGGGGGACTCACCGGAACTCTCCCTCCCGCAATGCCGTCTCCTTCACATGGCCCTGTCTACAGCCAAGATATGTATTCTCAGCCAGCGGTGGTCGACCGTACCCCCATCTCAGGAAGTTTGGTTGGTGGCAATTATTCAAACGGCCTCACACGAACGTGTCATTTACAACTTAAGAGGACCAGACTGAGCTATTTATGCAGACATGGGCGCCCTTCCTCCATGATGAGACTGCCGATGGGCACCCTGCCGCAGGCCCTCCACCCCCTTAAATCGCACAACCGACCCTTGCTGCATATCCGGACGACTGCCTACTCCCTCCGTCCCCTTCGACACCCATGCAGCGATGATGCCCCCTCACCCCCGCCCTGCACCACCCCGCATCCCCTCCCACCCCCTAGTACCCACCTCTCCCTCCCCCTCTTTAACTTACCCTCTCCTTCCCTCCTTGTGATCTACATGTCTCTCTCACCAGCCTCTCCTACATCCTTTCCTTTCCTTCCCCTTCCCCATCCCTTTTTCCCTTCACCCTTCTCATCTCCCCCACCCCCTCCTTTAACCATTCCTTCCCCTCCCTTCCTCTGGACATGCAGGCCCACAGGGTGGCAGGACTCCCTCCTTCCTCAAGGGTAACCAACATTACACCCAGTTCCGCCCGTCCCATCTTTCGCCAAGAACCCACCCTTCCCCCCAGAAATGGATGTGGGAACCACACAAACCAACAGCGGAGGGCTCTCTCCCCCTTCGACATGATCTCAGTTCCCCACCAGACCTGCTGTCTGCACCACCCAGCCCCTGGAAACGCAACCCAATGCACCACCACTCCTCTCCACAAGGAACGCCCTCCAGTACCTCTCCCCTTGCACTCCCCTACTCCAGGACCCCTGGCCCACTAGCCCCTCTCTACATATGACTTCTAAGGGACAAACTGGTACTGAGGAGGTGGGTCCCTCCCGGGTTATCACTTCTGGATGTCAGCTTCTCTTGGATTCTGCCTATTTTCATGTATCCATATACCTCACCCTTCCCTTGTCAGTAAATTGTATTGACTTTCCAGTCTATCATTGTTCAGTATTGTTACGCCCGCATATCATAAGGTGTTCGTGTTGTATACCTTCATTTTGATCAATAAAAAATTGCAATACAAACAAAATAGCTAGTTGGCTTTAACATATTATTTTCACAATAAAAAGTCAGGCCTACTGCATTGGTTGTACATTTTCATACTAAAGAGGGTAGAGCTATGGCCTATGACATACCATTTTCCAATGATCCAATCAGGTCTATAGCCTTTAATACTTTTTATGTTATCATAACCAACTCAAGCATACTATATTCAGCATAAGCTTTCGCACAAGGCAACAATTGATATATAGTCTTAAAATGATGGTTGGCAAAGCATAATGTAAGTCTTCCTAAACTGGCACAGCAGGGGTTCTCAAATTGCACATTTTCTACCTCCTAGAGATTGTCACAGAGGGCTACCAACACTAATGTGTACATGCATCAAAATAGGCAATTGCGATTCTATAATTTCGATTTTTAAGGAATCGCAATTATGGAATCGCAATTGCCTATGCATGTAGGAATCGCAAAATAATTTGCGATTCCTACACATTCCTTAATTGCGACTCGCAAATTGCGAGTCGCAATTAAGGAATGGCTTCCAATAGCCTAGAGGCCCATAGGAATGAATGGGAATTGCATGCGCAATTTGCGAGTACCCAATAGGTACTCGCAAATTGCGCATGCAATTTCAAGGGTGCCAAAAATGACAGCCTGTTGCACCCTGAAATTTCCATTTTACCACATGTTGCGCACACACACATGCCCCAAGGGCATGTGTGTGTGTAACATGGGACTTTGAAAAATGCACTTTAGTGCATTTTTCCAAGAAATCGCAAATTACCATCAACTTGAGATTGACGGTAATTTGCGATTCCTATTTGCGAAATCACAAATTTTTTGGGGTTAATGCATTGCATTTAAGGAATCGCAATTTGCGATTCCTTAAATGCAATCGCAATTTAAGTAATCGCAAATTTTGCGATTCCTTTAATTGCGATTTTTGCATTTGGGATGTTGCATCCCAAATGCAAAAATACCGGTCACAAAGGGGCAGATTCTGCGAATCTGCCCGTTTGAGACCGGTTTTTTCGTTGATGCATGTGGCCCTAAGCTACAGCTAGAGTAACCTGTGAAAAATGGGTAGTGTTGCCTTAGGGAATTTGTTCCCCATTAGTTGAGTGTCCAAGAGTAACCCCTAGTCACTGACCACTGAACTGAAGAAAATAAGTCCACACAATCAGCTCCTCAGAACACTTTCTGGCTATGCGTAAGAACAGAAGAGGACTGACCATGCTGTCTGTGGTCTGTGAGGAGACCTGAAGGGCTGAATCTTCTCCCACTTGTAGCCAGGATAAAGAAGTGGACTCTAAAGCTCAGCTGTCTGACTTTCTGTGTGGCAACAGGGACACAACAAACTATAAAGGCCTTTTTTCCGAGGTGTCAATCCAACCTACAGCATCTGCAACTGGACTGGACCCTGCTAGGGGGACTCTGCTGAAGGGAGTTCTGGCCCCTAAGTTGGGTCCCTGAGGTCATGGGAGCCTTAGAAGTGACCATGAAAAGCTGGACCTTATAACACTTTTGGACTTCCAAGACCTCTGGCTTCAGCAGGACTTTGTGGCCAAGGTGTCCAATTTTCATGCAATTTCGTTAGATGCAGCTTCAGGTTTGCCCAGCTGGAGGATTTTGAGTTCCATGAACAAGACAAAGTTCGAAGCTAGAAAGCTTGACCAGGCGTAGGCACAAAAAGTAGTTGCCTGACGAGAGGACTTAGTGGGCCACAAAATTTGTATTTCTCCCCCTCAGAGCTTTTTACACCAGCTTCAGTGGGGCTCATCCAGTGGCTATCAAGCTTCGAGAAGACTTCGCCAAATGTAGCCTGCAACCTTGTTCTGAGGAAGCATTTCAACTTTACTTTCAGAGACTAAGGAAGAAATTAAAATCTTTGAGTGGGACAAACACACAATGTGTTTCCTACTCAGGCTTCATTGTGATCAGCTTGAAATTGCAACCAAAACAGTGACTACTGAGTGGCGTTTTACTTTTTATTGATGCTTTTTTCCCTACATTTATTGAAATTCATGTCCCCTATTCCTCTTATTAGATTTATGTCGTTTTAGTGTCATTTTTTAATGATAATTTCTCTAGTTTTATAAATGGGAGTAAGATTTTTACTGTGTTGTGTTGTTGCCTTTTTAAGTTTTTAGGACTTCTAAATGCTTTGCAAGTGTGCTCTAAGTTAAGCCTGTCTGCTCTGTACCATAGCTATGAAAGGTTGAGAACAGGTTAATTTACTGAAACCTTGTCTGCACAGGTTAGTCACTTTATTACTTGTGGTGGACTACCATCCACCCCAATTAATAATTCACTTTCTTGCACATTGGAACTGGAGTTACACACATGAAATGGTGACCACTACAGGCCTTACCATGATATAATGCCTAACAATTCTAGGAGCATATAGAATTTTAGAAACGTAATCGAAAACAACTGGAATAATATTTTTCACCGAGGGGTTCTGAATGACATCATATAGACTATGAGAGGAAAGCCTGAGGTATCCTTGAAGGCACCCACATTTTATCTCCTCCTGTTCTCTTCAGCTGCTCTTGGGAGGAAAAATCAAGAGGGAGCCATACAAAACTTTGCCTCACCTTTTTAGGCTCTGTGCCCCATTTTAAACCAGGTGTTCTGTCATTCACCCCCACCACCCTCTTCACATATCACCCCTCCTCACTCAATAAAAAACATGCTTGGCCTCCTTTTTCCACCCCCAACACTGCCAGTAATACCTACCGCTCCCCATTTCAAAAGTTCATGAAAATGTGCCTGATTTTCAGCCACTCACCACTACCACCCTCAGCATTTACCCTCCCTCACTTACCCAAATAAGAACAAAACTATTGCGTGTTAACCCACCAACCCTAGCCTCGCTTTAAAAAAGCCCTACTGTCTCCTAAATATGAATTTATTTTTAAAAAAAATGATATCCTGCCACCCATCCCACTGCCTTAAGTCCTTTTCGCCCCTTTGCTATTGAAACTGCAGTCTCTGCTTTCCAGGGAGCCAAGAGCCAGCACTGCACTGACAGGCTCTCTATAAGCAAATTCACTGCAGCATTCGATTGATTGTCAGTGTGGGTCAGCAAATGACCTTCAGCTAACATGGATGTGGTGGTATGCGGAGATAGTTTGCTGCTCACTTTCTCCCAACTCATTTGCTATGTGCAGGCAGATGGCTGGTGTAAGAAGGTAAGTGAGACAGTCAGCCCACTGGTTTTTTTGGGTCTCTGGAGACCCGAGTGAGGCAGAGGACACAGGGTAATTAAGCACTTCCAGTTAAGACATAGCAACAGTGGGAAACAAGACAGCTTTATTTTTCCTCTGTGGCTTCATTATAGAATTGAATACCTAAGTCAGAATTTGAGAGCCATAAATAACAATATCAATCAAATAAGCCACTATGTTGATTTTGAGCTAGACAGGAATCTAACCATGCGCTCACTGGTGTATTTACAACAGCAAACCACTAATCAAGGTTATGGTAAGAGTGTGAAAGAGCAGAAACACACCTCTATATCGAATACTGTGGATCACTGACATAATATCGATGCACATCCTATCAAAACACAAAACTATAATAAATTAAAGTTCGAATACAAATATATCGACCTCATATTCTTAACAATAAACTATATAAAAAGCACAAATATCGAGAACACAAATATCGTTTTCAAAAATGTTGCTTTTTACCTATATCGAAAACCAAAATCTCGGCAACAAAAATACCTTACCTTTAAAAAAAGCATATAATATATCAAAAAAATCGATTCAAACATTGACTACATCGTTATTACCAACATAATTAAATAAACATTAATAAATGGATAAAAAACACTTTTTACATAAAACAATTGCTAACCTAGAACTAGTTATATACATATTTAAATTAAACAAAAATACATGACATCAACAAATTGTTTACCATTCACCCCAAAAAATTATATATCTAAAATATCAACAATACAACCCCCAAAAACATTATCATTAACTGCAAACATTTAAACACCACCCTAAATATTTATATATAACCCTGGAACTTGGTTTATCATTTTGCCAACAATCTGATTTCAACTATGCCAATAGCAGAATGGATCTATATCGCTTTATTCGAAAGTTGAAACTGACAAAAGTGCATAAAATAAGAAAGAGGGGAGAACAATCACAGTGAGATAAACACACAGTCGCCTCAAATACCGGAAAATTTACTGGCCTCGGATCTCACAATTTTAGAGGATATGTGGGAACTAGAAAATGATGAAAACATTGGCACTTCATTGACCCTGGATCAGGCTAATACATTACCAAATATCGTCTTATTGGATGAAGATCATACCCCATTTCGCCCACGTTCCAGACTTGTCCCCCAAACGACTAGAGAGAAAGTGGACATATTCTCAGATAATGTCACTAAAGATTTGAGAGATCTCTATTGAAATGGAGAAAAATCTGAAAAATATCGAAAAGCACAGGAACAAAAGATTTTTCAAACAGTGAACAAACTAAAAAAGGATGCAGGTACTATCATAAAACCCTGCGATAAAGAAGGGAATGTAGTACTTTGGGGGAAGGACTTGTATGAAAAGGAGGCCCTACTTCAATTGAATAATATAGAGTGCTACAGACGAATTGCAATGGAGGAATATGAAGGAGTACAAGAGAAATTCAATGAACGGTTCAGCTACTGGAAGGAACAAGAACTCCTGACATGGGACGAATATCAATTTTTAAAGCAGAAACATCCAGTCATCCCGGTATTTTATATGATCCCAAAGATTCATAAACATTTGATTTGTCCTCCCGGGAGACCAATAATATCTGCCAAACAGAGAATGTTTGAAAATGTCTCTAAATACATTGACTTTTACTTGAACCCAACAGTAAGAAGCTTGCCATCATTTTTGAGAGATTCAACTGATTTTTAAAAAAAAGATCTATGATATAAAGTGGGAGGAGGATATGGTGCTTGTGACATTGGACATATCCACCCTATATACAAGTATTAGGCACAAGGATGGACTTAAAGCCACGGAGCACTGTCTCAAGACGAAACCTATGACATTTGCCAACCACAATGGGATGATTCTCGAAATGATGCACTGGTGCCTAACCAGGAATATTTTTTTGTTCGGGAAAGAACTGTTCCAGCAGGAACAAGGAACGGCCATGGGCTCCTGCTTCACCCCCAGTTATGCTAATCTACATCTGGGCTGGTGGGAGGAGCAGGTGCTCGGGGGCCAAGCCTTTGAACATTGGTTGGAAAAAGTTCTTATCTGGTCTAGATTCATTGATGACGTCTTCATGCTGTGGCAGGGCACGGAGACGGAGGTGGACTTATTCATCAATGAATTAAATAACAATGACTTGAATTTGAACTTTGTGGGTCAAAAAAGTAAACGTTCAGTAGAGCTTTTAGACATCAGGGTGTGGGTAGAAGGGGGGAAACTTGAAAGTACTATCTTTAGAAAACCCACCGCTGGAAATACTATTCTGCATGCGGGAAGTTCCCAACCTTCGCCCCTTATCAGGAGTATCCCCTTTGGGGAATTTTCCAGAGCCAGAAGAGCTTGTAGTACCCTTCAGGAATATGACAGAGTAGAACAGGACATGAAACATCGGTTTATTGAAAGAGGCTATTCTATTGATAGTCTAGAAACAGCATCCAAAAAAGCAAGAAATCTGAATAGAGAAAAGGTGCTGTTTCAACCCTCTAAGACGACAATAAGGAAAAAGAACAAAAGTCAAAATAGCACGCATAGGTTTATAACAACATTCAATGTGAGACACAAGGAGATCAGACAGGTTTTAAACAAGCACTGGCACTTTATTACAGAAGACCCAATATTGGGACAAGAGGTGAAAAGGAGACCAGAAATCACTTACAGAAAATCCAAGTCCCTTAGAGATTATCTAGTTAAGAGCGAATATGTAGACACAGCCCCGCAAGAAACTTGGCTTAAAAAGAGAGAAGGCTTTTATAAATGCACAAAGTGCAAAGCAAGCCAACATGGGGAAAATTTGTCATCGCTAGATACTCCCTTAAAAAAAACTGTGAAAATCAGAGGTGTGTTGGCATGTAAATCAAGCTTTGTGGTTTATATTTTAAAGTGCCCGTGTAGAAAAATGTATGTAGGGAGCACTACATTACCTGTCCACAAAAGAATTCTACAGCACAGAAGAGCTATTATTAACAAGGATAGAAGCTATCCAATAGCCAGACATTTTGAAAAAGAACACCAAAGTGATCCAAAGTCTATGACTTATAGCTGTATAGCTCAAATACCCAATAGAAGAAGAGGAGGGAACAGGGAGAAAGAATTGAGAAAACTGGAGACTTTCTATATCCTTGAACTGGATGCTAAAGAACCAAATGGTTTTAATCTGGAAGAGGAATTATTTACATGCCTTTATTAAAGAAAGTATATTAAATTCCCGTATGACACTTTCATCAGGAAAAGCAACATAAGATGAATTAGACTAGTTTACTGTTTTTAAGTTTAGTACGTAATTTTAGAAAACAACCACAAGTAAGATAATGAGCAGTAGTACTTTAATTAAAAAGTTATGAAGCACTATAGATAGAGGAAGATTAGTAGAAAAAGATTCAAGTGAAAAGATATTATAGAGAGGTTTCAACACTATTTAATTATCTGTCATTAAGTCCGAAAGAGTTTGGAATGTATTTTATCAGGTAACCATCAAGCACTTGAACAGTGAGTAGATCTGCACTTTAGAAACTTTAGCACAGCACTAACACTTTGAAAAACCAAAGAAAAAAATATATATAAATAAAGCACTAGCACTTTATGAAATGAAAGAATTATATTCTGGACTTGTGGTAACGTAGTTGATAATGTCTAGAGATTTTGTCCCCCTTGCTTTTAAATATATAAAGAAGGGAAAAAATGAAATAAAATGTGGCAGTAAAATATTAACAGTATGCACTGAAGGTACTTTAAATGTATTATACAACCAGAAATTGAATATTGATAGAGGATCAGGTTGTATAGTGTTGGAAACTTTCCAATTTTGCATTTAAACACATTGAGTGCAAGTTTAAAAGAACATGTTTTAAAATGGCCGCCACATTTTCTTATTGTGACTGCACCTTATGCAACTACGAGTAATAAGTGTCCTGTCCTTTTTTAATGTCTATGCTTAAACATTACAGTTTTTTAATGTATTTAAATGGAAATCTGTGTGTAGCTTGACATCGTGAACAAGGCCGTGAGGCAACAGCTGAAACATGTTGATGTAACACTCGAAGGATTAAAAGCCAGAAAAACAAACTCACTGAGTGCCGTTACTGCTTTCACAAGGAATGGAAGGCGTTTATTGCTATTATATATATATTCACTGAAAAAAACAGAGGTTTCAGGGACGTCATAGTTAGAAATTAGCAGTTAAAAACCTCAGAAATTCACTGAAAAAACCACAGGTTTCAGGGACGTTATAGTTAGTTGGACATTTCACTCGTATAAAACCAGAGAAATTCGGTCGTTATAGTTAGTTGAGCTAACTATAACTCGCGCCCCCGCAATGCACTGCTGATGACGTCACATATTACATCACTCATGACATGGTCAGTGACATCACTGATGACATCACTGATGACATCATCCACGTGATCATTTGATGCACCTCCTCACACCCTAATATAACCTTTGATACACCCCCTCTAAAATACAGACTACCATTCTCGAAACCATAGACATACCAATACCAGTTAGTACATACCCACTCACTGATTCATAGGTCTACACACACATCCACTCACCCATACAGTCACTCATACACGTAGTCACTGATCAATATAGCCACTGAAATATGCACTCATACACCTATACAGATACTCACACAACACCACTAACCATAGAGTTACTCACACACCTAGTCAGTCATGCAAAGAATCAATCACACTCCCATTTACTCACCTATACAGTTATACACACATAACCTCACTTATTCATACAGATACTAACACATACTTACTCTCTTATACAATCACTGACACAAGCATACACTCATCCATCAAGCCACTCTCACAATCACTCACTCTCACATATAGTCATTTATATAGTCCAACACTCACATATACTGCCTTTCACATATGTAGTTACTCACACATGTACCACTGAGACATCCATTCACTCACCAACACACCCATACACACACTCACCCACCCATTCAGCCTTTCACAGATGCACTCTTGAACCCGTACACCCAGTGAATTACCCACTCACACATCTATGCACACTCACACACCCCCGCACCCACCCACCCAGAAACTCAGGCACCCATACAGATACTCAGACAACCAATCAATAACCCATGTAGACACTCATGTAGCTACTCACCAACCCGTATAGCCGCTTACACACCAACTGACAGACTGATACAGACATTCACACAGTTTAGTCACTAACCCATGCATTCAGTAAGACACTTTTAATTACTCACTTATACAGTCAGTCACGCACCTACTAAATCATCCATTCAGACACTCATACACCCACTCATTCTTCAATACACCTTGGCATATATATATATAAAAAACATATTTAAACTTTTCAGAAACACACAGTCACTGGATGATGTCATCAGTGATGTCATCAGTGATGTCATTTGAGATGTCATCAGTGATGTCATCAGTGATGTCACTGACCATGTCATGAGTGATGTAATATGTGACGTCATCAGCAGTGCATTGCGGGGGCGCGAGTTATAGTTAGCTCAACTAACTATAACGGCCGAATTTCTCTGGTTTTGTACGAGTGAAATGTCCAACTAACTATAACGTCCCTGAAACCTGTGGTTTTTTCAGTGAATTTCGGAGGTTTTTTAAATGCTAATTTCTAACTATAACGTCCCTGAAACCTCTGGTTTTTTCAGTGAATTTCAAAGGTTTTTTAACTGCTAATTCCTAACTATAACGTCCATGAAACCTCTGTTTTTTTCAGTGAA
The DNA here is from genome assembly GCA_963921515.1 of Calotriton arnoldi. Taxonomy (NCBI): domain Eukaryota; kingdom Metazoa; phylum Chordata; class Amphibia; order Caudata; family Salamandridae; genus Calotriton; species Calotriton arnoldi. Next base: position 419,722 of record CAWUFW010013724.1, read on the forward strand.
TTTGTAAGGTTTTTTAAAATGCTAATTTCTAAATATGCCTACATAGGTAGGACATGTGCAGAAAGCTGAAGAAAGGCGCAGAAAGAAGCAAGAGAAGTGCAGAAAGAGGCAACAGAAGTCCAGAAAGAGGAAGAAAGGTGCAGAAAGAACCAAGAGATGTGCAGAAAGAACCAACAGAGGTGCAGAAAGAGGCCTACTTTGACTGTACCTTACAACAGACTCATACAAAGTACACTAATCACCAATCCTTCTCCAAAGATGTCTTAAACCTCACTTTTCTCTTGAAGATTCACTATTAATCGACTGCTCAGAATGTTAGGCCTACCAAATATAAAACAGCAATCCTAAGCATATCACTGTTGTAAGTCTGACCAAGTTTGTGAAGGTATGCATGAGTCTATGCTTTTACCTAGTGACATGTTAAATTAAAATAAACATGCAAACACTTAAATACCTGTGTTTCAAACAGCATACTCTGTAAATTTGTATAAAAGAAGGTGTATGCATTTCTTTCTGCTCACAATACAGGGCACATGGGTATTCAATAGTATATTTGAGGGGCTCTATAACACATGTATACATAAGACATGTCTGCCTGTGCAACCGAATGACAGAGCAGAACTGAGAAGATTTGACCACCTATTGGAGAAGTTACCCGCTTTTTAAGCTACCATCTTCAGATGCATAACACATGTAAGAATACATATACAAGTAGACATATACCTCAGTCACGAGAGCACGCAAACCTTTAAACTTGACAGCTTGCATTTCCCATTTGAGTACAGAAGGAGGCAAGAGAAGTACAGAAACAGGCAAAAGAGGTGCAGAAAGAAGCAAGAGGAGTGCAGAAAGAACCAACAGAGGTGCAGAAGGAGGCAAGAGCAGTGCAGAAAGAAGCAACAGAGATACGGAAGGAGACAAGAGAACTGCAGAAAGAGGGAAGAGAGTTGCAGAAACAGGCAAAAGGGGTACAGAAACAGGGAACAGGTGGGCAGACTGAGGCAAGAGAGGTGCAGAAAGAGGGAATAGGGGTGCAGAAAGCGGCAAGAGGGATCCAGAAATTTGGAACAGAGGTGCAGGAAGAACCAACAGAGGTGCAAAAAGAGGCAAGAGGGGTGCAGAAAGGGGTAGGAGAGGTGCACAAAGAGGCAAGAGGGGTACAAAAAGAGGCAGGAGGGGTGCAGAATGAAGGAAGAGAAGTGCAGAAAGAAGCAACAGATGTGCTGAAAGAGGCACGAAGGGTGCAGAACGAGGCAAGAGAAGTGCAGAAAGAAGCAACTGAGGTACAGAAAGAGGCAAGAGTGGTGCAGACAGAGGGAAGAGAGGTATAGAAAGAGGCAAGAGAGTTGTACAAAGAGGGAAGAGGGGTGCAGAAAAAGGCAAAAGGGGTGCAGAAAGAAGCAAGTGAGGTGCAGAAAGAGGTAGGAGAGGTACAGAAAGAGGCAAGAGAGGTGCAAAAACAGGCAAGAAAAGTGCAGAAAGAGGCAAGAGAATTGCTGAAAGAAGCAACAGAGGTGTAGAAAGAAGCAAGAGAAGTGCAGAAAGAAGCAAGTGAGGTACAGAAAGAGGCAAGAGAGATGCAGAAAGAGGGAAGACGAGTGCAGAAAGAGACAACAGGGGTGCAGAAAGAAGCAAGACAGGTGCAGAAAGAAGCATGAGAAGTGTAGAATGAAGCAATGGGGGTGCAGAAAGAGGCAAGAGAAGTGCAGAAAGAAGCAACAGAGGTGCAGAAGGAGGCAAGAGAACTACAGAAAGAGGCAAGAGACTTGCAGAAACAGGCAAAAGAGGTACAGAAAGAGGGAACAGCGGTGCAGATAGAGGCAAGAGAGGTACAGAAAGAGGTAAGAGGGGTGCAGAAAGAGGCAAGATGGGTGCAGAAATTTGCAAGAGAGGTGCAGAAAGAAGCAAGAGCAGTGCAAAAGAACCAACAGAGGTGCGGAAAGAGGCAAGTGAGGTGCAGAAGGGGGCAAGAGAGTTGCAGAAATAGGCAAAAGGGGTGCAGAAAGAGGGAACAGGTGGGCAGACTGAGGCAAGAGAGGTGCAGAAAGAGGGAAGAGGGGTGCAGAAAGAGGCAAGAGGGATGCAGAAATTTGGGACAGAGGTGCAGAAAAAAGCAAGAGCAGTGCAGAAAGAACCAACAGAGGTGCAGAAAGAGGCAAGAGGGGGACAGAAAGAGGCAAGTGAAGTGCAGAACGAAGTAAAAGAGGTGCAGAAAGAGGCAAGAGAACTTCATAAAAGGCAAGAGAGGTGCAGAATGAGGCAGGAGAGGTGCACAAAGAGGCAAGAGGGGTACAGAAAGAGGCAAGAGGGGTGCAGAAAGAAGCAACAGAGGTGCTGAAAGAGGCAAGAGGTGTGCAGAAGCAGGCAAGAAAGGTGCAGAAAGAGGGAACAGGGGTGCAGGGGTGCAGAAAGAGGCAAGAGGGATACAGAAATTTGCAAGAGAGGTGCAGAAAGAAGCAAGAGCAGTGCAGAAAGAAGCAAGAGAAGTGCAGAAAGAAGCAAGAGAGGTAGACAAAAAGGGAAGAGGGCTGCAGAAATAGGCAAGAGGGATGCAGAAATTTTCAAAAGAGGTGAAGTGCAGAAAGAACCAACAGAGGTGCAAAAAGAGGCTTATGACATATTGATCCACGCAGTACAATTTGCTGCTCTAGAATCTTAGGGTCCACTACTGGCGTGCTTGCTGCAGGGAGTGGAGAGGTACGCTGTGTGGGCACATATGCGCTGTGAAATGCTGGTCTGTCTTCAGGTCCCTCTGACCCATGACGTGAGCCTTGTAAACCATTGCAGAAGCCTGTCCTGCGGTACTGTCACTTGCTAAGCATCTACATGCATTGTACCAAGGAGCTCGGGGACAAGATGGCCTGACTTCACAAATGTTTAGAGTTAGGTACAAAACAAGCAGGAGAATTAGAAAAAATATATATATATAATGAGAATAAAACAGGAACATATAGAAAAGGCAAGGGGGCGTGAGGAGGCTGACAGTTGGAGTGTTCGAAAAAAGGCAAGTAAAGAAGAAAACAGAGAAGATGCACACATAGAAAATGAGAAAAGATGGGCAGAGGGGCAGGAGGGGAAAAGAGACAGAGTGGTCAACTGTCACAAAAGGCAGGTAGAAAAGATTAAGATAGATAGAAAATGAGACAAGACAGACAGAAACAAAGGTAACAAGGGAAACAAGCAGATAAAAAAATTAAGATCACAACAAAGAGACAGTTACAGTGAGCTATGGCTAAAGCGGAGGCAGGCAGATAGAAAAAAAGGTAAAAGGATGAACGAATATTCTGACGGACAGGTGCCACGCAGCAAAGAGACACAGGAAAGCAGATAAAAGGCGGAGAAAAGCTAGCTATGGAAAAAGTAAAAGCAAACAGAGAATGACAACAAGGCAGGCAGACAGTTAAAGAAGGGATACACACAAGTAAACCAAGAGGGGAAAATGAAGAAAGGCAGGATAAGGGACAGATACAATAATATAAAAAAACAGGCAGTTAAAAAAAGCCAAAAAATAGGTTTAACCAGGCAGACAGATGAATAAAAAAATTACGAAAGACAGACTGAAAAGTAGAACAACCATTAAGCAGTAGGACAGAGAATGAGCAAACGGCACACAGACACAAAAGGGTAAAAAAGAAATACGGCAAAAGACAAATGGAATGACAAGCGGATGGGAACTCAGACAGAAAATGGCAACCACACATTAGGGCAGCCATGCACAGCTTGAACATAGGAGAGTCAGGCAGACAGAGAGAAAACAAGAAAAGCAGATAGAAAATGTCGAAAAGACAAGCGCTACTGATGTGCAGCGGATGATAAAAGGGGGAAAGATAGGTCGGTTGAAAGACTTAAAAAGCAGAAGACAGGCTTCTAGATAGAGGGGAGGGCAAATAGAAAAATACATAGATTGAAAAACGTTAGCAGCTAGTGGATGGCAGAAGGACAGATACTAGCATAAAAGGGAAATGGAGTGAAACCAGACTGAGATGATAACAAAAAGACCGGTGGGAAGCGAATAACAAAAAACACTGTTAGAAATAAAGAAAAAGACAGGCAAAAAGACAAACAACCGAAAGCTAGAAGAAACACAAGTACATTTTGCAAAGAATGAACGAGTTGTGTGTAAAACACCAAATGCCCACCCTACTCCCAATTCACAATGGAGGCAGAAATTTAGAATACAAAACTTTATCGAAAATAATTAAAAGCCCCTGTTGAAAATAATGTTCTACTGCAAAAAGTGTGGGTGTTTTTTTCGCCTTCTGCTTCTTTGATGCAGGCATGGTGTGCCTTCTGTTCCCCTACACATGCTGACCACGGGATATTTTTTTGCTTCATCCACGAAAAGAATGAAGCAGTTCTTAATGTGCGTAATATCTATATAGTTACACATATATGTAGGCCATGGTTTCTTCGAAATGATTAACAATCTTAGCATACGAAGGGGTTCTATGGAACTGTATGGTATACTAGTAGATGTAATGTCCCTCCGAGCAGCTGCTAGTGTGAGGCGTGAGGCGATGCGCCGATAATGCAGGTGTATTGCCATGTGACACATATCACACGGTGCGTGCCAACGAAGGGGGCAGCTCGCGGAAAATCAGTGAGTTTAGGTGCGGTCGAAACTACCGCGAGTTTGGGGGGAAAAAGAAAAAACAACATCCACAGAATAGTGAAAGCAGTATCCACAGAGTAGTACAAGGGGTCAGAAATACAGGGGGAAATCAAAATTGGATAGCTGCTCTGTAAGTTAAAGAGGGAGTTTGTGCCTAACATGCCAATAAATTATTGCACAAAACATGGGGTAGAGTCAACTTCATCATCGCATATAACATTTAGCTAAACCATGGGCTGTCTTCATTTAATATTTACATTTTTTATGTATTGAGCCATAAAAGGGGCATTCTATATATAATAAATGCCCTTTAAGGCTTAGTGTGCGACATAAATTATTTTATTTTTTAAAAAGAAGAAAAGAGGAGGCAACCCGGGCTAGTTCCCAAGTTTCAGATGAAGAGCAGTGTATATATATATATATATATATATATATATATATTCGTGGAATACTTATATGAGCACATGCCTTATGGAAACAGCAAACAAAAGCACCGCCCACTGGAGGGAATTAAAGTAACGCTGCAGGTTGGACCACATGTCCCAGAATGCAAGCATAAAAGTTTTCCATTGGAGGATCAAGATTTAAATTAGGACATTGGGCTGTGGACACCAGCGATGTGTATGGTGCAGGTTTACCTTTGATAAAGGTCTTTGGAGACCAAAACGCGTCAGGACTGCCATGCTGCTTCACCAATCAAGAAATAAAGATCTATAAACAGCAAGTTACGAGTGCGGCTCCCCTTCTCTCCGTCAAGGGAGAATATGTATATATATATATGAATATATATATATATATATATTGAAAACAAATGCCCTGAAGCTTACAGAATGCACTCAGCCGCCAGCCTACCATACGGCCTTCCAAGACAACTCGCATCCCCTTCCAGGTGTAAGTATTCAGCCTGACGCGTTTCAAGACTCGTGGTCCATCTTCAGAGGCAGCTTACACGTGAGTGCGAAATGCTCTTTATTTATTCAAATTTTGCATGCTCGGTGATTGGTTCATAACCCTCAGTGGGCGGCATGCAGTTCATGACAGAATAAATGCATGAGGGGCTTAGTAGTCCAGCATTAAGAAGAGTCCATTTTTACTCACAGTGGGTTCCGCACTCACTGCATTCCTTAAAGCACATTAATTCCTTTGTAGGATCCTGAAAGAGAAAGTGAGTTCATTACGTCTGGCTGGCCTCGCTGTATCAGACAGAAATAGTTTCCGCCCCAGCCTCTCAGTTCCCCAAGATGGTGCAGTCCTGTCACGGCACGGGCCGCCGTGTACAAATTGAAAACAAATGCCCTGAAGCTTACAGGACGCACTCAGCCGCCAGCCTGCCATACGGCCTTCCAAGACAACTCGCATCCCCTTCCAGGTGTAAGTATTCAGCCTGACGCGTTTCAAGACTCGTGGTCCATCTTCAGAGGCAGCTTACATGTGAGTGCAAAATGCTCTTTATTTATTCAAATTTTGCATGCTCGGTGATTGGCTCATAACCCTCAGTGGGCGGCATGCAGTTCATGACAGAATAAATGCATGATGGGCTTAGTAGTCCAGCATTAAGAACAGTCCATTTTTACCCACAGTGGGTTCCGCACTCACTGCATTCTTTAAAGCACATTAATTCCTTTGTAGGATCCTGAAAGAGAAAGTGAGTTCATTACGTCTGGCTGGCCTCGCTGTATCAGACAGAAATAGTTTCCGCCCCAGCCTCTCAGTTCCCCAAGATGGTGCAGTCCTGTCACGGCACGGGCCGCCGTGTACAAATTGAAAACAAATGCCCTGAAGCTTACAGGACGCACTCAGCCGCCAGCCTGCCATACGGGCTTCCAAGACAACTCGCATCCCCTTCCAGGTGTAAGTGTTCAGCCTGACGCGTTTCAAGACTTGTGGTCCATCTTCAGAGGCAGCTTACACGTGAGTGCGAAATGCTCTTTATTTATTCAAATTTTGCATGCTCAGTGATTGGTTCATAACCCTCAGTGGGCGGCATGCAGTTCATGACAGAATAAATGCATGATGGGCTTAGTAGTCCAGCATTAAGAACAGTCCATTTTTACCCACAGTGGGTTCCGCACTCACTGCATTCCTTAAAGCACATTAATTCCTTTGTAGGATCCTGAAAGAGAAAGTGAGTTCATTACGTCTGGCTGGCCTCGCTGTATCAGACAGAAATAGTTTCTGCCCCAGCCTCTCAGTTCCCCAAGATGGTGCAGTCCTGTCACGGCACGGGCCGCCGTGTACAAATTGAAAACAAATGCCCTGAAGCTTACAGGACGCACTCAGCCGCCAGCCTGCCATATGGCCTTCCAGGACAACTCGCATCCCCTTCCAGGTGTAAGTATTCAGCCTGACGCGTTTCAAGACTCGTGGTCCATCTTCAGAGGCAGCTTACACGTGAGTGCGAAATGCTCTTTATTTATTCAAATTTTGCATGCTCGGTGATTGGTTTATAACCCTCAGTGGGCGGCATGCAGTTCATGACAGAATAAATGCATGATGGGCTTAGTAGTCCAGCATTAAGAACAGTCCATTTTTACCCACAGTGGGTTCTGCACTCACTGCATTCCTTAAAGCACATTAATTCCTTTGTAGGATCCTGAAAGAGAAAGTGAGTTCATTACGTCTGGCTGGCCTCGCTGTATCAGACAGAAATAGTTTCCGCCCCAGCCTCTCAGTTCCCCAAGATGGTGCAGTCCTGTCACGGCACGGGCCGCCGTGTACAAATTGAAAACAAATGCCCTGAAGCTTACAGGACGCACTCAGCCGCCAGCCTGCCATACGGCCTTCCAAGACAACTTGCATCCCCTTCCAGGTGTAAGTATTCAGCCTGACGCGTTTCAAGACTCGTGGTCCATCTTCAGAGGCAGCTTACACGTGAGTGCGAAATGCTCTTTATTTATTCAAATTTTGCATGCTCGGTGATTGGTTCATAACCCTCAGTGGGCAGCATGCAGTTCATGACAGAATAAATGCATGAGGGGCTTAGTAGTCCAGCATGAAGAAGAGTCCATTTTTACTCACAGTGGGTTCCGCACTCACTGCATTCCTTAAAGCACATTAATTCCATTGTAGGATCCTAAAAGAGAAAGTGAGTTCATTACGTCTGGCTGGCCTCGCTGTATCAGACAGAAATAGTTTCCACCCCAGCCTCTCAGTTCCCCAAGATGGTGCGGGTCCTGTCACGGCACGGGCCGCCGTGTACAAATTGAAAACAAATGTCCTGAAGCTTACAGGACGCACTCAGCCGCCAGCCTGCCATACGGCCTTCCAAGACAACTCGCATCCCCTTCCAGGTGTAAGTATTCAGCCTGACGCGTTTCAAGACTCGTGGTCCATCTTCAGAGGCAGCTTAAACGTGAGTGCAAACTGCTCTTTATTTATTCAAATTTTGCATGCTCGGTGATTGGTTTATAACCCTCAGTGGGCGGGGATGCAGTTCATGGCAGAATAAATGCATGATGGGCTTAGTAGTCCAGCATTAAGAACAGTCCATTTTTACCCACAGTGGGTCCCGCACTCACTGCATTCCTTAAAGCACCTTAATTCCTTTAAGGATCCTGAAAGAGAAAGTGAGTTCATTACGTCTGGCTGGCCTCGCTGTATCAGACAGAAATAGTTTCCGCCCCAGCCTCTCAGTTCCCCAAGATGGTGCAGTCCTGTCACGGCATGGGCCGCCGTGTACAAATTGAAAACAAATGCCCTGAAGCTTACAGGACGCACTCAGCCGCCAGCCTGCCATATGGCCTTCCAAGACAACTCGCATCCCCTTCCAGGTGTAAGTATTCAGCCTGACGCGTTTCAAGACTTGTGGTCCATCTTCAGAGGCAGCTTACACGTGAGTGCGAAATGCTCTTTATTTATTCAAATTTTGCATACTCGGTGATTGGTTCATAACCCTCAGTGGGCAGCATGCAGTTCATGACAGAATAAATGCATGAGGGGCTTAGTAGTCCAGCATTAAGAACAGTCCATTTTTACCCACAGTGGGTTCCGCACTCACTGCATTCCTTAAAGCACATTAATTCCTTTGTAGGATCCTGAAAGAGAAAGTGAGTTCATTACGTCTGGCTGGCCTCACTGTATCAGACAGAAATAGTGTCCGCCCCAGCCTCTCAGTTCCCCAAGATGGTGCAGTCCTGTCACGGCACGGGCCGCCGTGTACAAATTGAAAACAAATGCCACGAAGCTTACAGGACGCACTCAGCCGCCAACCTGCCATACGGCCTTCCAAGACAACTCGCATCCCCTACCAGGTGTAAGTATTCAGCCTGACGCGTTTCAAGACTCGTGGTCCATCTTCAGAGGCAGCTTACACGTGAGTGCGAAATGCTCTTTATTTATTCAAATTTTGCATGCTCGGTGATTGGTTCATAACCCTCAGTGGGCGGCATGCAGTTCATGACAGAATAAATGCATGATGGGCTTAGTAGTCCAGCATTAAGAACAGTCCATTTTTACCCACAGTGGGTTCCGCACTCACTGCATTCCTTAAAGCACATTAATTCCTTTGTAGGATCCTGAAAGAGAAAGTGAGTTCATTACGTCTGGCTGGCCTCGCTGTATCAGACAGAAATAGTTTCCGCCCCAGCCTCTCAGTTCCCCAAGATGGTGCAGTCCTGTCACGGCACGGGCCGCCGTGTACAAATTGAAAAACTGGGGTGGAAACTATTTCTGTCTGATACTGCGAGGCCAGCCAGACGTAATGAACTCTCTTTCTCTTTCAGGATCCTACAAAGGAATTAACGTGCTTCAAGGAATGCAGTGAGTGCGGAACCCACTGTGGGTAAAAATGGACTGTTCATAATGCTGGACTACTAAGCCCATCATGCATTTATTCTGTCATGAACTGCATGCCGCCCACTGAGGGTTATGAACCAATCACCGAGCATGCAAAATTTGAATAAATAAAGAGCATTTCGCACTCACGTGTAAGCTGCCTCTGAAGATGGACCACGAGTCTTGAAACGCGTCAGGCTGAATACTTACACCTGGAAGGGGATGCGAGTTGTCTTGGAAGCCCGTATGGCAGGCTGGCGGCTGAGTGCGTCCTGTAAGCTTCAGGGCATTTGTTTTCAATTTGTACACGGCTGCCCGTGCCGTGACAGGACTGCACCATCTTGGGGAACTGAGAGGATGGGGCGGAAACTATTTCTGTCTGATACAGCGAGGCCAGCCAGACGTAATGAACTCACTTTCTCTTTCAGGATCCTACAAAGGAATTAATGTGCTTTAAAGAATGCAGTGAGTGCGGAACCCACTGTGGGTAAAAATGGACTGTTCTTTATGCTGGACTACTAAGCCCATCATGCATTTATTCTGTCATGAACTGCATGCCGCCCACTGAGGGTTATGAACCAATCACTGAGCATGCAAAATTTGAATAAATAAAGAGCATTTCGCACTCACGTGTAAGCTGCCTCTGAAGATGGACCACGAGTCTTGAAACGCGTCAGGCTGAATACTTACACCTGGAAGGGGATGCGAGTTGTCTTGGAAGGCCGTATGGCAGGCTGGCGGCTGAGTGCGTCCTGTAAGCTTCAGGGCATTTGTTTTCAATTTGTACACGGCGGCCCGTGCCGTGACAGGACTGCACCATCTTGGGGAACTGAGAGGCTGGGGTGGAAACTATTTCTGTCTGATACAGCGAGGCCAGACAGACGTAATGAACTCACTTTCTCTTTCAGGATCCTTAAAGGAATTAATGTGCTTTAAGGAATGCAGTGAGTGCGGAACCCACTGTCGGTAAAAATGGACTGTTCTTAATGCTGGACTACTAAGCCCATCATGCATTTATTCTGTCATGAACTGCATGCCGCCCACTGAGGGTTATAAACCAATCACCGAGCATGCAAAATTTGAATAAATAAAGAGCATTTCGCACTCACGTGTAAGCTGCCTCTGAAGATGGACCACGAGTCTTGAAACGCGTCAGGCTGAATACTTACACCTGGAAGGGGATGCGAGTTGTCTTGGAAGGCCGTATGGCAGGCTGGCGGCTGAGTGCGTCCTGTAAGCTTCAGGGCATTTGTTTTCAATTTGTACACGGCGGCCCGTGCCGTGAGGAGGACTGCACCATCTTGGGGAACTGAGAGGCTGGGGCGGAAACTATTTCTGTCTGATACAGCGAGGCCAGCCAGACGTAATGAACTCACTTTCTCTTTCAGGATCCTTAAAGGAATTAATGTGCTTTAAGGAATGCAGTGAGTGCGGAACCCACTGTGGGTAAAAATGGGCTGTTCTTAATGCTGGACTACTAAGCCCATCATGCATTTATTCTGTCATGAACTGCATGCCGCCCACTGAGGGTTATAGAACCAATCACCGAGCATGCAAAATTTGAATAAATAAAGAGCATTTTGCACTCATGTGTAAGCTGCCTCTGAAGATGGACCACGAGTCTTGAAACACGTCAGGCTGAATACTTACACCTGAAAGATGCAGCACTGAGGTCTCTCCTGATAACAGGTTAGTAAATCGGAATTCGTATTTCGGCTTATTTTAGAGGAATATTTTAAAGTTCCAAAACTCCACACTTAGAAGAATTTCCAAGTGAAACCAGTCAATGTTAGCCTATGAAGGAAATTCAAGTTACCGGTAAGTACGGTTAAAATTACTTTTGAGGATCAGTACTGGGCTGAAAGATGCAGCACTGAGGTCTCTCCTGATAACAGGTGAGTAAATCGGAATTCGTATTTTGGCTGATTTTAGAGGAATATTTTAAAGTTCCAAAACTCCACACTTAGAAGAATTTCCAAGTGAAACCAGTCAATGTTAGCCTATGAAGGAAATTCAAGTTACCGGTAAGTACGGTTAAAATTACTTTTCAGGACCAGTACTGGGCTGAAAGATGCAGCACTGAGGTCTCTCCTGATAACAGGTGAGTAAATCGGAATTCGTATTTCGGCTGATTTTAGAGGAATATTTTAAAGTTCCAAAACTCCACACTTAGAAGAATTTCCAAGTGAAACCAGTCAATGTTAGCCTATGGAAGGAAATTCAAGTTACTGGTAAGTACGGTTAAAATTACTTTTGAGGATCAGTACTGGGCTGAAAGATGCAGCACTGAGGTCTCTCCTGATAACAGGTGAGTAAATCGGAATTCGTATTTCGGCTGATTTTAGAGGAATATTTTAAAGTTCCAAAACTCCACACTTAGAAGAATTTCCAAGTGAAACCAGTCAATGTTAGCCTATGGAAGGAAATTCAAGTTACTGGTAAGTACGGTTAAAATTACTTTTGAGGATCAGTACTGGGCTGAAAGATGCAGCACTGAGGTCTCTCCTGATAACAGGTGAGTAAATCGGAATTCGTATTTCGGCTGATTTTAGAGGAATATTTTAAAGTTCCAAAACTCCACACTTAGAAGAATTTCCAAGTGAAACCAGTCAATGTTAGCCTATGGAAGGAAATTCAAGTTACTGGTAAGTACGATTAAAATTACTTTTCAGGACCAGTACTGGGCTGAAAGATGCAGCACTGAGGTCTCTCCTGATAACAGGTGAGTAAATCAGAATTCGGATTTCGGCTGATTTTAGAGGAATATTTGTATGTTTCAAAAATCAACACTTAGAAACTTTTTCAGCAAAAAGCAGGCAATGATATCCTATGGAAGGAAATTCAAGTTACCGGTAAGTACGGTTAAAATTACTTTTGAGGATCAGTACTGGGCTGAAAGATGCAGCACTGAGGTCTCTCCTGATAACAGGTGAGTAAATCGGAATTCGTATTTCGGCTGATTTTAGAGGAATATTTGCACAATGGTGAAGGGAGGGGCGGGGCCTGAGGTAACATCTGTGCAAACGCGCCCCATGGCGCGTTTTAAGTTGGGGATTAAGTCCCCTTGAATCATGAGGGTCCCTACGGGCCAACTAGCCCACCAGGAACCTCCAGTATGCGCCAGGGGCTGCGTTGCAGAGACATGTACAGAGGCCACATCCCTTTTACACCTCTCTGCAACGCAGCTCTGTGGCGCTTTCTGGACGTACCTGTTGGGCTAGTTGGCCCTCAGGGACCCTCAGGATTGAAGGGGATTTAATTCCCCATCTTAAAATGAGCCACGGGGCCTGTTTGCACACATGTCACCTGAAGCCCCGCCCCTCCCTTCACCACTGTGCAAACGCGCCCCATGGCGCGTTTTAAGTCGGGGGATTAACTCCCCTTGAATCCTGAGGGTCTCTGGGGTGCAACTAGCCCACCATATACCTCCAAAAAGCGCCACAGAGCTGCGTTGCAGAGAGGTGTAAAAGGGGCGTGGCCTCTGTACACCTCTCTGCAAGGTAGCCCCTGGCGCATACTGGAGGTTCCTGGTGGGCTAGTTGGCCCCAGGGACCCCCAGTATTCAAGGGGAATTCGTTCCCCTCTGCAAACGCGCCAGGGGCGCGTTTGCAGAGTGGTGAAGGAAGGGGCGGGGCCTGCGGGCCCGATCGTTTTTTTTTCCCTGAAGGGGGCTGTGTGGCCCCCTTCCTTTTCCTATTTTTAGGCCCTGGGGACCCCATCCCCCAGGGCCTTACCTCCTTTTTTTTAATTAAAATAAAATAAAAAAACGGGTAGGGGGCCGCGTGGCCCCCTTCCCTGGGCCTGTATTGGCCCCGGGGACCCCATCCCCCGGGGCATGGCCTCTTTTTTTCTTATTTGGAGGGGGCTGCGTGGCCCCCTCCTCAGGCCATTTAAGGCCCCGGGGACCCCATCCCCGGGGCCGGCCTTGCACTTTTTTTTTTTTTTCCTTTGGGGAGGGGGCTGCGTGGCCCCCTCCCGGGCCACTTATGGCCCCGGGGACCCCATCCCCGGGGCCTGGCCTCTCGTTGGGGACTGTGGGGGGTCCCCAAGCCCCCACAGTCCCGCCGGCTCCCCGTGTCCTACGGGAGCCGGCATTGCTTTACACATGGGGAGCAGCTAACATGCTGCTCCCCATGTGGAAAGCAATCGGCTTTGGATATTGGAAGAGAGAGCAGGTTTCCTGCTCTCTCTTCCAATATCCAAAGCAAGTTTGCAATGACAGGACGGGAGCCGCGAGGCTCCCGTCCTGTCATTGCAAGCAGCAGTGTCCCGGGGTAGGCACCCCGGGACACTGCAGGAGCCGGCCCTGGGGGTGGCGGTCCCCAGGGCCATCAAGGGCTCCAGGAGGGGGCCGCGCGGCCCCCTCCCTACATCAGCACAGCCCCGGGGAGGTGGTGGTCCCCGGGGCTTGGGGGTCCAAAACGGACCCCCATTTTAATTTTTCTTAGTGTTCCGGGGAGGTGGTGGTCCCCGGGGCGTGTGGGGGGGCTGGAGCCCGCCCACACAGGTTTTTAATTTTAAAAAAGAAGCCCCGGGAGGTGGTGGTCCCCGGGGCTGCGGGAGGGCTCAGAGCCCTCCCGCTTCATTATACATAAAGCCCCGGGGGTGGTGGTCCCCGGGGCTTGGGGGCCCTTAGAGGCCCCCAACACATAAAATTAACCCCCCCCAGCATGCCCTCGGGACTTGGCCCACCCGGGGCCAATTAACATCGAGCGCGGGAGACCGCGCTTCGATTTTTTTTCCGGCAGGGTTCGCGCTCCCTGAGCGCATCCTGCCGATTTTTATTTTTTTTAAAAATTATTTTTTTGCCCAGGGGGTCCTTGTGGGACCCCCTGAGCAGACCTAGGGGTCAGGGTGTTTCTACCCTGCCCCCTTTGTGCGCTTTGCGCACTTGTTTCTGACCCTCGGTTCTACCGAGGGACAAAATGGCTGCCAACATTTCCTGAATCGGAATGTTGACAGCCAGCTGACAGCCAATTAACATGCAGCTCGTGCTCGGGAGGATCCGCGGCCCTAGATATCACTATCTTTTTACTTTTGATTTTCTCAGCAACTACTGAACGGATTTACACCATTTAACAAAAGGGTTCTTTCTGAACCAAGAACTACCTCTTTGCCAAATTTGGTGTAATTCCGTTCAGCAGTTCGGGCTGTAGCCGTGTCTAAAGTTTCCTATGGAAAATTGCATGGGGAAAACGCGTTTTGGGACCCCCCTTTTTCTCGGCCCCCGCTGACGAATCCCCCGAGACTTTCAGGGTAGGAGCGGACCGGAGCGGGCCATAAAGTTTGAAAATTTTGCGAAGATACGTCAACCGGCAAGAGAGTTATTTCAAATAGAATGTCGCGGATTTCCTATGGATAATAGGTTGTAACTATAACTATCTACTGGCGACCGCCAGTAGATAATATATATATATATATATATATATATATAAGTCACGCCCCCGCAATGCACTGCTGATGACGTCACATATTACATCACTCATGACATGATCAATGACATAATTGATGACATCACTGATGACATCTCAAATGCGAAATGCGATCCATGCGTTTCGGCTCATCCGTACCTTGATAACGATACAAGACGTCATTGTAGCTTCCTTATTTAAATGTACAAATGCCTCCAGTTGCCAACATTAACAAAGGACTACATATTACTTTAATCCAAAAAGCTGGTGGCCATATTGGGCTGGTCACGATGTGAAAATTCAGGAATTGATACAATAAAGAAAAGAATACAAGTGTTAATATGCACACAATGTCATTTCAGCATATCTTGCCCCGTGACCGCCATACTTGTATGTTCGTCAACTTGATTTGTTCATAATAAACATACTTAGGATTGCAAACATCAACATAAACAATGGACTACACATTACTTTAAAGTGAAAGGCTATGGGCCATATTGATCTGGGCATGTTGCGTATTATAATGGTTCTTACATGAAAGAAAAGAAAAAAAGGGGGTGTTAATATACACACACTATCCATAAATAAAGTTCTAGCGATTATAGTTCCATTCCATTCACAGCTCATTTGAGATGTCATGAGTGATGTCACTGACCTTGTCATGAATGATGTAATGTCTGAGGTCATAAGCAGTGCATTGCGGGGGTGTAAGTTATAGTTAGCTCAGCTAACTATAACTGCTGAATTTCACTGGTTTTGTACGAGTGAAATCCGAGTCTAACTATAACGTCCCTGTAATCTTTGTTTTTTTCAGCGAATTTGTAGGTTTTTTTAACGTTAAGTAAGATGCCTATCACAATGGATGGTGGGGGGTTGGAAGCAGGGCCTGGCCTGGCATTGTGCTGCACCCACCCAAGCTTGCTGCTCCTGCCTCCCCTCCTCCTTGCCATCCATTTTCCAAGTCCATGCCCCTGCATTACAGCCCTGTGTGGCCGTTGTTCTGCCACTGGCCTTCCCGTCTTCTCTGAACAGTTAGCTTGCTGCCCCATCCACCTCCTCCCTATCCTCTGTTGTCTGAATCCATGCACTAGCCTTCTCCCTCCTGCCATGCATGGTCTGAAGTGCTGCCACCGCCCTCCATTTAGCATGATGTCCCAGTCCACTCCTCCTGCCCTCCATTGCCCAATTCTATGCCCCATCATTGACCTCCTGCTTAGCCTCTGTGCTTAGCTTGCTGCCCCTACTCTCCTTCCCCCTGCCCTCTGATGTCTGTGTGCATGCTCCTGCTCCATCCTTTTTGCCCACCATGTTCCATGGACCTGCCCCTCCTATCTACTCTGAGTGTTCTGTTGAGCTGCCACTCCCCTCCCACCTGCCTAGAATTTTCAGATGACTGTAACCTGTCCCTGCCACCTCCATCCTGCCTGTCCACGTTTCATGCCCCTATCCCCTTCCTCCTGTCCTCCATGGTCCATTTTACTGCCACACCCTTCTGTCCTCCCTAGTCTGTTGTGCTGCAACTGCTCCTCCTGCCTGCCTCACGTGGTCTGTTGTGAGGCCCCTTCCCCTGAACTCTCTTGTCTGTGCCCAGCTCCTACCCCTCCCTTCTATCCTCCATGGTCCTTTCTGCATGCACCTGCCCCCTCCTTCTCGCCCATCATGGCCATTGTGCTGCCACTAACCCTCCCGCTTGCCATGCATGGTCTTCTGTGCTGCCACGGCCCCTCCCACCTTCCCTGTGTGGTCAGCTAGCTGCCCCTGACCCCCTCCCACCTTCCCTCCATTGTCTGTGTGTATGCCATTATAGTCTCACTGTTGCTCTCCATGGTGTGTCTTGCTTCTAG
The DNA here is from genome assembly GCA_963921515.1 of Calotriton arnoldi. Lineage (NCBI taxonomy): Eukaryota > Metazoa > Chordata > Amphibia > Caudata > Salamandridae > Calotriton > Calotriton arnoldi. The sequence goes on from CAWUFW010013724.1 coordinate 436,362, forward strand.
TGCCCATCCTGCCTGACCTCCATCGTCAGCTTGCTGCTCCTGCCCTGCCCCCTTGCCCCCTGCCCTCTGTTTTCCATGTGCAGACCCCTATTCCCTCCCTCCTGGCTTGTCTGTTCCATTGTAATGCCCCTGATCCCTACCTCCTGCCCTTTATGGTCCGTTATGCTGCAGCTTTCTCTCCTGTCTGTCCATTATGGTCAGCTAGCTGCCATTGCCTCTTTCCCCTCTGTTCTCTGTTGTCCATGTGCATGGTCCTGTTCCCTCCCTATTGCTTTCCATGGATTGTTGTGCTGCACTCCCATCCCGCATGCCCTGTGTGGTGTATTGTGCTGCTGCAAACCCTGATGCCTGCCCTGTAAGGTCAGTTTGGTGCACCTGTCCATGTCCCTCCTGTCCTCTGTTATCCGAGTCCATGTCCCTACCCCAATTCCTCCTGCCTTCCATGATCCAATGTACCATACTTGCTAACATTTTGAACTTGGTAAGAGGGAGATTTTGAAAAAAAAAAACTGGGGTATTGATTTTCCCCATTGACTTACATTGAAAAAGAGGAGATTGTAGACAGGAAACAGATCAAATAAAGCCCATTTGGGCTTAAAAACATTGGGCGTTTCCTGACTGAATCAGGTCTGTTGGCATGTATGGTTGTACTACCACTGCCTCTTCCTTCTGCCCACAATGGTCTATTATATAGCCACAGCCTCTCTTGCCTGTCCTGCATTGTTGGTTTGTTGCCCCTGCCCCCCTTTCCACTGCCCTCCATAGTCTGTTGTGCTGCCACTGCCCTTCCTGCCTGCCCAGTGTGGTCAAATTGTTGCCTCTGCACCCTCCTACCTGCCTTCAATTTTCTGAGTCCGTGCCCCTGGCCTCTGCCTCTCAACAGTATCCTAATGAACAACTAGATTGCTAACATTCTATATTTATTACAAAAGTGTGGCACGCCTGACGTCATCTTGATGTAATCAAAACTGTAATACCTAGAGCATTTCCTTTAGAAATTACAGAAATGAGAGGGTCTTATTTGCATCGAAATTATGGTTAGTGCTCTAAAAAACTAAAATAAGGACATATTTTCTGAGTTTGTAAATAGCGACAAAGCACTTTTAAATTATTTGTTATCTTTATGTTTTTTTATCCAGTTGCCCACTTGATTAAATGTTTCACTTAGGGAGACGATGTGGTATTACTTCAAGAGCTGCAGACTTTGCAACTGGGGAACCAGGTTGGAGTTTCTGCTTCAGCTCGACATTCTGTGATTCTGGTCAAATCACTTAATCTCCCCATGTCTACAACCAACATGAATTTGTCCTTGTGTGATGTAACCAATGCTCATGTAAAGCACTCCAATACCTGACCAGTCTGCACTATATAAAACTGCAAAAAAAACAAAAAATAAAAAGTGTTTTGCACACTTCTGTCATTGGGCTATACGTGGGCTACATCTGGGCGATATTTGTGCTACATTTGGGCTCTTTTGTCTCTGGTGGCCATCTTGGGAGATTTATTTGTTATGAAGTTTCCTAATTTCCTCATTTACTGCAGTCTCCTCAGTAGGAAATGCTTTCAGTTTTTTACTTTGATTCCATCAAGAAGGCATTCAGATGTGTCACACATTCGCCATAAATTCTGAATGTTAGCACTCTAGTTGCTCATTAGATCACTGTAGTAAAGCTACTGCTCACTAGGGAAGTCTGCTGCTGGTATTGAAAATGCATGTTTCAGTCTGCATGTCAGAAATTTTTAATGAAATAGAAGAGGATTTGAGAAGTCACTCAAAATGTGCCCTAACTTTTCTTTCTTCAGCACTAATCATAATTTCTATGGCAAAATCAACCCCCTCAGTTTGTTCCTTTTTAAATTAAATGTTTTAAGTGTTACCAGTTTATTCCAATCAAGATGGCTTCAGGTGTGCCATACTTTTGTCATAAGTAATACTGTTAGCGCTCTAGTTGTTCTTTAGAACACTCTGGGGCATTCTGTCATTGGGCTATACGTGGGCTACATCTGGGTGATATTTGTGCTACATTTGGGCTCTTTTGTCTCTGGTGGCCATCTTGAGAGACTTATTTGTTATGAAGTTTCCTAATTTCCTCATTTACTGCAGTCTCCTCAGTAGTAAATATTTTCAGTTTTTTACTTTGATTCCATCAAGAAGGCATTCAGATGTGTCACACATTTGCCATAAATTCTGAATGTTAGCACTCTAGTTGCTCATTAGATCACTGTAGTAAAGCTACTGCTCACCAGGGAAGTCTGCTGCTGGTATTGAAAGTGCATGTTTCAGTCTCCATGTCAGAATTTTTTAATGAAATAGAAGAGGATTTGAGAAGTCATTCAAAATGAGCCCTCATTTTTCTTTCTGCAGCACTAATCATAATTTCTAGGGCAAAATGAACCCCCTCATTTTGCTCCTTTTTAAATTAAATGTTTTAAGTGTTACCAGTTTATTCCAATCAAGATGGCTTCAGGTGTGCCATACTTTTGTCATAAGTAAGACTGTTAGCGCTCTAGTTGTTCTTTAGAACACTCTGAGACATTCTGTCCTTGGGCTATACGTGGGCTACATCTGGGTGATATTTGTGCTACATTTGGGCTCTTTTGTCTCTGGTGGCCATCTTGGGAGACTTATTTGTTATGAAGTTTGCTAATTTCCTCATTTACTACAGTCTCCTCAGTAGTAAATACTTTCAGTTTTTTACTTTGATTCCATCAAGAAGGCATTCAGATGTGTCATACATTTGCCATAAATTCAGAATGTTAGCACTCTAGTTGCTCATTAGATCACTGTAGTAAAGCTACTGCTCACCAGGGAAGACTACTGCTGGTATTGAAAGTGCATGTTTCAGTCTGCATGTCAGAATTTTTTAATGAAATAGAAGAGGATTTGAGAGGCCACTCCATTTCCATTTCAACAGCTTTATTTGACAGGTTTTAAGTCATAAAAGCATTTACAAAAATACAGATAGAATTGATTAGATAGAACAGCTGTCAAAGGAACTCAAAATGTGCCCTAATTTTTCTTTCTGCAGCACTAATCATAATTTCTATGGCAAAATGAACCCCCTCATTTTGTTCCTTTTTAAATTAAATGTTTTAAGTGTTACCACTTTATTCCAATCAAGATGGCTTCAGGTGTGCCATACTTTTGTCATAAGTAAGACTGTTAGCGCTCTAGTTGTTCTTTAGAACACTCTGGGAAGCTGCAGTAGAACACAAAGGAATCAACTGACAGTCTCTGCCCTTGTTGGATGTACATGTTTTACTGAGAATGTCAGACTTCATTCTCACATGACTGAGAAAGATAATGTGAATTTACAGAAAATATGCTCTCATTTTAGCTTCTAGATCACCTTCCAAACCTCTATGGGAAAAGTATGAGAAAATAGTTTTCTCTCAAACATGATTCATGATATCCCAGCAGAAGGCTTTTTCACAGGGTAAAATCACCTTAGAACACACCACAATTCCTAAAATTAGTATGGTACCATCAACAAATGATTTATAATGTAACTAAAGTCTTATCACCCTTTATACGTTCTCCTTTTGGAGACCCTCAAAACCTTCCATTCACTACAAAGCATTTTAATGGGGTGCTATCATGTATATTGGTCCCAAGATGGCTGCCAACACTTCTTGGATGAAGTGCTGACAGCCAATCAGATCTCACGATGAGATGTGTGGTTAGGCTCTGCCCAGATACGTAAATTTCTTTTTCCTTTAATATTTAAAAAACTACTGAACGGATTAACACCATTTAAGAAAAAGGGCGCTTTCTGAACCAAGAGCTACCTTTTTGCCAAATTTGGTGTAATTCCGTTCAGCAGTTCGGGCTGTAGCCTTGTCTAAAGTTTCCTATGGAAATTAACATGTGGAAAACGCGTTTTGGGACCCCCCTTTTTTCTCGGCCCCCGCTTGACGAATCACCCCAAAACGTTCAAGACAGGAGCTGACCGGAGCGCCCCATTAGTTTTAAAAATTTTGTGAAGATTCGTCAATGCCGGCCTGCCACAGAGCTGCTTTGCAGAGAGGTGTAAAAAGGGGCGTGGCCTCTGAACACCTCTCTGCAACGCAGCTCCCTGGCGCATACTGGAGGTACCTGGTGGGCTAGTTGGCCCCCAGGGACCTTCAGGAATGAAGAGGAATTAATTCCCCGAATTAAAACGCGCCACAGGGCGTGTTTGCACACATGTCACCTCAGGCCCCGCCCCATTCCTTCACTACTGTGCAAATGCGCCTCCTGGCGAGTTGTAAGTTGGGGAATTAATTCCCCTTGAATACTGAGGGTCCCTGGGGGCCAACTAGCCCACCAGGTACCTTCAGTATGCGCCAGGAGCTGCGTTGCAGAGAGGTGTTCAGAGGCCACGCCCTTTTACACCTCTCTGCAACGCAGCTCTGTGGCGCTTACTGGAGGTACCTGGTGAGCTAGTTGGACCCCAGGGACCCTCAGGATTCAAGGGGACTTTATCCCCCAACTCAAAACGCGCCACGGGGTGCGTTTGCACAGTGTTGAAGGGAGGGGGCGGGGCCTGAGGTGACATGTGTGCAAACACGCCCTGTGGTGCGTTTTAAGTTGGGGAATTAATTCCTCTTCAATCCTGAGGGTCCCTGGGGGCCAACTAGCTCACACTTACCTCCAGTAAGCGCCACTGCGCTGCGTTGCAGAGAGGTGGCCCAGGCCATGCCCCTTTTTACACCACTCTGCAACGCAGATCTGTGGCGCTTACTGGAGGTAAGTGGTGGGCTAGTTGGCTCCCAGGGACCCTCAGGACTCAAGGGGACTTAATCCCCCAATTTACAACGCACCAGAGGGTGCGTTTGCGCAGTGGTGCAGGGAGGGGGCGTGGCCTGATGTCACAAGTGTGCAAACGCGCTCTGTGGCGCGTTTTAAGTTGGGGAATTAAGTCCCCTTGAATCCTGAGGGTCCCTGGGTGCAACTAACCCACCAGGTACGTCCAGTAAGTACCACAGAGTTGCATTGCAGAGAGGTGTAAAATGGGGCATGGCCTTGGACCACCTCTCTGCAACGCAGCTCTGTGGTGCTTACTGGAGGTACATGGTGGGCTAGTTGGAGCCAGGGACTCTCAGGATTCAAGGGGACTTAATCCCCCAACTTAAAACGTGCCACAGGGCGCCTTTGCACAGTGGTAAAGGGAGGGGGCAGGGCCTGAGGTGACATGTGTGCAAACACGCCCTGTGGCGCGTTTAAAGTTGGGGAATTAAGTCCCCTTTAATCCTGAGGGCCCCTTGGGGCCAACTAGGCCACCAGGTACCTCCAGTAAGCGCCAGAGGCCTGCGTTGCAGAGAGGTGGTCCAGGCCATGCCCCTTTTTACACCTCTCTGCAATGCAGCTCTGTGGCGCTTACTGGAGATACCTGGTGGGCTATTTGGACCCCAGGGACCCTCAGGATTCAAGGGGACTTAATCCCCCAACTTAAAACGTGCCATGGACGTGTTTGCACAGTGGTGAAGGGAGGGGGCGGGGCCTGAGGTGATGTGTGCAAACACGCCCTGTGGCGCGTTTTCAGTTGGGGAATTAATTCCCCTTCAATCCTGAGGGCCCCTGGGGCCAACTAGCCCACCAGGTGCTTCCAGTAAGCGCCACAAAGCTGCGTTGCAGAGAGGTGGTCCAGGCCATACCCCTTTTTACACCTCTCTGCAACGCAGCTCTGTGGCGCTTACTGGAGGTACCTGGTTGGCTAATTGGACCCTAGGGACCGGCAGGATTCAAGAGGAGTTAATCTCCCAACTTAAAACGGCCACAGGGCGTGTTTGCACACATGTCACCTCAGGCCCCCCCTCCCTTCACCACTGTGCAAACGCGCCCCGTAGCGCGTTTTAAGAGGTAGTTTTAATCCCCCTGCCCTATTATGTACTAGGGACTTACAGAGGAGGTCATGCTAATCACAGGGGTACCCCAACGCATAGTGTTCCCTAGTGTATGTAGGTGTTTTCACTGTATTCTAAGTGTCTTTTAGCATAGCACTGGTTCTAGGCCTGGTTAGTCAAAGTCAGTTACCACCAGTACCCGTCTGAAAAAGTTGTGGGCACAGGATGATTTTGGAACAAGGCCTCTTTCTGCTCCTGTTGGTTCTTTCTACACATGTCTTGCTTCTTCCTGCACTTTTCTTCGTCTTTGTGGACTTCTGTTGCTCCTTTCTGCATTTCTTTTGCTTCTTTCTGTGCGGTTCTTTCTTCACATGTCCTGCCTCTGTAGGCATAGTTAGAAACTAGCATTTGAAAAACCTTTGAAATTCACTGAAAAAACCATAGGTTTCAGGCACGTTATAGTTAGAAATTAGCATTTAAAAAACCTTTGAAATTCACTGAAAAAACCTTAGGTTTCAGGCACGTTATAGTTAGAAATTAGCATTTAAAAAACCTTAGAAATTCACTGAAAAAACCATAGGTTTTAGGGAAAGTCATAGTTAGTTGGACATTGCACTCGTACAAAACCCGTGAAATTCCCCCGTTATAGTTAGTTCAGCTAACTATAACTCGCGCCCCCGCAATGCACTGCTGATGACGTCACATATTACATCACTCATGACATGGTCAGTGACATCACTGATGACATCTCAAATGACATCACTGATGACATCACTGATGACATCATCCAGTGACTGTGTGTTTCTGTAAAGTTTAAATATGTTTAATATATATAGGGAAAGGCGTATTGAAGAATGAGTAGGTGTATAAGTGTCTGAATGGATGATTTAGGAGGTGCGTGACTGACTCTATAAGTGAGTGATTAAACGTATCTTACTGATTGCATGGGTTAGTGACTAAACTGTGTGAATGTCTGTATCCGTCTGTCTGTTGGTGTGTAAGCGGCTGCATGGGTTTGTGAATAGCTACATGAGTGTCTATATGGGTTATTGATTGGTTGTCTGAGTATCTGTATGGGTGCCTGAGTGTTTGTGTGGGTGGGGTGTGTGTGACTCTGTGCATAGATGTGTGAGTGGGTGAGTCACTGGGTGCATGGTTTCAAGAGTGCATCTGTGATGGACTGTATGGGTGGGTGAGTGTGTGTATGGGTGTGTTAGTGAGTGAATGTATATCTCAGTGGTACATGTGTGAGTAACTACATATGTGAAAGGCAGTATATATGTGTGTTGGAGTATACAAATGGCTATAAGTGAGAGTGTGTGATTGTGAGAGTGGTTGTATGGATGAGTGTGTGCTTGTATCAGTGATTGTATAAGAGTGTAAGAATGTGGTAGTATTTTATGAGTAAGTGAGCTGGTGTGTGTATAACTGTATCGGTGAGTAAATGGCTGTGTGATTAATTATTTGCATGATTGACTATGTGTGTGAGTACCTCTATGGATGAGTGGCAGTGTGTAAGTTTCTATATAAGTGTATGAGTGCATATGATAGTCCTGTACTGAGTGACCATAAGTATGAGTGACTGTACGGGTGAGTGAGTGGATGTGTGTGTGTAGGCCTAAGAATCAGTGAGTGGGTATGTAGTTATTGGTATTGGAGTGTCTATGGTTTTGAGAATGGCAGTCTGTAATTTAGAGTGGGTGTATGAAAAGTTATATTAGGGTGTGAGAAGATGCATCAAATTATCACATGGATTATGTCATCAGTGATGTCATCAGTGATGTCATTTGAGATGTCATCAGTGATGTCACTGACCATGTCATGAATGATGTAATATGTGACGTCATCAGCAGTGCATTGCGGGGGCTCGAGTTATAGTTAGCTGAACTAACTATAACGGGGGATTTCACGGGTTTTGTACGAGTGCAATGTCCAACTAACTATAACTTTCCCTAAAACCTATGGTTTTTTCAGTGAATTTCTAAGGTTTTTTAAATGCTAATTTCTAACTATATCGTGCCTGAAACCTATGGTTTTTTCAGTGATATATATATATATATAAATTCAAATATAAAAAATATAAAACTATACATATAAAACTATAGACAACTTTAACCAATAAAGTCAAACAAACAATCTGATAAATGCTATAAAAGACACAATAATTTCAACAACTACTACTTCCAAAACAACAGAGCTGCAAGATGAGGAACCTCTGCCGGATCTTCCCACCAGACCAATAAAGAAAAATTATATACATCTCAACAACTACCTAACCAAGTAAGTAAAATGTATATTTAAATTTAAATGTAACTGTTATTAAACTTTAAAAAAAATTGAATTCAAAACCAATAAAATGCCAGAAAATAACAACTATACCAGACCAGAAAAAAGATATAAAAAAGAAACTATACATAAATGAACAAAAAATTATGAACTCTCCCAAATAACAAGTAAAAAATAACCTAACAATCTGCTAAATATTATTATGGTGCATGCTATGGGAGGGCAACTACATAAGATGATGTTGAAATTCATATAAAAGAGCACAAACACCCCCAAATTTGACAGAAACCGAAATAAGAAAAATATTGCAGGATATAAGAGAGGCAAGCACTAGCTCAAATGAACCCACAAGCAAAATCCTTGAAGATATATTACCTAAAGTCCCCAAACATATTACAGGGCAACTACCACCTATCCGCACTTTAAAACGTGTAATTGCTCGAACCAAAAAAGCCACCAGTAGTACCCTAGGTGCCCCTAGAAGATGCCAAGACATACTCATACCTGAACATTTAACAATAACACATAATGAGGAACCTTGCTTTTTACTTGACAACATAAATAATGAGAAACGAATCCTAATATTCTCTACAGCAGAGAACTTAATAAAACGTAGCCAGCGCCAAACCTGGATGATGGAAGAGCCCTTCAAAATGTGTCCCAAACCATTCACGCAGATATACACCATACATGGTGAATAACAAAACACAAATTACCCTTTTATATATGCCCTAGTACCAAATAAACAAAGCAGCACTTGCTACAACCTCTTAAACCATTTAAAACATAAATCAAATAACTACTACCCCCAATAAATAATCACAGATTTTATGAAAGCCATGATTTAAACCATATTAAAACATTTACTTCTGCACAGCTATACAAGGCTGTTACTATCATTTCAATCAAATTATATGGAGATACCTCCAAACAGCTGCACTAATTGTAGAATATGCTACAAACAGCCAATTTGCCTTTTTTATTTTGAAAAAATGATAGTGCTAGTCTATGTCCCTGTCCCAAAAGTAGCCAAACACTCCAATTTACTAATAGAAAGCCATTTCTAACAACAAAATGAAGACAAACTTAAGGGCTGATTACGACTTTGGCTTACCGCCGCCGATTTGGCGGTGCGACCAGCCTATTACGATGTATGCGGTCCCATAGAAGAAAGACCACCGCCGCACCGCCGACACCGCTAGGAATTTCCATCTGCGGTTCAATAGGCCAATGTGGCTGTCAGAGGGCAAACAGCCAGTTTACCCGCCTTCGCAATCACGATGTTATGTACCTCCAACGTGAATCCGGTGGCAACACTACCACAACTGAGCTGGCAGAAAGGGAAGGATATGAGGCACAAACTCACCTGTACTAACCACTACACACCTCAACACGTCCCATAATGCCATGGAGCCGGCTCTTAACGTCCTTCTACTGCTGATATTGCTTGATGCCCACTAACACCATCGCCGCCTCAACCGATGGCAAACCATATGCCTAAAATGGACCTGTCAAAGGTATTTTGGTGCCCCAACCCAATCATTTCACATGTGCCCCTGCCCCCAACGAATAAGGGTGTATGTACCAAGCATTGCTCCATCATGCCCCCTATGGCCAGGTCACAGACACTGCACAGGCACTCCTCACTATATTTTACATGTGTACAAAACTCAGAATCATGGATCATCTAGTGTGCATTGATTGGTGTAACAGAACAGTAGCACCCCATCAGTACCCCACATATAATTTTTTGTCACACCCTCACATTTCACACTTGCAAGGTCCTGTTGTCGCATCAAAAAGACAGTTGAAGGTATGTGTCATGAAACTGAAATACACCCCCTGCAAAATATCTGTAATAGATCCCACACATCATCCACAGTCAAAGGTCATCGCAGCTACATGGGATAGCTATCAATCAGTGTGTGAACCATACAAAGGTCATATTGTAAACACTCCTTGCTGAATAGGCTTGCCTCAACAATTGGGGGGAGGATCCTGAAAGGCTATGGCCCTGGCCTACATAACACCTTGCACATGCCTCAAAACCTATATGTGCCCTTGACTTGGGGCATGAAGTATATCAGGGACAACCAATACGATCACCAAGTGCCATGCAATACATGGACAATGTGGAAGTGCAAGTCAGAAAGGCAAACCCAGCAGGAACAGGATTTGTTTCACATATATAGATCAAGTATGTGGAATCTATTCACACTTAAAAGGACACATCTCCAAAAAGAAATGTACAAAGACATGACAATTCAACACCCTCCATGTATGAATATAACACATAACTACCTGGCACATATCAAACACACATCACACCTACATCATAGGGAGAAGAGCAAGCTGAATGATGGATAGATTACCCAAAACAAGTTGAAATACTTACCATATGATATCACACCCATATCAATCCTAAGCCATCATTTGAATGCATCCCACATATCCATACATTGAATAGTTACCCTTCTCCTGTGTCATTCCAGCACTGTTTCCAAGTTCACATTACACAGACCCTTTCAAATGGATCAACAATCAGGTTGGAACAGACAGAACTGCTGTCACATCTCTCAAAGTATACAATAACATATACTACTTAGAAAAGTAATGGCAGTACCATCGTGTACAAAAAAGAAAGGATTTTATTCATCCAATAAATGAATATTCAAACAAAGGCCAATGGCCAGTCCAAAGTCTTCTGGTTGTGGTCCAGCTAAATGCTGTGCCAAAAAACGTGCCCATATGACACTGCTAGGAAACCTCCTCCTAAAGGGTCATCTATAGGGCATGCCAGGCACCTCAAACTTAAGATTTGGGAGAAGGAAGGGTGGGTTTGGTAGGGGGGTCCTTCTTGTGGGGAGTAGGGGTTTTGGAAGAGGAAGAGAAAGGCTTACATTTAGGAGGGATGGTTTGGGAGGTAGAAGGGGTGGAGCGACATTTGGAAGTGGTAAGTTTGGAAGTGGAAGGGGTGGATGGGCCTGGATTCTGAGGTGGCAGGGGTGGTCTTGGCTGTGGTACAGGGATGAACAGTCTTGGACTTGGTGGCTTCAGGTTAGGAAGGGGTGATGGCAAGGGCAAAGGAAGGGTCTTCAGCAGGGAACTTGGGAGGAGCTGTCCGAAGGAGTGGGGACTGGGAGGTAGAGGGATGTGGCTGTTGACTCCAGGACTGTTTTGGGAGGAGGTGCATGGGTTCAGGTGTATGTGGTGCAAGTGTGTGTGTGTTTTGTGATACTGGTGTCTGTTGGGTGCATGAGTGTTTGAGTCTGAGTTTCTTAGGAGTGTAGGTACCTGGAGGTGTATCTGGGGATGTTGCTGCATTGGAAGTGCTGGTTATGGGTGTAGCGACTGCTGATATTTTTTTTTCAATCTTTCTGTCGATTCTATGCATTCTGTCCTTATCTTTGTGAATATTCTCCCATATGTTCTATTTAGTGTGCACATGCTTTCATCTTTATCATGATTTATTCCATGTATCCATTTTTTGAACTTCCAACCAGTGCCGCTGTGACCGTACCATGTGACCACTTAATATAAATATAAATATGTTTATTGCCCGTGTGACTTATACGACTGAACTAAGCAAAACTTAATAAACTGTATCTTGTACTGTGAGTATACCAAATATTTGTTCATTACTTGTTTCAGGCACATCCCACCACCACCTCTTTTTAGCACATGCGCCCTGAAGAAGGTGAGACCCACAGCGGGGTCTAACACCGAAACGCGCGTCGGCGCAACAGCAGTGACGTGGACCTCTATGATTACACTCCCTCCCCTTAAGGATTTACTATCATGCTACGGATATGAAATTTGTCCTTCAATTGATCATTTAGTTGATCTTCATCGATTTAGTTTGTCCACTTACATTGAAGTCCTGTACTTGGTGGATAATATTCTCTATGTAATTGACTTTCCTGGAGGATCTGTCCATGTCTGCTTATTTACTTTTATGATCACTGTATTATGGATGCTTGAGTGTATTGGACGTGTGAGTATGTATGGTTATGAATTGGGATGTCTGACTTCTTTGAGTGTGTGTGGCGTGGGATTTGTTTTATTTTGTAAATGGGAAAAATAACGACTATTTAAAAAAATGTTTAAGTAATTATAACAATAAAAAATAAAAATATCTTTTTTACAATCCATTTACTCTTGTGCGGTTTGGTCACATTCATAGGCCTGTGTTGTTAGTGTACTTAAATTGAGTGATTTACAGCTTTAGACGATCCGCACAGGTAGAGAACTTGTCTCTTCGAGTGTTTTAGTGATTTCCCCTGTTGTTCTCTACCTTATCCTATTCAGGGGCCACCTTTGAACTAGTGGATGTTCTTTCCCAGCCTTGAGCTGTGGGGGTGTTGACCTTTGGTTACCTCCTTGAAACTTGTGCACTCTTATTTTAGACATTTGTTCTCTTCCATTCCTTCTTTCTTGTTTTTCTTATCCTAAAAAAAAAATTACAAAAAAATTTCTCATATATTTTTTCTCATATTTGTGTACCTGTTTGTGTTCATTGTTTCTTTCAGATATTTATTTTGTGTGTTCTTTAGCCACATATTTCTCCCCTTTATATGTGACTAATCTTTTTCACCATATATTTAGGCACTTCGGACTGTGAATTGACGTACTCTATCCTGTTCCCTATTCTACGCTGATGGAAAGCATTAAAACATTCGGGTTTTCTGACGAAGACTTCGCACGACTCCTAGGCCAAGTACCAGGTAACGATAGACCTTTCACACTATCCAAAGGCCTTCATGAGGAGTGGATTAAATTGCTTAATCTGAAAAAGAAATCTAAACGTACCGAGTCACATGCCAACTTTATGCTTGAATATCTCAAGGCAGGCACCATCCCTATAGGCCTTAGGGTTAGGAACATCCCAGGCCTTTTTATTGAAATCAGGCAGTTCCTGGAGAAATGGGCACTTATTTCCAACAGATGCTCTAGGGACTGGATGATGCTTATCATTGAAACGGCGAGGGAAGTAGTCAGTTTGTTAAACAAAGAAATCCAGGAACTTGAGGAGAAACTCAAGCAATCCAACAGCCTAGAGGAAGGGAAAAAGAAGCTCGAGGAGATTTTTTTTGAGTTAGACTCCTTTAGTGAATACCTCCTAAAAAGGAAGACCGAAAAACTTAGGAAGGATATACGCCTTTTCTCACAAGAACGAACTTACCCTTACCTCACTGAGAACTTTTACACCACCACCAGTGAGAACCCTACGGGTAACAGTACAGCGAACTGGGGAAATAGACTCGTCACTACATTCTCTGATACCACTGACTCTGACAGTGAAGGTCCATCACACCGAAATTACCAACCTAGACAGGACTTTGAGAGGTCAAACACTGAGAATCGTTTTTTAGGCAACCGAAGGGGCAACTTCCGGCCCAGATACAGGAATCAACTACAGAGAGGGTTTTACTCAGAACAGGAACAGCCACAGAAGTACATCCAAACTCGCAATAAACAGTATTGGCGAACATAAACACCATCCCTGTGTTCAACCTATCTTCCTGTACCATGGAACCCTCTGCAGAGACCCTTTTATCTAAAGGACTCTCATTTGTCCCCATTACAAGCCTCAATAAGTTTGAACTGATCAAGGACCTTCACTCTTTCTTTCGCAGAATTAGGCTTAAAAAACATTTTCAGAACAGAACCACTAACATCAGTGAAGACAATCTCTCTGGCCTCAAACCTCCGTCCAGCTTTATGCCCGGAATCGAGTCAGTGGGGGCAGAAGTGGAAATGTTTTAAAAGGTGGTTCTTATCAAAATCCAAAAGGCCATCAAATATGCTCCCAAACCCTCTTACAACATTACTCGGGAAGAGAAGTTTGCCCTCAATGAGCTTAAGGACAATGGAGATCTTACGATCAAACCATGCGATAAGGGAGGCGGCATTGTTATCTTTGATTCTAATAGATACAAAGAAAAAATGGACAATTTGTTAGGCTAGCCTAGACATTATAAAAAGATCATATCTAACCCTGAACACAAACTCAAATTGAGAATTCTTGAGATTGTTGAGGCCGCTGTTGAAAGAGGGGATGTCTGTCAGAAGGAGGCTGAATATCTTACTCCGTCCTTCACACGTATCCCTATCATCTATGAGGTACCAAAAACCCACAAGAACGAACATGATCCACCATTGAGACCGATCGTTTCCACAATCGGGGCGGCTAGTGAACCATTATCCAAGTATGTTGATCGTTTTTTGCAACCTCTTGTGGCGACCTTGCCTTCCTTTGTGAAGGACACCGGCCACTTTATATCTAAAATTGAGGGTCTCCCATACAATCCGGAGAGAGAAATACTTGTCACCATGGACCTTGAGTCCTTATACACTAACATTCCCCAGCAGGATGCTCTGAGGGTTATTAGGGAAATTTTCGAGATAGAACCTACGTATACCAACTCTACCTTTATCCTCCAATGCCTCGAGATTGTCCTCGAGGAGAACTTTTTTGAATTCAGAGGCCAATTTATTCACCAAATCCAGGGAGTCAGCATGGGGGCAGCATGTGCTCCCAGTGTAGCATGTTTGTACATGGGACACTTTGAGAGCCGTAACATCTACAATGAGCTGGCCCCATTCTATGAGAATATTAGATACTGCTTACGTTTTATAGACGACATCTCTTTCGTCTGGAGTGGTGACCAGCCTAGCCTGGATGAATTTATTATGTGGATTAACGCGGCGGATCCTAATCTCAGATTCACTGCGCATACTAGCAACCATAAATTGGAATTTCTCGACGTATGGATCGCACATCTAAACGCCCAACTGATGGTATCTTTATATACCAAACCCACTCCTAGAAACACCCTCTTGCACTTCAGCAGTTTTCATCCCAGGTGTCAAAAGGACGGAATTCCGTTTAGTCAGTTTCTGCGTCTCCGCAGAAACTGCACTACCATAAAGGACTATATGACCCATGCAGAAACCTTAAAAGAAAAACTGATCAAGAGGGGATATCCACAGAAACTGATCAAAGACGCTTTGAAAAGAGCAAGGTACTATGATCGTGACACGATGTTTCAGCCCGAGAACAAGGACCAACCCGACCAACTAGTGTGTGTTACTAAACACTCCCTGTTTGATCATAAGGTGCGCCAAATTATTAATTCCCAATGGCACATCTTAAATTTAGATCACCAATCCCAACCGCTTTCCAAACCCTTGTTTGCTTTCAAAAGAAATAAAAACTTGAGAAACAACTTGGTCAAGGCTAAGAGGCCAGAAACAAACAATTTTGTCCAAAGATCCATAACGGGAGGCCTACCCGTTAAGGGGAACCACAATTGTGGCTCTTGCCACGCTTGTTCCAATGCGATAGTTGGTGATAACATCCAGATTAATGAACGCACATTGTCCCTGAAAGAAATGACGAACTGTAGTTCGTCCAATATTATCTATGTCATCTTATGCCCCTGCACTCTGGCATATGTAGGAGAAACTGCCAGGGAATGCCGAATCCGCATGGGTGAGCATAAATCCAACATCAGGTTACGCAAACAAGCTGCACCCCTTGTTAGTCACTGGATTGAGGCCAACCATTCTGAAGGGGACCTACATTGGACCATACTGGAAAAAGTACGCTCACGAATGGGCACTGACACTACCGCGATGCGGAAGAAACGAGAAGTGTTCTGGATGTTTACTTTGAACACCAAAGACAAGAGACTTAATGAGATCCTGCCATGGGAAAATGCCATCACTTGAGATCCCGGATAGGACACCTGCATATTTTATTATGCATATTTGGCCGCATCTGTTTCTTACTAGTCCCCCTGATTCCATCGTGTTTCAGCTGTACCTCTTTATCTTAGTTTTATTCTTTTCCGTTCTTGTGGACACTTTTGCGTCATTACCCACTTTTATCCACATTATTGTATTGCTCAACAGCCAGGAGGCGACTATGTTTTGCTATCTTCATCTGAAGTTCGATATGACTAGCCCCGCCCACCTCCTTTACATTAGCGCGGAGTGATAGGCTGGGCGTATTTCTTTTACACTTTTGTTCTATTTCGCACTTTCATCTACATTATTGTATTGCCTGACAGCCAGGAGGTGGCTCTGTTTTTGCTAGTTCCATCTGAAGTTCGATATGATTAGCCCCGCCCACCGCCTTCACGTCAACTCGGAGTGATAGGCTGGGCGTCTTTCTTTGATGCATACGTCAGACGCCCTCACGTTGATTTGCGCTATATTTAAAGCCCACCCTCGCTGTCATGGCGTTTAGACCTTTTTGCCTCCGACTGGCCAACGCAACAGGCAGCATCATGTATACCTGCGCACAGTTGAGATTTACCGGTATTAGGGAACTCGCGCTGGCTGCACTCTATCCCTTATGCGCGAGATAGAATCTAACAGCTTTTATCTATCTGTTTTTTTCTTTTAGGGACCCCGTTCTGTTGCCTCTGCTTCGCATGCTCTCTAATTTCATCATACCGGACCTGATTGAACTCCGGCCGTTAGGCATTGACACCGCCTTTATCGTTTATCCCTGCAGTTATCTCTAGGTGCGATCTCCAGCTGGATGACGGCTCTTAGCAACTCTGCTGTCGCCTATGGGGCGTGTCTATTGATATGTTCATCTTTTTTTCTTTAGAAAACTAGAGTGCCCTCCTATCGTTGTGACACTTATTACATACTTCCTGCGAAAATCGCCGTTATCGCTTCCACCCGCCTCTGTTACTCACGGGACTTTACCACCCCCCTGTAGTTGCGAATTTCGTTGAGATCCGTCTCTCACCAACAGGATTACAACTTTTTACCAGCAGGACCTTCACCGTTCCTCATTCTGGTCGGAAGGCTGTTGTTGTATTTCACGATCTTCACCCCATTCTTTGCGGTAAGTTTTACCGCACCTAGAAATCCTGACTTTACTGTTTACTTTATTATGAACCGACTCATTGGTTTTTCGTTATGCCTTTTACATCCATTTAGGTGCTGTTTGTATCGTTGTTTGTGTTGATATCCGATTACCTTCTCCGCTGTGCCTGCCTTATACTTTTCAGGTACAGCGGTTCATTTTGTGTGTTACTATTGTGTCTATTGATTGACTTGTCTCTCTATATTTTTTCGGCTCTATTAAACCCTGTCTTTGTACTTTTTATTACTTGATTTGAGATTTAGTTGTCATTCTGTGCTTTGACAGTATGCCTCTTCATACTACGTAATTAATGATTGTTAGTCCCTGTACTGAATGTATGATGATACAACGCATGAATTCACATCGCATGCTATTAGATCGCGGTTTTTACCACGCAAGTCGTTACAACGACTTTCGTTGGAGGGCGCTGGACTTAGGAGTAGTTTAATTTACTATTCCAACTCCAGCCTACGTACAGTAGGGAAGGTGTTGGATAGTAAATTAAACTATTCCTTGTCCTATAGCGCCCTCCAACGCAAGTCGTTGTAACGACTTGCGTTGTAAAGACTGCGATCTAATGGCATGCGATGTAATGCATGCGTAGTAAAGGTTGTTTCCCCCTGTACTTATTTGATTTTTTCCTGCATTTATATGAATGAACAGCAATCTTTTTTTTTAAAAATTCAATCTTTCTGTCGATTCTATGCATTTTTTCAATCTTTCTGTCGATTCTATGCATTCTGTCCTTATCTTTGTGAATATTCTCCCATATGTTCTATTTAGTGTGCACATGCTTTCATCTTTATCATGATTTTTTCCATGTATCAATTTTTTGAACTTCCAACCAGTGCCGCTGTGACCGTACCATGTGACCACTTAATATAAATATAAATATGTTTATTGCGCGTGTGACTTATACGACTGAACTAAGCAAAACTTAATAAACTGTATCTTGCACTGTGAGTATACCAAATGTTTGTTCATTACTTGTTTCAGGCACATCCCACCACACCTCTTTTTAGCACATGCGCCCTGAAGAAGGTGAGACCCACAGCGGGGTCTAACACCGAAACGCGCGTCGGCGCAACAGCAGTGACGTGGACCTCTATGATTACACTCCCTCCCCTTAAGGATTTACTATCATGCTACGGATATGAAATTTGTCCTTCAATTGATCATTTAGTTGATCTTCATCGATTTAGTTTGTCCACTTACATTGAAGTCCTGTACTTGGTGAATAATATTCTTTATGTAATTGACTTTCCTGGAGGATCTGTCCATGTCTGCTTATTTACTTTTATGATCACTGTATTATGGATGCTTGAGTGTATTGGACGTGTGAGTATGTATGGCTATGAATTGGGATGTCTGACTTCTTTGAGTGTGTGTGGCGTGGGATTTGTTTTATTTTGTAAATGGGAAAAATAACGACTATTTAAAAAAATGTTTAAGTAATTATAACAATAAAAAATAGAAATATCTTTTTACAATCCATTTACTCTTGTGCGGTTTGGTCACATTCATAGGCCTGTGTTGTTAGTGTACTTAAATTGAGTGATTTACAGCTTTAGACGATCCGCACAGGTAGAGAACTTGTCTCTTCGAGTGTTTTAGTGATTTCCCCTGTTGTTCTCTACCTTATCCTATTCAGGAGCCCCCTTTGTACTAGTGGATGACTGTGGACGTGTCTATGGAAGTGGGTGTGCATGCGGGTGTGGTTGTCTCTGTGTTGTCATGGGGTGAGTTGGTGGATATCTGTTGTATGCATGCAGGTGTAGGTTCCTTGTGCTCTGTGGGGATGTGATGGGTGAGTGGTGGGTATATGTGGGTGTGGTGGTCTCACTGCTGAGTGCAATGGGCTGGGTGTGGTTGTGAGTGTGGTCGTGTCTGTGTTATCTGCAATTTTGGATGCGTGTCTGCTCTTTTTGTGTTCTTTGGACTTGTGTGTGAATGTGCTGCTTAGACCTGTATGGGTGTGTGTGCATGCAAATGTTTGCGTGTGCATGGGACAGGTTTGGGGATAGGAACGGAAGTTGGGGGGATGGGAGGCTGCAGTCAGTGAGGAGGCCAGAGCCTGAAAGGATCTCTGTAGGCCAGACATGGCACATGAATACCTTACAGGTGGGCCACCATCTGCATGAATTTGCAGGCTTGCCCCTGGATGAGATTCAACAGTGCATTCTGACCCATAGAGATCTGTCTCAGGTGGTCAATAGCCTCCTCACTGAGCATAGTGGGGGAGATAGGGGCATGGGTTGAGGTGCCTGGAGCGAAGGAGACCTGGCACGGCCAACTGAGTAGGGAGCAACAGGGAAGGAGGAGCTGAAACTTAGGGTGGCGGGCGAGGACGATGGTGGCAAATGTTCTGCGCCACCACTCAGGAGTGCCCACTTGAGGCTGACTCCGATGATGACAAACTGGAGCTTGCATCCTCTGTGGCACTCCCACCAGCCTCTGGGCCACTGGGTTCCTCCGTGTTCGTAGTGTTGTACCCGGAACCACTGTGGCTAGCTGTGTCCCCATTCATGTTGGCCTCTCCTCCTCCGCTTGCCTGAGTTGATGCTGCAATTAGAATGAAATCAGTTTATTGCATATGCGATAACACACCTGACCATGTGATGTACACAATATACATATCAAAGGTGCACTGAGTGCACCAGCCCTTAGTAAAACACAATTGGCCCCAACACAAGCCTGTACACATGAAAGTATGGTACATAGTCTGTCACCAGTTGCTCATAGTGATGTCATCACCCAACATAGCCACAAGACCATGAGTGAAGTATACTTCACGTCATCCAGATGCATCTACTGTCACTGGTCATCACCTCCTATACTTTTGGCCATGTAGGCCACCAAAGTTGACACCTCTCCACAAATGGTAAGGGGACACAACATACTTATGGGCAGTGTACACACAAGGACCAGAAAACACCAAATGTGCCAATCAAATGACACACCATCATGTACAGCATGTCAAGTTGGTCAGCTATGTTGCATCCCTTTTTGCAGTTGCAGAAACATGGTCACTTTCTACTAAGTAATTCACACTGTTGGGACATCACATACCTAAAGTCATCATGTATACACTGTCACATTAGTCCAATCAAAGGTAATATGCATTAGCTCAGCAATGTTTCACATGTATCAGTAAATAGTAAAGTGCACACGATTGTGGCTCAATATGTTGGTGATCAGTAAACAATAGCACACAGCAGAAGATCTCACATTGCCTTAAGGACATCCCTATTCCAACGTTTCCCAGGCTGACCATACCATACATACTCACCATTCGCTAAAATCTAGTGATTATTAACCTTGGGCGGTAAATTCCGGTCCACT